>CM037463.1:10419000-10961000 GCA_021014325.1 Plazaster borealis | reverse complement strand
TCTTGCAATCAGGGAGATTTTGTACAACAATCAGGGAGATATTTAGAATTGCATTCAACATAATAGGGACAAAGTTTCCATCATCAGGGAGATTTTCAAATTTGTTCATCAGAACATGGACAGATTTGTTTCATTTCAGGGAACTTTCTGCAGAATCAGGGAGAGTTGGCAGTCCAGTTTTGCCAGAACAATGTCTTCGGATCACATAATCCAGCCCCCCCCCTCCACTCCTTACAGTAGGGGAAACCAGTCACTAGCAATCCTGTTGGTAAGTCATTGTGTCACATGCGTGCGTATTTGCTGCACGCCAACAGTTTCTGCTAATTTTGGCTCCAAAGTTTGCATACGTTTGTTAGCAATTTTACCGCCCATTTCATCATTTAAAAGCATTTCTTATGACAGAAACTTGTAATTCTGAGAAAACCTCGAGTCTTTGAAGAATGCATGTAAAATAGTTCAATAGTTGAACTTTTCTTGCATACATCATCAAAGAAAACCTAGTTCTTTGGGCTTCTGGTAATCAGTGGAGCCAGTTTGTGTGAAGTGGGCGTGGCTTACAGCGGAATTATAACACACTTACAAACAGGACTCAATCTCATAGAGCTGCTATAAGCAGAAAATATTGCTTAACAATTTTCTGCTTAGCAGAAATGAGCAGGATACCAGTCACAAATTATACACGTGACATGGTAGTTCGGCTGGTAACCCTTAGTCTGGTAAGCATAATTTTGTTGTGCTTAGCTACTTTTTTGTGTTTAACCCTTTAGAGACCATTCATTTCTGTATAATCATCACCATACGCCCATACACTGCTAATCTTGTTGATTTTTGGCACCGCTGTTTACAGGAAAATTAATAAGATACAGAAATACATGGTTTGTTTTAGAGTTGTAGATTCTAAGTTTTACATGGGAAACATTGGAAAATATCAATTCGGTCCCATACCTTTTCTTTGACCCTCTTGTTTGAGCAGAAATTTGTCAAATATTGTGGCCGTTTGTGGCCGCTCTGGGCATTTTGGTGCAAGTTGCTTGCGGCCGCTATGGTCTCTAAAGAATTAAGCAACTCTATGAAATTGGACCCAGGATATACACCAAGTGGCATTTTGTCTGGTATTATGTTTACTGTGCTGAGCAGATCTAATTAATCTTGAAATGGTTTATAGAGTACAGAGAACACCGAGCTTGACTGCACTCCTTGTCCAGCTGTGGACGCTGTCTATCACTACCTTGTGACACGCAAGTATAGCAAAATGATATCACATGCCAAGCATGTATTACACAACGGCGACGCGCATTTATCATTTTCAACGTTTTTTGGTTGTTGATTTGTTATTTTGTCGTTACGGAGTATCTGTATGGCAGATTTTGCCACAACTGGGCCCAATTTCATAGATTTGCTTAAGCAGAAAATATTGCTGAACAATTTTCTGCTTAGCAGAAATGAGCAGGATACCAGTCACAAATTGAACATGTGACATGGTATTTTGGCTGGTAACCCTATTCTTGTTGTGCTTGGCTATTTTTTGTGTGCTTAAGCAGCTCTATGAAATTTGGCCCTGGTGTCACATGATATCATCTTGCCATACACGGGTTAAGAACAGTCTAATAACATGGATACATGCATCCATCAAAATGGTCTCACAAATGAGTCCGGCAGATAATCTGGTTTTTATTTCCAAGGTGTACTGAGAGAGAAAGTTGTGACAATGCAGGTATACCAGACATTGACCTCGTGTCATATGGTTATTGAACGATACTGCCCCATGGTAGAAGAGAAACATCTTGTATCCTCGGGGAATAGCTGTTGCAACTCCCTCTCTCTCTTCAAAGCCTGACCTTATGATACTTTGTGTAGATTCAGGTATCTCAAGAATTGTGTCCCGTCTTCCGGTAGCTATGGACTCGCACAACCAAATGTAGACAAACACAGAGCTAGGTGACGGCAAACTGGTATACTTCTCTGACTGCTCCAACTTGATGCAGAAATTGACAAGCGCGAGTTTAGTCCATCTTCAAAAAGCCATCTACTCTCAACTCAACGAGGCAGATGGAAAAACTCAGAGACGTCATCTTGTTCTGTTTATTTTCTTTGACGATGCACACCTTTCAGTGTATAAATTAAGAAGTATAAGTCTGTCATGACGTAACTATCTACTCCCGCTTGACAAGACAGATGGACAACTTGGAGACGTTATTATGGTCTGTTTATTTCCTATGATGACACCTCAGTGTATAAATTAAGAAGTATAAGTCTGTCATGACGTAACTATCTACTCCCGCTTGACAAGGCAGATGGAGAGTTGGGTGACGGCACACTGGTCTGTTTCTCGGACTGCGCTCGCTTTATGTAGAGATTCAAAAGCTTGGTCTGTAAATATACAATCACAACAACAAGGTTAAATCTTCCTTCATATTCTGGGGATAGAAAAAAAATACCTACCTGAATTTCTTACAAGGTTAAATGAAAAATTACAAAGATGTAAAACACATCACAAAAGCAGGGTGCATGATATGTGGCAGAGGGAGCCCCCACCCACATAGTTCCCCTTCTCTAACACACTCTTCCCCTCTTGTACAAAAGTATCAGACCCCCCCCCCTATAAAAAACAAAAAAACAAAACTCTAAAGAATTCCCGAGATTCCCAGAATACAATGAAGACAAAAAAGGAAGGGGGTACACCATGCCACATATCGAGCCCCAAATGAATCATTCCTACAAGTTTTCCAGTTCTACCATACCAAGGGGACTGGTTGCATTTATCCATCCATCCTACCTTACTGCCAGACAGACTACCCAAATGGTCTTTCAATCTCTCCCCGATGACTGTGTGAATAGCAACCAGACAGAATACGCTTGCTTTACGCACACTACTCTCATTGTGGTCGTAGGACTGTAAAACAAAACAAACATTAGAGTTACTATCAAAGAAATATGAAGTAATAATAATGATAATATATAGTCTTATATAGCAAACGTATCTGCCAATAAGGTACCCAAAGCGCTTGAACAAACAGAAACCATTTAAGACAGGTTTTTGAATTTTGTTGAATTATGAGACCCATTTATGTAGCAATTTATAAGGGATTACAAGCCGCTGCGGGACATTCAGCAGCCACTGCCAGAAACACCGGGGCAAACCCCTTCTCTTAGCAATAAGTTTAACTGGGTTCTATTACATGTACGTGCATTACACCACAGCGGGACCTACAGCTTTACGTCCAATCCGAAGGACGAAGCAATAATGGTTAAGTGTCTTGCTTAAGGACACAAGTGTCAAGACCAGGACTCGAACCCACACTCTGCTGATCAGAAACACCAGAGCTGGAGTCCGGTCCTCTTTAACAGCTCGGCCACGACACGCAGTAGTGCAAAGCAGTTCAAGTCCTTCACAGCTGTACTGGCAATAATAACAACTCATCTTAGAATGAATCCAAGTGCTCTGTGAAATCGAGCACAGGAATACGATCGGGTATTTATTATTATAATACATTTCTGGTAATGAAACCAAGGATGCCTCATAAGTGAACTTAATCACTGTAGCTTGCAAGCCTGAGGAAACCTGTAAACAAGGGTGCTTGCTATGTGAACCAGAACACCGGGGTTAACCCCTACTCTTCCGCGATAAGTGTTCTGGGTTCTTTTACATACGCTACCAATCCTATTACACGGGACCTACGGCTTAATGTCCCATCCGAAGGACAAAGCAATTATGGTGAGGTATCTTGCTTAAGGACACAAGTGTCACTACCGGGACTGGAACCCACACTCTGCTGATCAGAAACACCAGGGCTTGAGCCTGTGCTCCTAACCGCTCGGCATCGACACCTAATGATTCATCACTAGTGGTTATTAATTCATTCATTCAGTTTGACACATACCTTCAGTAAAACTGGAACCACCTCTGCAACGATTTCTTCCAGCTCCATTTCCGGCATAAGCTCAAGAACCTAAACGTGAAATTTAAAACAATAATCCATAAAACATCTTGCTAAATATCCCCGACAAATAATACTGATTTTCCAGATTCCATTGGACTGAACATGCAAGGTGTGGACCTCATAAAAAGAGAACTGTAACACTTTCCCCAATTCCCCAAAGTTGTTGAAAATATTTGTTTGTGTATTTTGTATCTTTTTCTGGGTGGCTCCATCACACACAAAAACCTTAAAGGTATTATACAGGATCGATAATATTGTTTAATTTTAGTCTGAAAGCTTACTGATTATGAAGTTCATACTAAAACCATTTTTTTCTGTGAAATATTTCCCTCTGAAATGAAGTCATATTCAAGAAAACTGTATCTGAAAACCTAAAAAACCAACCGAAATTAAGGACAATGTAAGTGTTGTTTGAAGCTTTGCATGGTGTGGAAAAATAAGAAGTAACTATAAATAAATGGTAAACTTGCGGGTACAACCATGTGTAAAATCTCTTTTGGAGGAGTACTGGCTCTGAAAAGAGCCGGTGGGGTCTCGACGTTTCGAACAGTATACTCTGCTCGTCTTCTCATCATCACCTAGGCAATTTCTTATATGAAATATATTTTTAATATTTACTACACACCAGACAGCGCAAGTGCCAATAACAGGATGAGTGCAAGACAGCAAAGAAATGTTTATTTCATTTTCATTTCATATATTCTGAATGTGAAGCCAAGGACTCTAAGAAAAGCGAACTTAATCACTGTACTAGCCAAGAACCCACTGGAGAGAAGACAAGGAAGTTTCAATTTAGATGTGGGAGGAAAACCCCCAAAGAATTATTCCAGGGAAAACCCACGCAGTAAAGTAGGGAATGAAAACCTAATTCACTTAGTGCCCCTGGCGTGATTCGAACCGGGGTCCTAGAGGTGGAAGGCGAGGAAAAATACCACTACGCCAATCCGACCACCGGTTTTAGATGTGGGATGGAAACCCCAATGGGGGAAAACCCACGCAATCAGAGTAGGGACTGAAAACCCAATCCACATGTAAGGCTCCGGTCCGAGATTCCAACCAGAGTTCACAGAGTTGAAAGGCAGGGAAGAAACTAGAGCTGCCAACATTTGCATCTTGCAGTCAGGGAGATTTTGTACAACAATCAGGGAGATATTGAGCATTACATTCAAAATAATAGGGACAAAGTTTCCATAATCTGGGAGATTTTCAAATTTGTTCATCAGAACATGGAAAGATTTGGGGGGTTTTTCAGGGAACTTTCTGCAGAATCAGGGAGCTCTGAAGAAACCAGTGAGCCAACCTAAATTCCCTGAAATATGGTATGGTACCTAGACTCACTTACCTTGGTAAGCATCTTTATTGCAGCCTGGTTGATTGGATAGTCTGCTGTCTGTATGATGGGACATAATACTCGTACACATTGATCTGGGGCAATGGAGTGGGCTAGAGTGGCTGACGTCTCCTCAGCTGCCCGTACCACCTGAAGAGAGAGAGAGACAAGACCAAGGTCCAATCTGCATCAATGATTATCCCAATATACTCTAAACTCTATGCTATTTTTGTATCAGCGCTTGTTGGCTTAAGTATTGTAGAGAGCCAAATCAGCCATGAGCCAGCCTCGCTACCATGGCTGCGCGCCGTATCGGTACCTCTTGTCACTAACCCCTGGAAGGGAAGCACTGAAAATCAACAGTAATTGGCTCACCAAAAGTGACTGCTTTGTGCACACGCTTGTCAAAAACATTCGAGCGATTGTAGGGCGCTTGTCGGGCCCTTAGTATGCGCGTGTAAAAATGCGAATTTTGACGCAATACATTTCAACTGTTAGACGTATCATAAGATTTTCAGGGAACTTTCTGCAGAAACAGGGGAGAGTTGGCAGCTCTGCACGATGCAAGATTAGATTAGAATCATCCTAATTCACAATTGCTACTGGGTACCCGTGATGAAGAGTGTGGCACCTTACCTCTGACTGAGCATCTTTGTGAGCTTCCAGTATCTTCAGGATCGTCAGCTCAGCATAATCTTTGAATCTATCAGGCTGGTTCCGTAAGATCTCCCTCAACACACGCAGGGCCATTGCTCTAATAGAAGCCTGTACAGTCAAATAAAAGTGTCAACAGCAATTACTCTCAATCTGATGTAAAAATTGAGATGAAATTATAGGTAGTTATTGAGGTAGTTATTTTTTAACCCTTACACCGATGTGTATTAAGCACTATATACTCAGTACTTTCCCGAGTTGCTTCACCCCATCTTCTACCAAAACGACCCCGAAAATTTGAATTTTGCTCTGAACAAAATTTGACAGACGGTGTTTTTTCAATGCCCCCCCCCAAAAAAACAACCCACCCCTAAACCACGTATGCCATGATTAATGTACAATGTACTTTTAACAAGTAAATTGTTTGTGAACGGCTGCTGATAAGGTGGGATAATATTGGGTCCCAAGAATAACCTCATTTGCAACTTTTAACAAAACATTCTTATCCATAACCATAATCAATGACAAGTTTTGATTCAATCAGGAAAGTTAACTTTGAAGGTAACTTTGAAAGATACTCACTGGTACCTGGTTAAATGGTTACCAGGCTCGTTATCCTCTTCAACAATATACCGTGTCTCTATCACACGCACTCTTACGACACCTGGGGTGCGTTTTCACAGTCAAAACCCATACCCGTTTCACTTGAGTTGGCCATTAATTAATCACTGACCATTGACCGAAAGTTATTGGTTACAGCCGAAAAAAACACACCCCAGTGTGTTAGAACCAAGGAAATCTCAGTCAAATCTTCAGCAATGACTCCCACATGAACTATGAAAAAAATTGCCTCTTTGTTAAACTCTACCACCACTCTACGTACCTCAACATCACCCAGTGTTTCCAGCATAAGGAGTAAGACTGTCTTGAAGTGGTTGTCCCACATTGCGACACTTTCCGATCTAGTCAGTTTGATGAGCTGCATCATGGCTGTCCGTCTCTCCTCAAACCTTCAACAGACAAACAAACAAGAGTGAAGAGCTTATAATAATACTAAGTATTTATAAAGCCTCCGAGAAAGACTCTGCTAGGGTCGAAATGTCAGACCAATCACTATTGTTTGCATTTACATGAACCTCAAGCATCATCAGCATTTCAGCAATCTCTAGAAGATGAGCAGAGTATACTGATCGACACGTCCAGACCACACCAGCTCTTCTCAGAGCCAGCACTTCTCCCAAAAGAGATTTACACATAGTTGTACCCACAAGTTTACTAACTATAATTTATCTTATGATCAACACTATAAGAAGCTACAAACATCATTACATTGTTTGGTTGTCTCTTACCTTTGGTTATGATTGGATAATTCTGTTAGCAGAGGAACTAGGATGTCCACATGGTCACCTGTTAGTAATGAGCAAAAACAGCGTACTTTGTAAGAGACAAAAAGAGAATGCAGAGCGACAGAACATGGTGCATTCATTCCTCTTAAAGGCATCGTACACGCTTGGGAATTGGAACCAATTGTTTGTTTCAAACCTATACAGTTGTAGATATATACCATAAAACTAACCTGTGATAAGTTCATTTCAAAAGGTGGTAGTGTTTTGAGATATTGCCGAAAATCTCGAGCGGTTATGTCCACGCAGGAAGAATAATCTGCATTGGAATACACACTCTAAGAAGCGTTACACTCTCAGATTCAAATGTTTTGGAGGATAAAAAGTGATATATATTTCCATAACCGCAGTACTTCGTAGTGAAAAGTTTCTCAAAATGCATTATACTATCCAAAACTGCTGTACTTCTTACCAAATAAGTTCTTATTGCCATTAATTATCAGAGTCATGACAAAACGTGTACGATGCCTTTAAAGGTAGAGCAACAGATTGGTAAATACTTAAAAAAAATTAATGATCATCAAAACTTACTTGGTGAGAACCACTGCAGCTGTTGATAGTATAATCTATTTTGAGAAAGGATTCTCTTTGAAGTAATATGGTTTGGATAATTTTTCACCCCAAAACATTTGAATCTGAGAAATGATTCATGCATGAATTGTTCCTCAAATTTCTGAGGGTTGGTGTCTGTGCCGAATGCTGCGGCCAGAGATGCGGTTGGTACCTGCTGTCACCTCGCTGAACGTGGATGGATTCGACAGTCTTTATAAAAATACTGTGACAGCTTTTTGCTGTTTTCTCAGCAAGTAGACACTGTATTCAGCTGAAACTTTCACATGCGACTTTTATTGTATATTTCTGTACAATTTTGCCTATCAATCAGTTATACTGTTGACAAAAACCAATGACCCTACCCTTTAAGAAGAGTTGAGTGCACACGAACCTGACTGCTTCCTGCGCATGGACTAAATTTAGAGTCCCAAGGGGATTCCCAGCCATTTTATAAAATTTCCCAATTTTACATATGGTAAGGCTTTAAACATTTTTCAGACTTTCAATAACAATTTTGCTGATTTTACAGAGGGCAAACAAAAACTGAAAAATTGGAAATCAGATTAAAGTAGGAAGAATATCAATATTATTATTAATATAAGATATAGGTCTGGTAATGAAACCAAGGATGCCTATTTAGTGAACTTAATCACTGCAGCTGACTCCATCGGAGTAACATATGCGCTAATCTTGCCTGGGGTCTTACCTTCTGCCAGTAGGTCATCGTCATACGCACCGTCAGGGACTGTCAGTCTAGTATCTGATATACCCTGCTCAACAAGGAAAAGATGCATTCAAAACGCAATGGTTATTAATAGCAATTCATACAAATTGATCAGCACAGGTCAGTTACAAGTGCAGTTTCTACTTCTAAATATGCCATACGTATTTTTGTAAACCGTTGGCAACATAGCTTTTTGAGCTATCGTCTAGCTTTGTTTAGCAACCATAGATTAGGCCAATGACAGTTCATTATTAGTTTCTGGTCAACACCTGCATGGAATTTTGGCCCTGCATGGTGAATGTTCATTGTTCATTATAAAGAAAACTCAAACATAAAGAAAAAAACTAAGAAAAAGGTCGGCAGACAATAACTGTTTTCTGTTAAAGCCTTATTTTCCCCAAAACTTTGTCCAGACGTGGACTACCACGTAGTCACCTTAAGAAGAAAAAGAAAAAAGTATGAAGCCCTGAAAGAATTGATGAAACTAAGCCAAATCCAACTTGTAAGCATGTTGCCAAAGGTGAACAATAAACGAATAATGAACAATTTCACTCATCTGTTTTCAGAGATGGGTTGAGGAAAAACTAACAGCTAATTGCCATTGACCTTAATATTGCCTCCAACAAGTATTTAACAAATATATATACAATTATATTAAACAAATCAATAAAATATTTTAGTTTTTTAGTACAACTGAACATAGTTAAACCATGATTTAAATTAGTTTTATTAATGGCTTTTGGAAAAAAATAAAATAAAACTTGTTCATGATTTTCTTTATGGATTGCAACAGAACCAATTAAAATGAATCATTTAGACGTGTTCTTATATATAGAATTTATTAGTAAAACCCATCACCAAACCCAAAACTGCATGGTTAACGAAAAAAAAGCAAAAACTGTGTCATCAAAACCCCTCAATCTTCAGAGAATAATGCATTCCTTGAAAAACTAGAAATAAGAACGATTAAAAATAACTTCAGATTTTGATTCTCATAAAAAAATAATAATACAAAATTAGAAAATCCTTGTCTGGGGGGCAATACAATGTTTAAGTGAAATAACACAACTAAGGGAGTCTTGTCAAAATTAATTCAAGACAGGTAGTCCGATAAACAATTCTCCGATGTCAAATTTAATCAGCCAGTCAAACCGCAGAGCGCTCAGCGGGGTGCATTGGCATAGGGCATGTCTTTAGTGCGTCGGAGAACTGTGTGCCTTTCAGCGAGTAAAACCATGTCTCTAATAGAAATACAGTCCGACGGAAATCCAACATCAGAGAATTTGTTATCCGACTACCTGTCCTGGACCCAATTTCATAGAGCTTCTAAGCACAACAATTTGCTTAGCATGAAATTTCTTCCTTGATAAAAACAGGATTACCAACCAAATTTTCCATGTGTTGCATATTGCTTGTTACTGGTATTCAGCTGTTGTTTGCTTATCCTGAAAATCACGTGGAAATTTGGTTGGTAATCCTGTTTTTATCAAGGAAGAAATTTCATGCTAAGCAAATTGTTGTGCTTAGCAGCTCTATGAAATTGGGCCCTGGATTAATTTTAACAAGACCCCTGAGAATTTGATGCATCAAAATGTTCATGGAAGAACATTGATGAGACGACACTGTCGAGTGTAATTGTACAAACTACACAATCTATGCGTCTAGTCTAGCTACGTGTTGGCGGGTGTTAGAGCAGACAGGTCCACAGTGGCAAGGCATGTTCTAGTAAAGCGAGAGATTCTACAATCTACGTGGCAGACCAGGGAAGTTTCTGGGAAACATTCATATTTTTATCATCGCATTTTCGTCAGTCGGCAAATACCAATAAGTGCCCATTATCTGTTTACATCAAAAAATCAAGGTTAAAATCACAGTTTCGATAACATGGTACTGTCCTTAACAGGACTTCCAAAAGCGTCTTCAAATAGTCTGCTCTGAGAGACGGTCTTTGAGGTTTTTTTACACTTTAGTTATGTGTGACAGATGTTAAGGTTAAACCTTCCAGGGCTAGAGTTGATTTAATAACATCATATCAATAGCGGGTTGGTTACAAACACACAAACTGTAATCGTTTGATATAATTATAAGTAAATGATTTCCAAATCTTGAACCATGGCTCTTTATTTTTATTTTCTTAAAGTGACACGTTGCCTTGGATCGGACAAGTTGGTCTAAAAAAAAGCGTTTGTAACCGTTTGTTATAAAATGCATATATATGGTTAGAAAGACGTTATAAAAGTAGAATACAATGATCCACACAAATATGCCTCACATGCGTGTTTTTCCTTTAACTTTGCGAACTAACACGGTCGGCCATTTTGTGGAGTCAAAAATTTGACCCCACACAATGGCCGACTGTGTTTGTTCACGATGTAAAAGGAAAACCACGCAATTTCGAGACAAATTTGTGTGGATCATTGTATTCTACTTTTAAAACATCTTTCAAACCATATGTATTTTATAACAAACGGTTACAAATGCTTTTCATAGACCAACTCGCCCGATCCAAGGCAACGTGTCACTTTAACTCCCTTTCATATTTGGGCCATTTGAAGTATATCCCAACTCAAGCCAAGGGCCCATTTTCATAAAGCATGTAAGCACAAAAACTTGCTAAGCACAGTAAACTCTTTCTTAAGAAAAATAGGTTACCGGACAAAATACCATACAGTTACCATTGCTGTGACTGGTAACCCACTCATTTCTTGCTAGGCATAGAAATTTTATGTGCATAATTTTCTGCTAAACAGCTTTATGAAATTTTGGGCCCAGTTCATACTTCATGCGGAAGCGAAATGCACAGCGAATTACGTGACGCTAACAATCAGGTAAGTGTCGTTTTCCAGAGGGAGACTTTGGAACGCTAGGTGGCAGCAGACTTACCAGGTAAATTTCCATTGTTTACATAATTCTGAGCATGCGCACAATTCCGAGAACAATGGATTTACCTGCTAAGTCTGCTGCCACCTAGTGTCCCAAAAACTCTCCCATTGTGACGTAACGAAATTCGCTTCGCTTTCAAAATTCGCGTGAAGTATGAACTGGGCTTCAGTGTTTGTGGACCATAGGCCTCTCTTAATACTTAAGTGTCAACCCAAACTTATGTTTTCTTTATGTGTGCTGCAACCAACCCGCTCGCTGTACGGTGTGCAAAACAACATCATCGAAGGTCAGGGGTATAAATTCAAACCACCCACGAAAAGCAAGGCTTTGCTACATTATAAAGGAGTGTGTCGGAGGTCGGGATATGAATAAAGACTTAGTTTTTGGGGTTCAGTTTTTCAGGCGCAGAGCAAAAAAACACACACCACAAAAACAAATAAATAAATAAACTTTTTTGAAAACTACAACAAGCCTGCTATCTCCTGGGAGTATTTTAACACATCAGGAACATGCATGGGACTGATCAGGTGTGCAAATAAAACACTAAAATAACACAGTAGTGTGTGCATTCCCTACAATCTGTCTACAGGAGCTGTAATGGATGACTTGGTCACATTCAATTCAACATAACAAGGGAGGGGAAGGTTATTCAAAAAAGGAAAAAAGAAAAAAAAACCACAAACACTTTGCAAATGTTATTTAAAGGGATTGTATACGTTTGGTAATTGGAACCTACTGTTTGTTTCAATCCAATATAGTTGTACATATACATGTATACCATAAAACTAACATGTGAAAATTTTATTTCAAAAGGTGGTAGCGTTTTTGAGATATTGTCGAATATCTGGAGTGGTTATGTCCACGCACGAATAATAATCTGCAATTGGAATACACAATATGAGAAACGTTTTTCTGATAGAAATTTATTTTTGGATAAAAACTGATATCTTTTTCCATCACCACATTACTTCAAAGTGAAATGTTTCTCAAAATGATTTATGCTATCAGAAGCTGCTGTACTTCTTACTAAGTAAGTTTTGTATTGCAATTTTATGAGTAATTACCAAAACGTATATACAGACCCTTTAACCTCTTAGATTGCTTGTGTCCCTTTATCCCTTTGCATGAAAACCCAATTCGATTCTCTACACTAGCAGTTTGGAAAGTGAACTTTTGTTTAGCTCAAAATGTCATTGTTTGACTGTTTGATTATTAGTATACAATGAAAGGCCAGACAAAGAGAAAAGGGAAGAAGTTTATTGAACTAAAGAGAGAGGGAGATGATGTGATGGATTGACATAAAAATATTTTGAACATTCAATGATGGGATTTATCAATCTTTAAAATTACGATAGCAGGATTGGGTCGACCTTGGTGTAGAGACTAGTTGCGATTCCTCACTGAAGTATAGACATAAAAGTTCCTCCAAGTTTTAATTAAATTTACTTAGTCAGTTTCCCTTGAGGTTTTTTTACTTGATATTTGAAATAAAAAGTTGCATCCCCTTAAGGTGATCCCTGTGCTGCTGCCCAGGTTGTATCGCAAACTTGGGTGTGATCCCTAGTTAAACAATAGTTTGAGGTTGACTTGCTTCTGACTGGCGCCCCCCAGAACAAAGTTATTGGCAAAATAGGGAGGACGCCAATATTAGGGCTTAGCTAGCTCAGTTGGTAGAGCGCCGGCATGCTAATCCGGCAGTCACAGGTTCAAATAGTGTTTTAGTCAATGTTTCTTTGTTTACAAATGTATATCTGAATTTGGTAAACAAATGCTCTACATCAACACAAATGAAGACACTAAATAATCACTGGAACAATACTAGTGTTTCTTCATTCTCTTTGCGGCCAAGTCAGGGTTTTTTTTCTTCGTTTCTTTGGTTGAGAATTTGTTTTTAAAAGCAGAGCAATTCTCTTAAACTGCTTTGGTTGGTGACTGTGTAGAAAGTATGAGGTCTCAAACACAGGTGTTGTGTATAAGTTTAATGATGAGGGAGGTTCAATGTCTTTGAAAAAAATGAATTAGAGGAATTTGGTGACATCTTAGAAACAAACAGGAAACAGTAAGGAAATTGTTAGTATTAAAGGAATAACTCCCCAGTTTCCCCAAGGAAATATAAAGTAACTCAAGACAAATTTGCAAAAACTAAATAAATAAAAACACATTGTCAAAGAGTTGTGTTTTTTGTTTGTTATTTGTTTTTTTCAAATCTATGACTACTGTTAGTTTGGTTTGGTTAAGTACAAAAATGAATGAAAAGAAAGTTACAATAAAATTAAAAAAACCCACTTAACACAAATCTGCAAACATAAATTTATATACTGTTTTCCTTTAAATGAATTTGTGGAAGACAGGACAACAAACAAGAAAACCAAAACGAAACGTAAATGCCATAACTTCTGGAAAAAAAAGAAAGAGGAACAAATTCACAACTGCCAACAGAATAAAAAACAAATAATAGAAATAAAGAAAGCAAGGGGGTACTAACATTGTCCTGGTAGGTGGATGGATTATAGGAGTTGTGTGTAACAGAAGAAAGGGATGGTGTGGCTGGGGGTGTTTTGGCAATGGTCTGCTGCTGCTGCTGCTGCTGCTGCTGCTGCTGGTATGCATGGATAAAGACGGAGCCGTTACGAGCCGGCGAAAGGTCAGGGTATGCCTTCACCTTGCCCTGGGGACTATCCACCCTAACATCCGTCATGGAACTTGTGATTCCGCTATCGGCCGATACCTCATCACTATCCACCCGGTGCCCTTCCTTCATGAAGGCGTCCAGATCGTCGCGGCTGCTGTAGGTGAAGCTCTGTATCTCGGCCGTCGTGCGCCGCAGCGAGTCGTAGATGTCCTCCGAGTTCATGTTCTCCGTGTCAAACTCCGGGGGGCCGTTGCTGGCGTAGCTGCCGCGGGGGGAGGAGTCCGTGGAGCGAGGGGAAGCTTTGTAGGGTGAACGCGGTGAGGACTTACGCTGGAGATCCACTGCTATACTCTGCATTTACACAAGACAAATACAAATTATTTCATATACATGTACTGTAAAAAGTTGTGGACTTAATTGATTTGTCTGTGCATATTTTTAAAATTAATCTATACTGGCAATGTGGAAAATACATCGGTAGGTTAAAACAGGAACATTCAAACTTTGGTTAAAATTACAGATTTAAGTTGAAGAGATCCAAGATCGATGCAATGAAGGTGATGTTATACTCAAAGAGTGGGGGAAGGTACACAATGGTTTAGTTATCAAATGTAAAGGTTAAAGGGGCTGTTTCATCATGATGACAGCAGGCCTGTGGGTGTACAAGGAATTATAAACTCCCCCCAGTTCCTGCACACACGTGGGCGCTCTCTCCATAGATTTGATACGGAGGGAGGGCGCGCGTGTGCAGTAACTGGGTGAGAGTTCATAACTCCATATACAGGGCCAATACAGGGCCCAACATTAGAGCTGCTTAACGGCCGATTTTGTGCTTACTGTGTGAGTTTCCATTTCATAGCGCTGCAAACCGTAAGCACACGAAAAGGCATGCTAACCTTCCGGTGCTTACTGTATGAAAATGAATGTCGTAACAATGCAAATCCATGCTGAACGCGCACGCTAGTCGCCTGATTTTCTTGCTAACCTGTGAAATACCCTTACGCTTAAGCACATTTTTCTGCTATGGTTAGCACGAAAATTTGCTTACCGTTAAGCAGCGCTATGAAATTGGCCCCAGGTTTGATCATGACCACACAGCCCCTTTAAGTAGAATCATGTTTGGGTACAAACCTGCACTGTAACTGCTATGAAAATGACATTCCGATCGTAGATGACATTTCCAGTGATATTTTAAGACAGTGTAAACCATTGTTTAAGAGCTCTACTACAGCTTGCTAAGAACTAACGCCAATAATAGACGACTACCTCAGAAGCGCCTGGTCAAAGTAACCAAAATCTACACAATGAATAATGTACAAGTAGTTTTCCAAATCGAGAATATGCACATCATTTAAGATTCCTTTAACCTTGCATTTCACACTACTATTCCTTTTGAGCTGGTAAGCAGTTAGTATACACTATGGACAGGCAATGAGGTCACTAGTGCACGTCTATGCACCCCCAAGGACTGTGAGTTGACCAGAAGAGGAACCTATTTCCCCCCGAGGTCAGGGTAAAAAGTTGAGTCTGTCCCGAGCCAATATGGCTCATCAGGTCGTTGTTTATATCCAGTTTCCTTGGCATTAAACAACTGAGATTATTTATATTCCCCCTGGACAGGCTGCCAGTCCATCGCAGGTTACTCCCCAGCTCTCGCCGGTACCCATTTGTACTCCTGGGTGAAGAGAAGCAATAATGGTTAAGTGTCTTGCTTAAGGACACAAGTGTCACGACTGGGACTCGAAACCCACACTCTGCTGATCAGAAACACCAGAGCTTGAGTCCGGTGCTCTTATCCGCTCGGCCACGACTAGCCAGGTCGAAGGCTGGGGGATACGATGCACGTCTAGCTCACAGTAGCACAAATTTCATGCACTAGCGTATATTATTGAACCCCACATGACCGTGTTTCAGCCAACCAAAATACAGAACCAAAACCAGAATACAGAACCAAAACCAGAATACAGAACCAGCACGAGGTGTGTTATAACAGAAGCTACTGCCTCATGTATATTAACTGGAGTGGCTAATCTGCAAAATAAATTTCAAACTTTGATTTGCATATTACAAGAATGAACCGATTAATGCGGCCATTACCGGGAGAAATCTAAGCGAGTACTTAGGATCTCTTGGCGAGGGGGAATGGGAGAAAGTGGTTGGGGAAACACATACACGTACATGTTTGTGAATCCCGTAAATCGAGGACTTTGAGGACTCCCCATTGGTTTTGTACATGAAAGCGAAACGAAGACGTTCTCGCTCTGTCAAACACCCGGATCCCTTTTGTTAAAGTCCTCGGTTTCAATGGATAGACACGCTCACAAACACACAGCTCTGTGTTGCAGTCACTCTGTGGACATTCCTCTGTTCTGTACACTTAAGGAAAATGCATTTCTTCAACACAGTAAAAAACACTGTGTGGACGTAGGTAAGTCCACATAGTGTTTCCAGTCCCTACATTATTTGGACCTCTTTTTTTCTCAGGTCCACACTTCGTATGTAGCGTTAAAACACCCACTCAACCTTATGGATCGGGTTTGTGGGGTCCTGCCATTGTTGTTCTATTATTCCATTTTCTAAAAAATTTCTCTGTGGGGTCCAAGCTGAACAAAGGAACACTTTGTGGGGTCTATTGTTCCATTGTGTACAAGGCACCAAAAGAGCCCGTGCGTAATCTGTTGACGCAGTAAATCGAGACCCCACAAGGGCCTGTGCGTAAGAACCTGTTTGTTGACGCAGTAAATCAAGGACTTTTGATTGTTTTTTGTTTTTTGTTTTTAAAGCAACGTCTATTTTGGTTTTGTACACGAAAGCAAAATGAGGAAGTCTTCGCTCTGTCAAAACACCTGGATCCCTTTTGTTCTCAGTTTCAACAAGTCCTCAGTTTCAACAAGTAGACACCCTAAAAGAGCATGACGTCGACAGGTCTGTCCCACCCCGTTCCTCCAAGCTCCTCCTCCACAAATTCATTCCTTTGCCCAATGGTGTACACTGCCTTACAATGGAAATGTCACTCTATTCACTGTTAGACATTAATGAGGCGTGCATTTCGCTATACGTAGGGGATTAATGTGTTGCAGTGCTATGTGACTACTACGTGTGTTAAACCTAACAACTAAACAAAACTAATAACTATGAACATTACATGAAATAATCAATACTGAAAACTTAAATTATCAACATCAACTACTTTCACATACACACACATACACAAAAACTCTATAAAGAACTTCATTTCAATGCGCACAAATGACAACAGGCATGATATTTGGTAATTTGGCAAAAAAGTATCAACATTTGATCGAGTACAAGGGCTGACCAACCATATTGTTGTGTCCGTGCAAAAACATTGTATCTCCTAAATGAGCACTTACGCTACGCAAGGGTTTGAAGTTGTCAAAAAAAATATATATCGCTTAAAATGGCCTGGATGTAACACACAAAAAAGTTTGCGCGGAACATTGTCGTGCGAGATACCACATTTTGGCAAAATCGAGATACAACGTTTTTGCACCTAAGCAACAATATATACCCCGGTTTTGATAGATATTTCAAGTAAATTAATCAGTTTTTCTGATTTTTCCAAAGGGGACAAATATATGGGCCTATACATAAAAATTGAAAAACAGACTTAGGTGGGAAAAATATTATGCCTGTAAAATGTACTTTAAATTAGTGCTTTTGTTAAGTTCATTTGTGTGAAGGTGAATACATGCGTAACTACCAATACCTACTTTGTGCACACTATGAGAGTTAGTTACTCATGTTAAAGGTACATGTAATCAATTGCTACCATTACAAACTTAACATTATTCACAAACTGCAAAAAAATAAAATTACTGTTACAGGCAGCAATGACACTTTCTTTTTTCACAGCCAGGGATTTGGCCTAATGCAATCAAACGTTCACTTATTTGGGATGGAAGGTTTACAACAAAAAAAGATGGTATGATTTCGGGATAAATGAAAGAATAAGGTATCAGTAGGAGATATGTGAACATTTCAGGACAGGACTGGAGTTTCACGGAGGGCATAAATGAGAACTATTGCCCTAGAAGGGGGAACTGATTGTACAAAAATGGAAAATCCTGCAAATGGTAAAAGGAAAACTATTTGAACTGATTGTTTCCTTTTGGGTGTTTTGCAAGACTGATTAAGTCATCACAAATGGGAAAAACCAGAGGTTAGGACAAAAGAGGAACAAGTCTTTCCATCTTTCATTCCAAGTGTCTAACTTTAAAGAAAGTTTGAAGGCAAATGGAGATCTACAACAAAAAATATTCCTGAAATCAGGAAAACCTCATGACAAATCAAATGCACAGGGGTCGATTTCACAAAACTCTTCCTAACTTAGGACTTGTCCTAGGCAATGCTAAGAGATAGGACTAGTCTTAAGTTAAGACCAGTTACTGGTCCCAACTTCAGATAAGACTAGTCTTATCTCTTTGTGAAATCGGCCCGTGGTCTAGTATTGGTCTTGTTGGACCTTCAAAAATGTTCCTGTGGAACATTCTGGTTTTAAAATGGAAGCGTCTTTTTTTCTCAGGAAAAGTGATTATTCATCCATAGGGCTGAAATTTCAGGCTTGTCAGGCGACAGGATTTGTAACTGAAAGGAATATCTAAGATGCTATTGAGGAAAAATTGGCTGTCAATGAAAGAAATTTTGAGGGGGAAGGCATAGATAGAATGATTGAAAAATTGATTCAGAGTGCATCATGGAAATGATAAGGAATTGCTACAGAATGAAATGTATTGCTGAGGAGTGAAGGAAACTGCCGCAGAATGGAGGAAACTGCTGAAGAATGGAGGAAACTGCTGCAGAGAATGGAGGAAACTGCTGCAGAATGGAGGAAACTGTTGAAGAATGGAGGAAAATGCTGATGAATGGAGGAAACTTGTGATGGAGAAAACTGCTGCAGAATAGAGGAAACTGCTGCAGAATGTAGGAATTTGCTACAGAATGGAGGAAAATGCTGATGAATGGAGGAAACTGGTGATGGAGGAAAATGCTGCAGAATTGAGGAAACTTCTGCAGAATAGAAGAATTTGCTACAGAATGGAGGAAACAACTGAAGGATGGATGGAAACAAGTAAAGGTCGGAAGGAAAGACCAGAAGGATACATTGATAGGAATCAATGGGCAAGCTGGACAAGGGAAAACACATTTAACTTCCCACATTTTAATTGACTGACAAATATGACTTCCAACGGCAAAGGGAAATAATGAGGTTGTCAGGATGGCAAGATATAAATATACAAAGGGTGGAAGGTAACGGTGATGTTAATCATACATCAGGTACCAGTCTGCACACGCTGGGAAATGCATTATGAGCAGTACAAAAGGGGGCTTGCAATGGGAAACCTGTTGTGTTTTCTAGCTAGTCATGCGTATAAAAAATCTGGCACCCCGACACCAATTATCACCACCACCGCATACCCCATGCACAGATTTACCTCGTTTTCATTGACCGTAGCGTTGCGAAGGTGATTATGTAAGAGCTTGGTGGCACCGTCCTAGAGAAGGGTTTCGAGAGAAAGGGACGGCATATGAAGCATGCGGGTACACCCAGGGGGGTAAAACATTTTGAAGATTATCCAATATACCAACAAAAAACAAGATTTAAGAATCCCTACACAAAACCTGTAAAATAGGTAAAACATAAAGACAGAGTTTTGATAAAATGTCTTTTGAACAGTGGTCTATGTCTACGTGAGGCTGCGTAGAGCTTGAAACGTTATCTCTGAAAATCGGTGAAGTGTATTAAATCATTAAAAAACTACAGGGGCTAATGGCTCTACACTTCTCAGGAAGAGTACCTAAATCTAAAGATCATAGCAAACTATTTCTGTTGTAAAGCGCATACGGGAAACGATTATGGGAAAGTTTTGTTTTCTTGAAGGATTGAGCTATGATAATTTAAAGACTATGTTTTATTTTCATCAAGTTTCAACAAACTTTTCTTAGGCTATTGAAATTGTCGAGAAACACTTGTTCGAGTGAGAAGAATAGTATTATTCAGAAATTAATTTGCATCTATTAGAGCACAATTATAGGATAATTTGTATAACATTAAATGAAATAAATGAGAGAGAATTGTACGAAGACAATAAAAAAATATATATAAAAAAACACTGTACAATTTTGAAAAATTCACACACACATCATGTATGCCGCCATCACAAAAAAACAACAAAGGGTTACTTCACGTTCAGGAAAAGATTCAGAAAACTATCCAAGATATTTCGACCATGTTATGATTGTTCTCATCTGCAATGTAATTCATGACAGAAAGTTTGAGACAAAAATCAATCCTATCGAGGGAGATGAAGAAAGACAGATCAAAACAGAAGAGTCCGAACAAAAGGAGATTTGGATGGTATGCAGAGACACAAACACAAACACAAAAAAAAAAGTGTCGTGATTTGCAAATGAAAACAAGCACCAACTAAAAAGTGGGAAAAAGTGCGAGTGGTTTGTGCAAGAAAGTACAAATGATCAGTAAATGCTGCAGCGATGGGAAAAAACAAAGGTGTTGTTGAAGATCAACATTGGCAAATCGATGATAACTTTATCAAAATTGATCAAGACAATTTTGTAACATCCTGGTTTAGTTGAAGTTGGTTTTTACTGCCGGAAGTCTGTCGATAACAAAGATTTCAAAGCTTAAGAGAAATTTTTAAAATCTTCATTTCGGTGCACATTTTAAAACAAAAAGTTAATTTTCCCGAACAAACACCTAATGATAAACTGTTTAAGTGGAAGAGTGCATAAGGAGGATTTGGAATATTTGACCAATGTGTGGGATTTCGTTGAGAATTGAACAAACTTCAAATCAAACATCAAAACTGACAGTAGATCAAGGGGGGGCTTTGATACAAACGCCAAACAGCAGGAAAAATTGTCAGGGTTTACAAAAGCAGTTTTAGATAAGAGTGTTTTCATTGGATCTGCAAGGGCGGTGCTCGTTTGTGAAGGTGAAAGCTTCACGCTATTGAAGTGATAAAGCACGATTTTAAACTCTGTCAGCTCGACAACTTGACGTATGACAGTTATCTTTTTAAACTTAAACCCATTTACATAATGGAAATTACATCACTGGTAAATGTTGTATTTTGTGGAAAAAAAAGTGGATTTGTGGGTCAAGATTAATACTAAATACTGTTCCATCGTCCTGTTTAAATTTGAGTGCCCGTGACTGCCGAGAAAAACGAGAGCAAATGGTGACGATTTCAAACTGTCAGACAGTCCGTGTTGCGTTAAAATTTAAACGATGGTCGGCTGACCGTTGCTTCAAAATGATACAAAATTGTATTTTTCTTTAAAAATGAAACAACACCTGGTGAAATGATTTCACTGGATACTTGGGAATAACAAATATGTACTTTCAGTCAAGTAAGTTATTGTGTAGTAACTTGGAAGTACATTTTGTTCATGTCTGGATACGATGTCATCTAACTTTAAAAAAAATAAATTTGATGACAAACATCCTGTTGAGATCAGAGCCACAAAAATTAATACTCCCTAAAGGCTGATTCAACGTATTAACTAAATAATTACTTTTTTAAAGAATTTATCCTTTCGAAATTTACTTAATTCTTTCGGATGTCGCATAAAAATGTGATTATATATTTCTGGTATTCATTTTTCTAATCTTGATTGAATCAGAAAAGTATTAACTAAATAATTACTTTCTTCAAAGAAATTCTCCTTTCCTAATTTACTCCGTAGTTAGTCTTTCGGATGTCGCATAAAAATGTCAACATATTCTGGTACTCATTTTTCTAATCTTGATTGAATCAGAAACGTATTAACTAAATAATTACTTTCTTCAAAGAAATTCTTCTTTCATAATTTACTTAATTCTTTCGGATGTCGCATAAAAATGTAATTATATATTTCTGGTACTCATTTTTCTAATGTTGATTGAATCAGAAGGTAATAAAGTATGTTCAACTTTAGGTAAGTATTTTTAAAACTTTTTTAAAAAACTTTTTTTTGCGTCACAAATTTGAACATTTTTGGGGGGATTTACTATTACTATTTGTTTTTTTGGAGGGGGTCCCATAAACAAACCGAGATTGTACGACTTTTTTTTAAATGAAGTAAATCTTGATCGAGTGATTTAATCCAAGATGCAATGCTACTCACTACAAACTTTATTGAGGAAGACTGTGAAGTTGGGCAAGCAGCAAGCGAGGGAATTTGCAAGCAAATAAAAAAATAAAATAAAATACATACAATACCTTATAAGAACTGTCTTATAAAAAAGAAACAAAAATGTAAAAACATGACAAAAACAAAAACAATCTAATAATGATCTAACAGAAAAACAACAAACTATTTTGTTTCATTCACATGCAATGAAGTTGGGATGCAAAACCAAACATGGATTGGTTCTATCTATCTAAAAAACAAAATAGAATAAAATAAAAATTATATATCTATATATACACTAGAGTTTCTGGATAAACTGGGTTCAATAGGGTATGTCCTGTGGGTTTTACGTTGAACTACTGGGTATAACTGGGTTCAACTGGGTACCTGGAATGTCTTGGGTAGCACAGACAGCATTGAACTGAACTCAGGAGTGTTGAGCTCAAACAGCGCAATCAAAACTGACTGAGAAGCCTGTAACAAAAAACAGAGAGCATTTTTATATTTGTACAATTCTTTTTACTCAAACTCATTTTGCTACATTAGTTTTGTGAGTACTCCTACTCGAACCTCTGGTACGGGATACTCTTCAATATTACTATTATATATTTCTGGTTATGAAAGCAAGTATGCCTCACAAGTGAACTTAATCACTGTAGCTCGCAAGCCTGAGGAACTTGCTTTGGAACCAGAAACACTGGGGTTAACTGCTACTCTTCCACGATAAGTGTTCTGAGGTCGATTTCACAAAGCACTCAGATTCATCTTAAGATGATTTGTCAGTATTACCATAGTGATTTGCATTGTAACATCACACTTTTGCTTAGCAATTAAGACTAATTCCCAGTTAAGATCAATCTTAACCCTTTGTGAAATCGACCTCCAGGTTCTTTAACGTGCGCTACCAATCCTAGTACACGGAACCTACAGCTTAATGTCCAATCCGAAGGACAAAGCAGTTATGGTATTAACCCTTCGAGCGCCGCCAACGTTCTAAAACGTCATGCAAAATATCCATCCACAGGCCGCCAACATTCCTTACAATTATAGACTGGTCCCCTGTTTTTATCTGCAAGGATAATTACACTTACTGAAGTGTGACGTCAGGTGTCCAGACTACCTTGCGTTCTACCCTTCGAGTGCCGCCATCCATAGGCTGCCAACATTCCCTTACGTTCTAATTTTTTTCTTCTAAATGGCCGGCCTGTGGATACAGAATTACCAAAACGCTGCCGGCACTGTAAGGGTTAAGTATCTTGCACAGGACACAACTGCCATGACCAGTACTCGAACCCAACCTCTGAAGAGCAGAAAAACCAGAGAGCGAGTACGGTGCTCTTAACCGCTCAGCCATGACACGCCACAGGCTTCTATAACTGCCTACCTTTCTGACGTCGGGATTCTTGGCTTCTTTAGTCCAGCTGATAATTCTAGAGACTGCCAGTCGAGTCTCGCTTGAGTTGGTGAATTGAGATGGATCCATGAGCTCAGACAGGTTCTCTATGTACCTCAGTAAAGCTACTTTCACCTGAGGAAAGTCATTAAAATAAACAGTAGGGTCAAGTTTACTAATACCAACGGTGACAATCGTTTTCACACTCCCTCTCTCTCTTGTTTGTCACATGGCAGCCTGCTGGTGTGTTCTCAGTGAAAGTTCTCAATCTTCAAACGTCAGGATGTATGGTCTGTTTCTACAGACTGACAGGTCTGGAATCAAATGGAGGATGTGGCCTCTGTTGCCCCTGGGCCCAATTTCATAGAGCTGCTTAAGCAGAAAATATATTGCTTAAACATGTTGTGCTAATTGGAAGTAAGCAGGATATCAGTCACACATTGTACATGTGGCATGGTAGTTTGGCTGGCAACCTTTTTCTGGTAAGCATAATTTTGTTGTGCTTAGCTACTTCTTGTGCTTAAGCAGCTCTATGAAATTGGGCCCTGGTCTTGGCCTTGGTGCCCCCTCACAAGTTTCCCATGGACTTTATGATTTTCAAATGGAAGCGCCCTTTTGCACAATGAAAAACGGCCTTGCCCTCTCAATGCTCAAAGATAAAATACCAGGCCTGGAACGACAAAATATATGACAGGGGGAACACTAAAATTACAGTATTTCCGAAGTAAGAAATGTGCTTTCTAATCATACCCAACAGTCAGGATGCCCAGCCTTGGATATTTATTGGCTTTCAGTCCCTTCCTGATTGCCTGTGTCGTCTCGTTTCGACTTTTCCAGACACATGTCAAATTGAGCTTTTCTTCATCATCTCCTCTTCACATGTATCTTCAGGCCACAGTGCTTGGCACTTTGGGGATTTATGGGTTCCATTCACAGAAAGATACAGAAACATGAACTATGGGAGGGAAAGGGGGGGGTGTGTGAAGAAGCTCACCTTATTGTTTGGCGTTTGTGTCTGATCTACAATGAATCTTGTTAGGATCTTAAACTGGTTGTCGTATGGAAATGCCTCCCTACAAAAAAAAGAAGTAAAACACAAAAATGTCATTATCTCCCTCAATTGACCTTATGCATTGACCTTTCCTTTAAGATGGCGGATCTTAAAGGAAAGTGATGACAAATTAATGGAAAACGCAACGTTATGTATGCCCAGCCCACAGGATGGGCCAATGAGCAACCTTCTTTTGACCTCTAGCCGGGGGCGCCCTACTCAAATGACGTCATGTTCATAAGCTCAATATAAAGATAATAATGATAACACTCTTGGGCATCTACACTGCACTTGTATCCTGCTTGAATGGCAATCTGTTAATAATAATAATAATAATAATACGTAGTACTTATATAACGCTTTAACACACCCGATGGGCGTATCAAAGCGCTCAATATTTTATTTCTGCAAGGTATGTGGAGCTACGTTTGAGACCTTTTTCCTTTGCATAGCACTATGTAATGGTTTACAAGGTGCTGTGCCGCAATATGCGGCCAATCAAACCAGGAACACCGGGGCGAACCCCTTCTCTTTACGTGCATTACACAACACACAGGACCTACGGCTTTACGTCCCATCCGAAGGACATAGCAATAATGGTAAAGTGTCTTGCTTAAGGACACAAGTGTCACGACCGGGACTCGAACACAAACTCTGCTGATCAGAAACACCAGAGCCTGAGTCCGGTGTTCTTATCCGCTCAGCCACGACACGCTGTTTCTTCGGTCTTCTTCACTAACAGATGAGGTGTTTTTTTTAAGAAGGACCTGTCGGAATGACAACTCACCTGACAACATCTAAGGCCCTTTGAACTTTATGCAGCACCGACCCCAAGAGGTCAGCACCCATCTTTATTAGGAGGCGGGTCATCAAGATGAATAACCAATCAGAGAGGTCCGATTTGTGAACGATGACAAATTCCACAACAGTTTCTAGGAAAAGGCTGAATACCTAGTCACAAACAAAAGGTAGAATGGTAACAACATAAAATTATGCCAACAAAAAAACTTTCATACAATAACAGACGAAATCATCATTACAATTCTTCGACATTGCCAGAAAGATCGTCCTCAATGAAATCAGTTAGCTGCAGGGCTTGAAATTTACAATGAACCACAGGCCTGAAGCCAGTGATAATAGCATCGGGCCAGTAAACTCATGACTGCAAAAGTCCGACGGTCTTGTGTTTTTTGGTTTAAATGTTGACTTTCAGTCCGATAAAGTCTCTTCCAGTTCTGTGGAGTATTGAAGAATTCTTTAATACCCAAAATACAAATGAGATAAATTTTCTCTGTTCCTCCATTGTTTGGGCATGGTTTTTTCTAGAGACGTCCCCATTGGTCTTATACCCCAAATCAAAATGAAGACAACCTCGGTCTGTCAAACCTCCCGAGTCCCTTTTGTAAAAGTCTTGGTGTCAACAGGTGAACATGCTCATTCACACAAACATGTTTGTCGACCAAGTAAATCAAGGACTTCTCTTTCTTCTCCCATTGTTTGGACTTGGTTTTTTTTCTAGCGTCGTCCCCACTGGTCTTATACCCAAAATCAAACTGAAGACACCCTCCATCTGTCAAACCACGTGGATCCCTTTGTTAAAGCCCTCGTTGTCAACAGGTAGTAGACACCACCACACACACCATACACACACACACCCACAAGAGGACTTATCTTTGTTCTCCCATTGTTTGGACATAGTTTTTTTTAAGCGACGTCCCCATTGGTTTTGTACACGAAAACGAAGAGAGGACGTCCTCGCTCTGTCAAACACCCGGATCCCTTTTGTTAAATTCCTCGGTTTGAATGAATAGACACGCTCACACACACACACAGCTCTGTGCTGCAGTCACTCTGTGGACATTCCTTTGTTCTGTACACTTAAGGAAAATCCTATTCTTCAACACTGTAACAAAACACTGCGTGGACATCTGTAAGTCCACATAGTGTTTCAAGTCCCTAAATTATGTGGACCTCTTTTAATCTCAGGTCCGCACTTCCGTTTGTAGCGTTAACAGGGTATCTGCACACTATACAAAGTCAAATTTAATACTTTTTAAGACCCTTTTAATGCTACACCTAGCAAAATTTAAGACCAAAAACAAATGAATAAAGCAGAGGAAACAGCTATACCCACTCATACTTTCTTTCTGTTTTTACATGCAGTGTAATTCCGAAAGGAAAATTCATTTCACACTTCATCAATTTCTTTAAAACAACAAATAACTGAATTTAATACTTCTTAATGCTTTTTAAAGGGTCTGTATACGTTTGGTAATGACTCTGAAAATTAAAGGCAATAAAAACTTACTTGGTAAGAAGTACAGCAGCTTTAGATAGTATAATGCATTTTTAGAAACTTTTCCTTTCGAAGTACTGCGGTTATGGAAAAATATATAACCATTTATCCCCCAAAATTTGAATCTGAGAAGCGTTACTGCAGTCCAAATGTAAATTATTCTTCCTGCGTGGACAAACCGCTCCAGATTTTCGGCAATATCTCAAAAATGCTACCACCTTTTGAAATGAAATTTTCACAGGTTAATTTTATGGTATATATCTACAACTATATAGGATTGAAACAAACAGTTGGTTCCAGTTACCAATTGTATACAGACCCTTTAAGGCCTCAAAAGTTCAATTTAAGACTTTTTAATACTGTTTAAAGATCCGCAGAAACCCTGTTTAAAACATAAAAACCACTGGTACTACAGATATCTGAAAATCATTTCCAACCTGCTCCTGTACTCACTTTGCTATGTGCGTCTGCAAACATTCTTGTAAAGATGTCCTGCGTCCTCTTTAATTCCGCCCGACTGAAGAAGGACAAAAAAAAGGTTGTTATTTTGGTGGTGCTTTTTGTTTTTGAGTCTTTCCATGGTACAGATGAATGTTCAATTATTTCTGTGAGACGCCATGACTGTACACATCTCTTTTTGGCAATTTGGTTGTTCTGAAAGAATGAGGGCAGGCTATTTCAACATCGTGGGGATTTGATATAGTATAATAATATATAGTCTTTATAGCGGCAAGTACAATGTATCTACCAATAAGGTAGTCAAAGCGCTTGAACAAACATAAACATTTGAAGACAAGTTTTTAGACTAGACCGCTCGGCCACAACACGCCATGCCAGTGTAACTAAACGAACCTAGAACACTTATCAAGGAAGAGTAGGGGTTCACCCCAGTGTTTCTGGTTCACATAGCGAGCACCCTTTTTACAGGTTTCCTCAGGCTCATGAGCTGCAGTGATTAAGTTCACTTATGAGGCATCCTTGGTTTCATCACCAGAAATATATAATAATAATAATAATAATAATAATAATAATAATAATGATACCTGAGAGGTCTTGAACTCTGTAATACATTCTGCATCCCTATCAGACCTTCTTTCCTCTCCGACCATCCCGGACTTGCCATCTTATTGAGAACTTCAGACACATCCTTTAGATACAAAAACAGAAATATGAAAATCAAAGTTCTGAGAACTTGATGAGCAACGAGAAATCTCACAAACAAAAATTTTCCAATCTATTTGTTCGCGGAACCTGTGGCTAATTACAGGATTTGAAGTGGCCTCTCGTCACCGGGCATGCTCATTGGTCTAGTGGTTAAGACATCTGCTCTAGAATGCAAGTTTGGGTTTGAATCCCACCCGAGTAGTAAGCCTGTGGAATTCTTTCCCCTGCAGGGCTTGGAAAAGCACCGAGTATACATTGCATATCATCGGTGTATGGTTAGACCAAAATACTATTTGTTACCCCTGATGCAACTTATTAAAGCTATTAAATTTTCCACAAGGTAAAGATATTACGTCTTTGTTGAAAGAGAATTTTCCTGGGCTGTTTGCACTAGACTTAAAATGGTCAAGTTACCCCTCAAAAAAGTCCAATGTGAACACGGCTAAAGACAGTAACAGAAGCACCATCTTGTGTATGGATCAAAATAAATTTGTAGAAAGATGTGTTTACCTCCAGAGCACGATCCCTGCCTGAGCCGAAGGATCCTACAGAGCAGACACTCGACGTTTCACTCTCGTCATCTGAGTAGCTATCCCAACGTCTCCTTGTAGCTTTGGCTTGCTGGGACTAAAAAGGTACAACAAATAGAGAGTCAGACCTGGTCCAATGCATCGCAATGGCTACCGCTTAAAGAGGATGAAAAATGTCAAATTCAATTTTGTGATGTACTTATTTACCAGTAGATAGAGTCCTCATGTGAGTGGGGAAAAAATTACAAGTCTCCTAACCTCACGTTAAAATGGTGTAAATTGCCATTACATTCAGTACCCTTCCAGTGCAATATTTGTCCAAAACATCCAAAACATCCGATGACATCATTCTGAGAAAAATGGGTATGTACATTTTTGTACGGGGATGTTTTGGTTCATTCCTGACTTTTTCAGAGCGAAATTTGAAACATGACGTCATTGGATTTCAACAACTAATGGGTCTTAATGGGAGGAATATTTTGTCAGTCAAAATGTAAAATTCAAAGCCGTTTTTATCGAATATCATTGGCAGTCAGGAATGAACCAAAACATGCTCGTACAAAAATGTACAGACCCATTTTTCTCAGAATAATGTCATCGGATGTTTTGGATGTTGACAAATATTACCCCGGAAGGTTATCAAATACAATGGCTATTCACACCATTTTAACGTAAGGTTAGAGACTCGTAATTTTTTCCTCACTCACATGAGGACTCCATATCTATTGGAAAATGATTACATCACTAAATTCAATTCGACATTTCTCTTGTTCTTTAAGCTAGGACAGACTTGAGGTATAACTGGTAATGATGATTTACTCTCCCGAGTTGAAAAAATGTATTGTTCTTGATTCTAATGGGAGCTTGCATGTTTTGTTTTCATTATATCTTCATTATTTAGTACAGTACGCTGGAAAAGAACTTAGGGTGTATCACGGGTAAAAGAAATCGCTAACTCCAACACTGTCTCAGAAGTCATACTAAAATATCACTATGACATGACTGTATAATAGACCTTAGTACTGATGATGCCATAGTTTGTTTTTCACTTTGCAGAAGAACGGGAAACTAGTAGTGTGTCTCTGCTCCACTGTCGGAAATGCAGTACCCAGTTACAGCACTTTCAGCAATGCAGTAAACAAACCGTGACGTCATCAGTACAGGAGGTCTATTGTGTCAAACCAACAAGGTTGTACAGATATTCAAGAAAATATATTTTTCGTTGTGATCACAATTTGTCAAATCAGCAACAAAGACATAGACACAAAAGCCAATGCCTCTATACATAATCTGTTACAGGTTGAACGCTACTCCCAGAAGGCTCTTTACATGTTGATATCGAGGTCACCACATTGCAGGGTTAGTGTCAAGTTGAGTTAGTTTCTAGTCTCTGTCTATTCTGTATACTACAAGAAGCTCTACTGCTATTTACTGTGATGCAACTTTTAATTTCATGAGAGATGCAACAGTGGCTGCCCCATTAAGCTTGTATGACTTCTCTCTGCTTTGTTGGCAACAGTGCAATTTTTGAAGACTTTATGTGGGTTTAGAGGCATTGCATGGTGAGGTATCATTGTATATTCAGTTTGCGGTAACACCATGTGTGTACATGTTTGTCTACTTTGCTGAGTAGATTTGTTCTTTGAGAACTTGTCTTGCTACTTATTCTACTGCCGCAGAGTAGATTGCAGAATTCGGGAGACTATTCTACTGCCGCAGAGTAGATTTAGACTTAGTTCTGAAAAGAACTTTCCTGCTTATTAACTACTACTGGGGGGAGGAGGGGTTAGGAAATTGCCGGGACAACTACTTTTCCTTAGTGAATCCAGGGGACTTCTTGTTATTAACTTCACTGCTGCTGAGTGAGTTCTTAATCGGTCTAAACGTTTTGACTAGCCTGCTCTAGTCATCATCAGGAGACTGAAGAGTGTTGGAGATGCTGGTCTCTTTATAGGGATACAGAGGTTTCAGTGTAGAGTCAGTCACCGCTCTGATTGGTTCTTCAGCAAAGTAGATATATACACATGGTGTTACCGCAAACTGAATAAAGAATTTATGTTCAGCGTTTTGATAGATATTTAAATACAATCACTGAAGGTTTGTAGTAGAACCACAAAAATCTCATTAAGGAATTAAATAAAAACAATGGGTTGTTTTGAACCATTCAAAAGGGGGAAAAAGATCAACAATTAGACCCAAGATTCTAAAAGATAAAACTTTAATGAGGTGATTTCCTCTTTGAGAATATTAGTGTTTGCCAACTTTACTGGAAAGTCTCACAAACAAACAACCCTCCCCCAACAAAAAAATAAAAAAATAAAAATAATAAATAAAAATAAATAAATAAGTAAATAAATAAAAAGGATTTGCTTTTGATAAATACAATTTTTGAAATTACACAATGAACTCAGAGGAACAGAATGATAATTTGCCATGTTAAAGCCCTCCCCCCCCCAAAGGGGGAATATTTGAATTTGTTTCTTTTTTCTTTCTATGATGAAACTGACAAATGTGGGGAAAAACGACTGCAAAAAAGAAAGAAAGTAGTAATCAGTGCTACAGATTTATTTAAAAAAAAACCCAAAACACAACAACAACCCCCCAGAAACCCCAAAACAATTTGGGTTTAAACGAAAAAAATCCCTTAGTTTTTACCCTGGCATAATCTTTGCCATTTCATAATTCTCCTAAGTAAACATGATGCAGTTCAAATTTCATATTACGTTTGGATACGGCATTCCATCAAACCATATATAGTTCATAAACTGGGATTCATTTAATGGTAAGTAACTCTACAGTTCAAGTCAAGCGAGCTACTTGGCAAGATAACAAAAGTCACCGCATTCAAGCTGGGGGTGGGGTGGGAGAGGACGGGTTCAAATTTGGGGGGAAAAACAGAATGGAAAGAAACGGAAAAGAAAAAGAAATCTCCCCTAGACATTCTCAAGAGTTCAATGTTCCAATATTCATCATTCCCAAATGTCAAATGCAAGGCAAGTTTTTGATCGACCCTCCCGAATGGAGGGTATTTAGACAATTTTGAAACTGAAGTTTGCGGTGACACTTTCTTATAGTATCTCCGATGAGCTGTTGTGGTTCTGAAAAGAATGGGTGGTGTTAACAACTCAACGTTTCGATCAGTATGATCAGATTGTCTTCAGAAGAAAAGCAACATCTTACCTAATCTTACAGTTTCTTTTGAGGTACATGTATCAAGATTAACCCTAGCAGTGTACAGGGACGATTAAATCGATCCCATTTTTAGACTGTGTTTAAGCGTTACATACGAAGTGTGGACCTGAGAACAAAAGAGGTCCACATAATGTAGAGACCGGAAACACTATGTGGACCTACACACGTCCACACAGTGTTTTTTACAGTGTTGAAGAATAGGATTTTCCTTAAGTGTACAGAACAAAGGAATGTCCACAGAGTGACTGCAACACAGAGCTGTTAGTACTGGCAAGGCAGGTGAAATCAGCTGTACTTATAACGCATCTATATTGGTTAAACATGACCTTGAAATGACCTTTGTGAAAACGCAAGCTGTGACCAAAATAAACTTTGGAAAGTCAGCTTTGAACTTGTGTGTGCATTGACTGCAATCATTGCTTCTGGTAATTTCATTTTGCAATTTCAAAAGAAGAAGAAAAAAGAGGTAATTGACAGCTTAAAAATGCAGGGTATCTACACAAACAGGGCACTGCTAGGGTCAATGGTGACATACAATACCCCCGCTTCCTTCATTACAATATTCATAAATATCTAGTTTTCTTGAAGGAAACTAAAAAATACCTTTGAAGACTCTACATGGCAGTTTGTTTATTAATTCAGTAAAGGTATGAAGAGTGGTTGTCACTGAAAATGTTGATTTAATTCTCTTAACTTCTTCAGTGCTCGCTTTTTTTTGCGTTTTGAACCTAAAATGCCCAGCTTTTTGAGCTTTTTCGTATTAGAAAAAGTCTTTCTCACCAAACATCTTGCTGATTTATGTTGCCTTGGTACATCCCAAAGTCAATAGTATTTCTTGAGTGATAATGCCCTCTCATGATAACATGTATATTAGGGGTCGTACATGTACGATTGATGACACTTTTTGAGTACATGAAAAGGAACGTACATGTACGATAATTGCGCTTTTGGAGTACATAAAATAGATCGTACATGTACGACCTTGGCACTGAAAGAGTTAATAGTTTGTGCAAATTGTAGGAGCAGCTTGGTTGGGGGTGAACAACTTGTTTGTCCTATTTCCATTTAAAGTATTTGTTACTACTGAAAGAACGGCACATAGAAAACAAACCATTTCATCACCAACTTGGATAGATCCTACTTCGTTTATGTATTTGTTTTGTACAGAATTTTTAGGTTTTTGTTTAGGAAGCATTCGCAGGAAGTATAAACCAGGCTTTACATGTACACTGAACATCAACCTAGGGGGTATACAAGTGGGAGGGGCTTGAAATACACTGCAATTATTCACACAGGGGGGGGGGCTCCAACTCAACAATAAAAATAATCTTATGAACTCTCTATCCAAGACTGCATGTTGGGGGTGAGGTTTCCCAAAATGGTGGCCAGGAAATGCAGTGGCTTGCAACCAAATGCTCTGTGCCTCACTAACATGTACCGTTGATGTGCATAGCAGTTGCTGTCCGACCACTTTTTGTGCTGTAACTGACACATTACGGTCGTCATTCTTTGACAAGTCAACTTGCTGACAAGATGGCACTTGCGTTTTTAACTATTTATAGGATTTGTCACGAGGGCATCAAGAGATAAGCCGGGCCAACAAAGGTCAAGGTCGCAGTGAAGTTCTCGCCTTCCCTTACAGTCAGCAAACTTATCAACATTAATTTATAGTTAGCTTCCTTCTTATGAAAATGAAGAAGGAATAGAAGAAATGAAGATGAAACCCCATACATGAGAAGGAGGGGTTGGCATTTGCTGCTTGCTTTTGGGACGCATTGGCTAAAAAAAGGGAAAAAAAGGCTGTGCTATACAATATTGAAAAGTTAATGGCCATGGGACCACCTTGATCTAGACGTAAAAGTCTACATGTAAAAGACGTCTACATGTAAAAGTCAAAGGAGTGCTTGGCATTTACTGCTTGCTTTTGGGACGCATTGGCAAAAAAAAAAACCCCAAAAGGCTGTGCTATACAATATTGAAAAGTTAATGGCCATGGGAACACCTTGATCTAGACAGTACTAAAAGTCAATAACGTTGAGGAATTCATTCCCCTGTTACGATGCATGTGGCAACCCCAATGCCAGCTCTACCAGGCCGGGAACAGTTGATTCCAAGCTGCGGGGTGGGGGGAACAGGAGTGGCTGGGAGGCACAGGGACATGCAAGAAACTCTCCCCACTCAGTAAACCTTGTGCAAAAACATAACTGTCCACAAAAGCGTTAACAAAATGCTTAATAAGGTATCACGGGGCAGCCAAGACATGCAGCACTTTGGTGGCAATAAATGCTGTGGTCTTATTTTTATTCATTTTTGTTCTCTCTCAGCATTCACACTGTTTCCTTGCCTGTACTTTTCGCAAAAACAGCTCGTTTTCGATCGAGGCAACGAGCTCATGGTCAATGTCCAGCAAGTCGCTGTCTCCGCCTAGAGCTAGAATTTCATCCTCCTTGTGGAAATTAAAGAGAAGAAGTGAGAGAGGTTGGATAGGGGGGGGTGGTGAATGATGAAGTGATGTAGATGACAGTGGAGGCATAATTACTTTTGCCAAAAAAATAAAAAATCTTAGAGAGTTATCTCCATGTTTAGTAGATGCACATTGATTGCTTTTTAAAGAACATCGTGATTGCAATATTGGATAACGCAAAAGTCATTTGCGTATGTTTTGTCAGAGAAATATCACATTTACTCCAATGATTATTCATATTTTTATCGGACCAAGATTAACTGCCTGATATTTGAAAAAACGTAAGGCATTTTGCAATGGAGTTTAAAATATTAATAATCCCTTCTTTTTTTTCACTTAATGGTAATGTGCAGCACTGAGCAGAGTATTTTTTATTTTCCAAAGCTCTTACAAGAAGTTCAGCAATGACATGCATGACTTCCTAAAGTCATGATCTTCAACTTTTTTTGAGAATCATTGTTTGAATGGGCAGGAAAAACCCCGATCAGTGTTTTTTGGTATCATGAAAGAGCACCATGAGCGCCTTTGAGGATACAGGCGCTTTACAAGACTCCGTTATTATTATTATTATTGTTATTATTTTATTTTTTTTATGAAAAAAAAAAAAAAAAGCACCATGCATTTTATGAAAGCTTATAGATGTACCACAGATGAGCATTAAAGACTGCTTTTTGCTTTTGGAGATTGTGAATGTCAAATGCATACAAAAATTAAACAGGGTTTATGCTTAATCAAAGAGGGGAGTTTCCAATTTAAAAAAGTATTTTTTTTGCATGATTTAAGATAGTACCCCAATAGCTGTCGCATTCCCTTACAGTGATCCCTCCGCTGCTGCTTCCCAGGTTGTATTGTAAACTTGGGTGTGATCTTTGGCTATATATGGCAGTTACAGGTTGAATGGCTTCTGACTGGCACCCCCGAACAAAGATATATCAAAATAGGAAGATCGCCAACATAGGGCTGGATAGTTCAGTTGGTAGAGTGCCGGCATTTTAATCTGGAGGTCGTAGGTTCCAGACCCCCTCTAGTCCATTTTTCTTTGTTCAACCCCCAACTTATCAAAAAATATTGCTTAATAATTTCCTGCTTAGCAGAAATGAGCAGAAGACCAGTCACAAATGGTGCATGAGACATGGTATTTTGGCTGATATCCTTATTCTGGTAAGCATAATTTTGTTGTGCTTAGCTACTTTTTTGTGTTTAGGAAGCTCTTTGAAATTGGGCCCAGATGTATTTGTGTAGTACATCAGGAAAGAATTTAACCAAAATAGATGCGAGAAGAAAAAATAATAAAAAATAATAATAATGAAAAAGGAAATGTGTGTTGACATACTGTAGATATTTCATGTGCAGGAAGAGCCGACAATTTTGTGTGAAATGTCTGTTGACAGGGAAGAGATGTGGTCGAAAGAACGGACAGGGTTACAGAAAATATAAAAACTCAACAAGAAATGCAAAAAAACAATTGAAATCCTGCCAAAAATAATGTACGTTTGTTTCATCCTCAACAGTCCTGAACGGAATAGCATTTTTACTGTTACGAACGTCTCAGAGCAAGTTTGGGTGCTGACTTTTCGTCAACTAGCGATTGTGTTTCCCTTGAATGTGCGTCTAGTCAATCGACTAGACAATTAGATTTAGTTTCGTTGAGCAGACGATTGTATAAGCAAATGTTGGCACGCTGCTTTCAATTTCTACTTTCTCTACTTAAAATTATTGTCATATTGAACAGAACCCCTATGGTTATCATTAAAGGTAGGGTCATAGATTGGTAAATACTCCTTAAATTAATGACCATAAAAACTCTCTTGGTGAGAAGCAATGCAGCTGTTGATAGTATAAACTGTTTAGAGACAGGATTCACTTTAAAGTAATATGGTTGGAGATAATATTTCACCCCAAAACATTTGAATCTGAGAAACGATTCATGCATGAATCCTTTCTCAGGTTTCTGAGGGTTGGTGTCCGTTGGCTAATGCCACGGCCAGAGATGCAGTCTGTACCCGCTAAATGTGAATGGATTTTATATTCTTGTGAAAATACCTTGACAGTTTTTTGCCATTTTCTCAGCAAGTAGACACTGCATTCAGTTGAAACTTTCACATGTGACTATATAGTATCTTCCTTTATAAATTTGCCTTTAAAGGCATCGTACACGTTTGGTAATTGTCAAAGACCAGTGTTCTCATTTGGTGTATCCCAACATATGCATAAAATAACAAGCCTGTGAAAATTTGGGCTCAATTGGTCATCGAAGTTGCAAGAAAATGATTAAAGAAAAAACACCCTTGTTGTACAAATTTGTGTGCTTTCAGATAGGAATACAAACTTCTTGCAAGAAGTTTTTATTATTTTAGTGAGAAAATTACCTCTTTCTGAAAAACTAAGGGAGTCGTTTCTCACAATGTTTTATACTATCAACAGCTCTCTGTCGCTCGTTACCAAGTCAGTTTTTATGCTAATATATATTTTGAGTAATTACCAAACGTGTACAGTGCCTTTAAATCAGCATTACGTTGACAAAAATCAATCTATGACCCTAACTTTAAACAACTCATTAATTGTGCTGCAGTTTGCGAATTTGACTAGAGAAACAGTACTCCAGGGCTAGGTTGATCTGGTTGGACTAGCTTGTCAAACCACACAACTTTCGGGCGACATCTAGAGTGACTATGGTTAAGTTAATAGTCAACTCCAGTTACTCACCCGAACTTGTTCCTATGTGATCTGTTTTGGTACCCAATTTCTATCAGCGGCCTAGACTAAAGTGCTCTCTCCGGTACAAGGCGGCTTGTATCTATTATTTCCAACGCTACTAACCAATCTCAATCTACAGTTAGTATGCTAGTTCTCAACACTGCAACACAATACATTGTTTAAGTTACTATCAAGTATCAGTGTTTCTCTAGCGCTTGCGTGCAAAGTTACATGTACGCTCTGTTTACAACAGAATCAAATTTGTAAAAGGACAAAGTTATGCTCGAGAAGAAATGGACGTTTGCGCTTTCTTGATAATTGTTAAAATCGACGTTCATCATTCTGCAGCCATTTTTGTTAATCCATCCATACAAAGTGTATGACATCAGACTGAGGCCCACCGGTCAAACAGACTGGTTTTCTTCTTTTTATAGAAAATTGATATTGTAAAAGAACCAAGGAACCATGGGGGACCAGACAAAGATGGCTACAGATGAGTGAAGTACAAATTTAGTTGTGAATCTGAATGCAGTAAAAACATGTGCAGGGAATGGTAGAGGAGGGGGAGGGGGTAAGGTTATGAAGTGGGGACTTACATATAGCTATTTCACAGTTGGCCTTCTCGTTATGATAAGGCTCTTGTATTTTTCTCCACTGACAAATCTCTTTAGCGGTTTATATTAAAGAGGGGCTCCAAGGTCAACAGTTTTGTGATCCGATCATTTTTCAATAGATAGAGTCTTTATGTAAATGGGAAATAAATTACAAGTCTCTATTTTCTCATGTTCAAATGGTGTAAAATGCCACTATGTTAGATACCCCTTCAAGTGCAATTTTTTGTCAAAATCCGAAAGCATTCGATGACATCACATTTCAAATACTATGGTCTGTACATTTTTTGTACAGAATTTTTTTTAGTTCATTCAAGAATTTGTATGATATATTCAATCAAAACGGCAGTTCGACCTTTAGACTGGCGCAAAAAATTTCCCTTTGAAATTAACAGACCCATTTATTGTTGATGTCCGATGACGTCACGTTTCAAATTCACTCTGAAAGAGTATCAAATAAAAATGAAATTTTACACCATTTTAACGCAAGGTTAGAGACTTGTAATTTTATTCCCACTTTCATGAGGACTCTATCTATTGGAAAATGATTGCATCACAAAACTGAATTTGACCTTGGAGCCCCTCTTTAAGAGACACTAAGTTCCTGCCAGCAGTATTTACTCTGAATTCCTAAGGCACCAAAAAAGATTCCTTCAGAAATCACCAGAATAAATTCAACATCCACTGTTTGAGATTCTAATTAAAGTGGTGTATCTTGCCTTATGCCAAGTCTGATTGCTCTACTCTCTGATAAAATCGGTATGCCTGGCCCACATAGTTGGATTAACTCGGTAGTAAAGAATCTTTCAAATTCAAACAAGATTGGGGTATGGACGTTTTGAATGATATCAGGGGGGAGGGTAGCTAAGGTTATTTTATAAGATTCTTACCAGAGCTAAGGCGAGGGCAGTCTCAGCATCTTGGCCAGGCTCGAGAACCCTCTGGGTCAAAATATTGCCTTGATGGTTGACCTCTCGCTGGGCCTGATTGGAGGAGTTACTGAGACGCCGGTCCCTTGATGCTGTAGAACCAAGAAAACCATGAAAATATTAGAGGCTGGTAACAATTGTCTGTTGGACTTCGATTTCATAGAAAGATTTGATTATAAAATAGACCCCTCCCTTTTCTTGTTAAGGTGTTATACAAGATTGTTAAGGATACAGATGCCGTACGTTACTACAAAGGGTAAACTAAAGGCTTGGACACAAGTTAAAAATCTTCACAAAGTTTGGAGCCAAAGGAAAATCTACAACAATCCTGAAATCAGGAAAATCTCTTTTTTTTTTGGTGAGGGGGAGGGGTTAAGCAACTCACCAAACTGGTATCTGCTGGGGCTGGCCTCCCTACTGGCTCCTTGGCTACGAGGCACTGGTATCCCGCTCTTATTTCTCCTCCGTGCTGCACTCGCTGCACTACCATTCACGCCCAAGTTTGGTAACCGCAGGGTGGATGGGGAGCTGGATCGACTATTTGTTCTACTCCCGGCTGAAGAGAAATAGAGAATTGGGGACTTTTACGTACTGAGACTTAGTCCTGCAAATATAACGCATAATAATCTCAACTCTTATATAGTGCAATTCCAAAGAAAGATCATTGCGCTTCGAACATTATTACCCCTGGTCACTGGGCAATTTATTTCATTCCTTAAACCATCTCAGCTCCCTTGGGAGTGAACAGCCTGTGCTAACAAGTATATAGCGCTCTAAGCTAAATCAATCACAACAACCATTTCTGCCCTCACAGGCAACCATTTACTCCTGGGTGAAGAGAAGCAATTATAGTTAAGTGTTTTGCTCAAGGACACTAGTGTCATGACCGGGATTCGAACCCACACCCTGATGACTAAGCAACCAGAACTCGAGTCCGATGCACTAAACCGCTCTGACACAACAAGCTGAATTATCTAGAGCCATTTTTTAACTGGGTCAAAAAAATTCAGCTTTCCTAATGAATTTATTTCAAACACTGTCAGCTTTAACAGCAGCTTCATGACATAAGCCACTAAGATGGAGTAGGTACATAGTGTGTATTTTGTTCTTTCTACACAAGAACCCTACAATACGATTTGAAATTGTTACCGTGCACACAGCAGGGGTGAAAGTCAATGCTGACAAAAAGTCTGAAACCAGGATACAAATTTTAGAAGGTATTTTGACAATGTAGTTTGCATTTCCACCTTTTAAAACCCCTGGGATTTAGATTTCGCAGAGGTTTTAGGAAACAGTGTCCTCAGCACAAGAGAAGTAGTTTCACTTCCCGATAGCTGCAGAAAAGCAAAGTCACTTGAATCATTCAAGAAATTGTTGAAGACCCACTTGTTTTGTCGACAGTGTTTTTTCATGTATTGGCCTTCTTTGATTTTGATCTGTATTGGACACATCCTAGCGCTTTGCAACCTCTGGAAAAGGCGCTCTATAAATGCCAGCTTATTTCATTTTCATTTCATTTGTTTTCATTTATTAATTTTGGTTGTGAAGCCAAGGACTCTCAGAAAATCGAACTTAATCACTGTACTAGCCAAGAACTTCATAGAGAGAAGTCAAAGAAGGAAAATTCAATTTTAGATGTGGGAGGAAAACCCCAGAGAAATACTCCAGGGAAAACCCACACAGTCAGGTAAGGACTGAAAACCCAATCCACGTAGTGCCCCCGGTGGGGTTTGAACCAGGGTCCTAGAGATTGAAGGCGAGGAAAGATACCACTACACCAACCCAACCACCCAAATCATTATTATTATTATTATAGTTATGATCAAAGGGCACGATTTCTTAACATGCGGAAAAAAATAACGACTGATTTTCTTCAACAAGCCGACTAAAAAAAAGTCTGAATTCAGATAAAAGTCTGAAATTTCTCATCCCTGACACAGGGAATTCTTGGAAAGATTTGATGAAGCTTTGTACTCACGCTGGGACTGAGACACGCCGATCCTGCTCTTGGTTCTACCTGTCCTACCGTTGGGTGTTGGAATTGCACTGCGACCTGGTGTTGTCGCAGCTGAAAAAATTGCAAAAAAAAACAAAAAAAGCAGCAATGAAAATCAAAGTACATGTACATGAATGGTTTGAAAGATTTTGTACACCACCGTTTTCAGCTAGCTGTACACAAAGCTGTGTGTTGAGAGAGTTGCGACATAGAGAGACCAGTTTTCTTCGGTCACGTGGTTGCTGGATGCCATTTTCACCTTATGCACATGACGTCATTTTGGAAGGAAGCCCTCGCCTAGAGGTCAAAAGGAGGTTGTTCATTGGCCAATCCTGTGCGCGCGCTTACAAGTCTGTGTGTTTCCATTGTTTCGTCATCGGTTTACCTCTAAGATGGTGGATGGATGACGTCAATACATAAGGTCTATGAGCAGACTAGTCTGGCACCCTGTATTAGCCCATGCGTTTTTTTTGACACAAAATGGCTTCTAATCGCAAGTTGTCGCAAGTTGTCGCAACTCTCTCTACATACGGCTCTGGCTGGACACAAATGCAAAATAAAAGAACTGCCAGAAGCTACAACAAAAATTGTACGTCTGTACAAGATAAAATACATGTACTACACACTTCTACACTATCTAAAGACAATAAAGTACACAGCGAAACTTTGGGATAGTTTTCTACATACAGAGTTGAGTTTGCTGTAAAATATCCCAGAAGTTTACACTTATAATTTGTCTTTACCCTTACACCGATTCGAACTGCCTCTAGCCACCGGGCTAGCTCGGTGGTCTAGTGGTATTAAGACATCTGCTCTAGCAGTGCAAAGGTCATGGGTTCGAATCCCACCCGAGTGATTTGCCTGTAGATTTTTTTCACAGAACTTGGGGAAAGTACTGAGTACTGAGTATACAGTGATTAATACACAAGGGTAAAAACAAATTATATTCTTTATCCCGCGATTGCAAAATTAAGATCTATTAAAAAGTTTTACACTTCTTGTTACAACTACAATTGCTACACTCTGAGACTGAGGTAATATGGAAAGAGCTGTTACAAGTGGTCTAGGGTCTACTCTGTAAAATCTACTATTGATTTGTCTTGATGAGTTATGGCTCTGCCGGTAACATCTGTGGCATTCAGCAGTCCATGTACTCATTACAAAGACAGAAGAAATAGGTGGGTTTATGTCTCGCATAGATGTAGATCAAGACACGAGTGTGGATTTATTTCTCTAGTGATATATTTTATCCACCGGATGGAAGAAGCTCACATTGGGCAAACTTTTTTGATGTTTGGTCAAGTCTTTGTCAGTCGGCTTTCACATCACGCAAGCCTTTTCAATGTTTGCTTATTTTTCAGGGCAGATCTGAATTTCTCTCTCTCATTCTGCACATCAGATTACGAGGTACTCACCTGGTACATTTTTAAAATGTGTGTTACCAATGATCTTAATAATAATAGTGGCTTCTTATATACTCAGTGTTTTTTCTGCAAGGTATGAGGAGCTTTGGTTTTTTTGAAGTATGAGACCTTTTTCCTTTACATAGCACCATGTAATGGTTTACAAAATGCTGTGGCGCAATATGCAGCCAATCAAACCAGTTACACTGGGGTGAACGCCTTCTCTTTAAGATAACTGCACTGGGTTCTTTTACGTGCATTACACAGAACAAGGGACCAACGGCTTTACATCCCATTTGAAGGACGCAGCGACAATGCTCAAGTGTCTTGCTTAAGGACACAAGTGTCACGACTGAGACCCGAACTCACACTCTGCTGAACAGAAAAACCAAAGCTTGAGTCCGGTGCTCTTAACCGCTCAGCCACGACACGCCATTAGTAAAACAGTGGTGATGGCAAAAAAACAAATGTCCATGACATTACATTTGGACTAGTCCATCGAGATATTATGAAACAGTACAAAAGAAGATGCTTTATTACATGTAGACTATTAGTTAACAGCTATAGTTTGAATCGCAAACCACAACCTGGCCAAACTGTTGCTTTGCTAATTTGGCATTGGACAGTGATTTTTTTTTCCGGAAACATTTCAATCAGCAAGAAATCTTCTTTTGCCTAATTTCACTTTGCATTTTGGCATCTGGTGCACTTGACCACAGCTACATTACATGCAAATTACGATTGAAAATTAGTATTTGAACCATGTCAGCTTGACAAGAGCATTTTGCAGTGAAAGTTCATTTGATTCCAAAGGAAAGCGAAGTATTGTTCTGGGTCTAGATTTATCAGTTTAGGTACATTTAGCTATCTACTACAGCAGCTACAAAACACAGAACATGCTTGAAAAGAAAATGCATGGAATGTGAACCACAGCGTTGAAATAGGACAGTGAATCTTTTTTCCCTCAGCAAGAAATCCTTTAGCCTACTTCAGTTTGCATTTTGTCATCTGGTGCGCTTGACCACATTACAAAAACATGAAGCAAATACTACATGTACATTGGCAAGCAAAATGAATACATGGAATTTGGACAATCAACAACATTATTGAATAAGTAACTAGCCAACTCATCTATCCTTAAACTGATAACGCCTACGTTGCTAACCCACAGGTCCTGCGGACCAATGCATTTTACTTCAATTTCATATGTCCTGTACCAGTGGTTTCCGCCAATACTGGGACATGAAGCAAATACTACATGTACATTCGCAAGCACAATGAATACACGGAATTTGGCGATCAACACCTTCATTGAATAAGTAAATAGCCAACTCATCTATCCTTAAAGGTATCGTACACGTTTGGTAATGACTCAAAATAAAGATATGCATAAAAACTGACTTGGTAACAAGCAACGGAGAGCTGTTGATAGTATAAAACATTGTAGGAAACGACTCCCTCTGAAGTAACGTAGTTTTTGAAAAAGAGGTTATTTCTCACTAAAATAATAAAAACTTCTTGCAAGAAGTTTGTATTCCTATCTGAAAGCACACAAATTTGTACAACAAGGATGTTTTTTCTTTCATCATTTTCTTGCAACTTCGATGACCAATTGAGCCCAAATTTTCACAGGTTTGTTATTTTATGCATATGTTGGGATACACCAAGTGAGAACACTGGTCTTTGACAATATTACCAAACGTGTTCAGTGCCTTTAAACTGATAACCCACAGGTCCTACAGACCAATGCTTTTTTTTTGAGACTATGGGGCGTTAAAAGGTTAATGTCACACCTCGTTTTCTTCCTCGGTCTGATCCTGAGTAATTTTTAAAAAACGACGAAAATGACAGCAAGGAGAGAGAGAGAAAAAATGTGGAACTTTAAAAAGTAATTATGTAGAAAACACTGAAAAGAAAATGATGGTGAATGGACCAAGAGATTTAAAGATTAACACTAGTAACTGGGCCCATTTTCATAAAGACGGTGAAAATAAATATTTGTTTTTGGCACACAGCTATCATCAGGCATGATATTTGGCCCTTGGAAAAAACGTACATGTAGGAACATTTTATCAAGTACAAGGGCTGACTTTCATGTATACAACGTGTAGGCTTTAATCGATTTTTGAGGCTATTTAATCACAATTTTTCTGATTTTTCCAAGGGCAAAACAAAATCAGAAATCAGACTAAAGTAGGATGAATATCATACCTGTATCTTGCTTGACAGATACAAGGTACCAGTAACAAGGTACCAGTCAAAAATAAAATGCAATGGCATTCACATTTGTGTGGGGTCGATTTCAGAAAGCACCAAGATTCATCTCAAAATGAGTTGTCAGTATCACCATAGTGATTTGAACTGTGACATCACACTTTGCTTAGCAATTACGATTGATCCGCAGTTAAGATCAATCTTAGCGCTTTGTGAAATGAAGCCCACTGATGCTCTGTTAAGTTTTCTCTCATCAGCTTTGTGAAATTGGGCCCTGTTTGGATTGATGATAAAAAAAAGGTCTTTACTTAAAGGTAGGGTCATAGATTAGTAAGTACTCCAAAAATTAATGACCATGAAAACTTACTTGGTGGAAAGCACTGCAGCTGTTGATAGTAAAAACTCTTTTGAGAAAGGATTCCCTTCAAAGTAATATTATTTGGATAATTTGTCACCCCAAAACATTTGAATCTGAGAAACGATTCATGCATGAATCGTTTCTCAGATTTCTGAGGGTTGGTGTGTTAGTGAAGGCTGCGGCCAGAGATGCGGTTGGTTACTTGGTGTCACCTCGCTAAACGTGGATGGATTGAGATGTTCTTGTGAAAATACAGTGACATTTTGTTGCTATTTTCTCAACAAGTGGAAACTGTATTCAGCTGAAACTTTCACTGGTGACTTTTATTGTGTCTCTCTTTATAATTTTGCCAACAAATCAGCATTACGTAGACAAAAACCAGTCTATGACCCCACCTTTCAGAATAACCAAACACAAACTGTAAAATTAAAAAGTTATTCATGTATGGCAATAATGTTAAAATTCAAATCAATATGAAATCAAGGAATAAAAATAATCATGAACGTGACTCGACAAAAACATCAAAATATTAGAAAACATACAAAACACAGAAACGAAACAGAGAGGAAATGTCTGCAGGCAAAAAAAATAAAAAAATTAGAGCATGCATTAATTACCCAGCAGATTTTCCCTAGATGTTGACTTGGATCGTGGCAAACGGGCCGCCATGCCTGCAGCGCTTGTGTTGGAAGCGTAACGGGACCGTGACCTAGACGCCGCTGCCAGGTTGACCTCGCTGCTTGACCGTTGACCCAGGGTCGAGCTTTTGGAGCCATCTGCGATGAGGGATGGTGTTGGTGGTGGTGGTGGTGGTGGTGGCATGGTGAAAATGGTAGGGTGTAATTTTAAGATGGGGAGGGGGGCATGAAGACAGAGAGAATGGATGGGGTAGGGCAGGCGTGAAAAGCATTAACAACGACGGCGATGAATTCATCATGACAAAAGCAGCAGTTATTACACGAGATCAGACAAATCATTTGCCATGGAGGCATTGCAACAAAACAAACAAATATTAGACACAAATATTAAAACAAATTGTTATTGCAACCACAGCACATGTGCAGAGAGATACAAAACAAACAACAACAACAATACGTCAACACAAAAAGTCAGAAACAACATGCAAGACAAGAGAGAACAAACAGAATATGGGGACAGTGGCAGCAGCACACGCAAATGGTTGTCAGTGATTGAGAGGAGGTTAACATGAGTCAACAGGACAGAAGAGCAGAAGGTTCCGTACAGGATGCAAAAGAGGGCGGGCAGTGTGGTTGGGACATCATGAGGAGTAGGTGAAATGAGGCATGGTATGATGTTATGATACAGCAGGATGGAGGTGATGTTTTCGATGAATGAGAAGAAATAAAATCAAACAGTGGTTAGACACCGTGGGCTCCGTCAAGATCGAGGTCTATACAGCGACCTACTGTTAAGTGAAATCCATCCGCTGAGGTGTGTGGCTACGATGCTTGGTTTGCCTTCATGTGCTGCCATGTTTATTAAAGCACATGTGTTTAACATTGGTAATTGTCAAAGACCAGTATCCACACTTGATGTGACTCGACATATACATGAAATAACAAACCTGTGAAAGTTTAAGCTCAATCAGTCATTGGAGTCACACACAAAAAAAAGTGGAGAAAAAAACCATAAATGTTTTCACTGTTTTCAAACATTGAGTTTTGGGCTTGCAAGATCAAAACTAATTGTTTTACTCATTTCTCAAAAACTGCTTTATTTCAAGCAAAACTATTTCAAAGGGACTTTCCCACCATGACCATCTTTATACCATGTAACTTGTGTGCAAATCTGTGGACATTTTACTCTTACCAATGTTATGCACACCCTTCAATACATTATAGCAAAATCTGTTAACAGCCATCACCGATCTTGAAATGTGCACCGTTTCAGAGAGAACATGAACACTTGACAATTTTGCTGAGACATCGTGTACAGACACAGTAAGAGTAAAGATTACAAATAAAACTATCCCAAGAAACATAGACAATTTTTCTGTAAGCTGAACAAGAGTTTTACTCACTTTACTGAGTAAGCAAAAACACTTCAATGAGCCACTGTTATGTCTAAATAGTTTGAATATTATTATGTAAATGTATACACTATGAATAATGCATGATGGTTTTAGCACAGCTTATGCATAATGCATGATGTATGCTGTCAGTTGCATTAACATTTCATGCCTATAAGTGTATGCTTTACAATGGTTTTGAAAAACTTAAATGCAGAATACCTGTGTGTATATATGCTTCACTCTGGTTTTACACATCTCATGAATAATGTATCTCATGAATAATGTATGGTTTTCAGCTGTACATCATGTTGTTAAGTGTAATGTAAGCCTACTTGTACTGCACACAGACTGGCTCTAATGAGCCTCCTGGTGGTAAGTCATTGCGTCACATGCATACATATCTGCTGCACGACAAAAAAATGTCACTACTTCCGGCTTCCAAGCTGGCATACATTGTGTGTAATTCTACGAAAAATCACGCATTTCATTGTTCAAAAACATTTCTTATGATAGAAACTTTTAATTCTGAGAAGACCTTTAACTTTGAAGAACGGTTGTACTTATTAAAGCCTAGTCCAATTAAACTTTTAAAGCACGCAATTCTATGGGCCTTAAGCGCAGAATTCCACGGTAATTGGGCCCTGATAGGCTATTCAACGTACAGACAAAGGTGTGTGGTGCAAGCTTTGGAGCCGGAAGTAGAGAAAATACAGTTCATGTACATGTATGGGCATATGTTATAATGACTTACCAACAGAATATCATGTACTCATGCTTAATGCATGATGTCCATGAATGCTGCCCATTGGTTCTGCACAGCTTTTGAATAATGCATATGTTCTTAGTGTAATTTATACAATACATGTACAACTCGAGTATTATGCATCAAGTCTGGCTAATTGGTTTTGCATAGCTCATGAATAATGTATTACTGTACTTTTGTTGTAAGCTTACACGCATACATTCCTCCCAAGTTTAATGATTTGTGTTTAGTTATTTTTGCACAGCTCATGATTAATGCATGATGTACGTATGTATAATTAGCTGAATATTCATCACCATGCATAATGCATAATTTGTTTTTAACTTACCAACTTCAGTTGTTTTCCTTCTGGTTGATCTACTGGCATAAATTGATCTTCTAGGTAACGTTGTTGATGAACTGTCAGACAAATTTAACCAAAGGATAAACTGTAAAAACATGGTGAGAACAAACTTGTACTGGATTTTGAACATAAATGTCACCACATTCATGTAATTGTCGGGTGCCCGATATACATAATGTACATGCAGGGACATCAGCGCAAACACGTTGTATCTCGATTTTGCGAAAAGGTTGTATCTAACACGAAAATGCTCCGTGCACAAATGATGTATCTCCGTGCGTACTTGTTTTTTGTGTACATGTACATCCGGGCTATTTTAAGCGAGATACAACGCTTTGACAATTTCAAACGCGCGCGCAACATAAGTGCTATTTTAGGAGATGTTTTTGCATTGACACGACAAAATAATATTCCAAGCTTTTCTACCAGGCACGTTTTCTACAACATTAAGCCAAGCAGCACTCTGCAAACTTTGTAATTAAATAATCAAACTTTCAAAAATTACAAGCAAGCAAAATATTAAACTATTGCTGGAATTGCACAGAAGTTCTTTGTTCTCTATTAAAATTGAAGGTAAATTTCAAACAATGACTAAAGAGTGAAAGTATAAAAAAACCGACAGCTTTCAAACTCGATTTTCTCAGAACAAGAGTTTGCACATTGATTGCTAGTGACCTTTTGCTGGGCACCCTATGATTTATAACTGGCCCTCTATGAAACAACGGCTTCGGTTTGGGCTTCGGCTTCGGCTCTGTCAGTTACAGAGCTGCCAACATTTGCATCTTGCAATCAGGGAGATTTTGTCCAACACTCAGGGAGATATTTAGAATTACATTCAACATAATAGGACAAAAGTTTCCACAATCAGGGAGTTTTTCAAGTCTGTTCATCAGGGAGGTTTCTGCAGAATCAGAAGTTGGCAGCTCTGTTATTATTTTGAAAACGTGCACTTCCGGTACAGAGCGCCAAACATGTGGACAGAGCGTTAGCCATGGTTTAAAAAAGTACCAACGTATGCCCAAATCTTGCAGCATGATACCAGCCCCTGACACTATCTCCCTAATCCCTCATCTCATTTAAAAATTAACCAAACAATATTGATTGTCGCTGTTACCTAACATTCTCTTGTGAGCCTGAGCTAGACGCTCTTGACAACGACTTTGAGCTGAGAGATCCAGAGCTGGAAGCAGAAGTCATTTCCCCCTGTACAGCTTTCTGCTTGGAAGCTTCTAAGGATTGGAACAGCTTGTCAGCATGCGATCGGAAATGATCCGAGAATTTCCAGAAGGCCCTGAAAGGAACAAACAATTTAGTCATTTGAAAACGGACGTGTAATGGCCGAGTGGTCAAGCGCACTGGACTCAAGCTCTGGTGTTTCTGATTAGTAATGTGTGGGTTCTAGTCCCGGTCTTGACACTGTGTCCTTAAGCATAACACTTAACCATTATTGCTTCGTCCTTCGGATGGGACGTAAAGCCGTAGGTCCTGTGTGCCGTGTAGTGCAGGTAAAAGAACCCAGTGCACTAATAATTTAGAGAACGGGTTCGCCCCAGTGTTTCTGCCACGGTTGGCTGCATTAAGTTTGCGCATTAGCTCCTTGTAAACCATTACAAGATGCTACATACATGTACATACAAAATCATGGGTCTTGTAATTCCAAACATAACTACTGTACACTAAATAGTGAGCGCTTTGAGACGCCCTTCAGGTGTGATAAAGCTCTACACAAGAACTGCATATTAAGGTCAGATGTTCAGATGATTGCACTCTCACAGAACAATTCTGTGCATCAGAGTTGTACCTTTGATTTCTATTTTAAAGGGCTGCATAAATAATGCACAGCGTAATTCTGAGGTGCGTGCACACGCTGCAACAAGTTTGGACAGTTCGATCCACGAGCAAGATGCACCAAACTGTTCAATGAATACATGAGTGTTTAATAGATAGGGGATTGTAGATTTAAACTACACCGTACACAACGTAGGTTTCATTGGGGCCATATATCACAGCACACAGCAGGGGTCGAAATTAACACTAGACCGCTGGCTTGAGGCCAGTAATTTGTAGTGTCGGGCCAGTAAACTTATGACCAGAAAAGTTCAGTGGTGTTTTTTTCATTTGAATAATAATACCTCACTGGTAAATATCCTTCAATTCTGGTGAATAGTGGAGTATACTTAACCAGTGAACAAATGAGATCAATCTTCTCCTGCTGTCTGTTCAAATACGAACAATTTATTATGTTAAACTGTGTAGATTTTTTTTTTTTTACGATATTACCAACATGATTTTGAGGAACGATATTACCGACATGATTTTGAGGAACGATATTACCGACAAGATTTTGAGGAACGATATTACCGACATGATTTTGAGGAACGTTATTACCGAGATGATTTTGAGGTGTGACTTACTTTCTTGCCAGCACTCTTGTTTCGCTGTCAGGGTCCTCGATACCCTTCCGCAGACACTCTGACAAGGAGTTGATGTGCTTCTCTAGAGGATGGGTCTCCCAGTCAGTTAAGATGTTCAAGAAAAACTGACAGACTTGTCTGTTCACAAACAAAACAAAAATACGGTCAGAATGAAAATAGAGTAAATCAGTTTAACTGTAGGAAGTGACTGGTAAACTTGTGGGTACATAGCATGTGTAACACCCAGTTCAGACAGGCGCTCTGAGTCGGGCCGAACCAAATGGATTAGGAGCGACTCTAGGTCGACCCAAATAAATTTTGGTTTCAGACAGGTGAACTGAACATAACATATACATTAGGTTCGGCTCATGACAAGATCGACGTCTGAAACCAAGACGCTCCAGAGTTGTTCCGAACGACTGCAACAGTCAATCTTTTGGCTTTTCAGCGTGTCCAGTCGCTCCAAACTGTTTCAGAAGTCAAACTTTTCATGTACTTAATTCAATAATTTGGCTCGGCGCGACTCTAGAGCTCCTGTCTGAACCGGGTGTCAATCTCTTTTGGCGAGGATTGTTGCCCTGAAAAGAACCATTGGTGAGGTCTTGACGTTTCTGACAGTATGCTCTGCTCATCTTCAGAGCCAACACTCCTCCCGAAAGTGATTTACACATGGTTGTACCCGCAAGTTTACTAGTAAAAGTCACTGCCTTTAATCCACACCATGCACAGCATCAAACACTATTTCCTTTTATGTGGTCTCTTTTTCTTTGTACAGCATATTGAGACTGTGCGTGACTCTGCACTTTGTAAGCAAGCACTTTGGTATCGTTATTGCTATAATCATTAACATCATATAGGTACTTATGCAACTGGCAAGGTTGTCTGTTTCCAAGGAAATGATATGCAGCCAGAAAATATGTGGGGGAAAAAAAAACAACAACAACAATAAACAGTAAACCATTTAGCAAGTTTGAATCTTAGCGTGTAACAATTTTGGAGTGTTTCTCACAATTTACCAATACATCGGTCGTTTTAGGTTTAAAGGCATGGTGTTCTTTTGGTAATTACTCCGCAAATTAATGACCATTAAAACTTATTTGGTAAAGAGCACTGGGGAGCTGAATAGTATAAAACGCTGTTAGGAACGACCCCTTGAAGTAATGTAGTTTTAGAAAAAGAGGTAATTTTTCACGCAAACATTTATTTTGAATCTGAGAACAGGCATCTGTAAGCACACAATTTCTATGCAACAAGGGTGTTTTTTTTCTCATTATTTTCTTGCAACTTCGATGACCAATTGAGCCCAAATTTTCATAGGTTTGTTATTTGATGCATATGTTGGGATACACCAAGTGAGAACACTGGTCTTTGACAATTACCAAAAGTTTACTCTGCCTTTAAGGTGGCTGCATCATGGTAGGTGTTTATGAGTATTTCTAACTGAATAAACCAATCCCCTAATGTCTGACCATTCAATATCATCCACACTTGGTCTAGTGGTAAGACATCTGCTCTAGCAATGTAAAGGTCGTGGGTTCAAATCCCACCAGAGTGATTTGCCTGTGGATTTTTGTTCACAGAACTCGGGAAGGTACTGAGTATACAGTCCTTAATACACATCAGTGTAAGGGTAAAAACAAATTATATTCTTTTATCCCTGATGCAAAGTTAACATCTATTAAATCATCCACATTTGTTTTAGAATGATACATGCACTACGCAGTCTGCAGTATTATGACATCGCAGAGCTGCCAACATTTGCATCTTGCAATCAGGGAAATTTTGTACAACAATCAGGGCCATCCTACCACAAGATTGTCCTCAGATCCTTTTATGTTATCCATTCCCCATTGCAAGACCGAATCACACAAAGCTTTTTTCTTTCAGCGCATTATTTCTACTTGGAATCAACTCCCATTGGCGACCAGATCTGACACATCATTTTTCTCATTCAAAACTCATGTGCTCGAATTTTATAATTCAAAATTTACTTCCACTTTCCAATCTGACTCTTGGGTTTCTAACTGCCGATGTGCTAGCTGCCGGTACTGAGGGGTTTTTTGGGTTTTTTTTTTCCTCCCCTCCCTCTTTCCCCTTTCCCCTTCCCCCAACCCTCCCCCTTTAACTGTGGTAGGATGGCTCTGTAGAGGTGCTGGTCACCTGTTCCATCTTGCCACTCACTGGCGACTTGTTTTTTTTCTTTACATTCTTTACTTACTGTCTGTTATTGTTTTTAATACATTTAAAAAAATTATGTATATTCTATTGATTCCCTGTAATTTTTATCTGTGTAATATGTGCCAGGATTCAGTAGAATCAGGGAGATTTGGCAGCTCTGCCATTTTGTGCTGAATGCATCTACACGGTACACAGGCGGTCCGGTCTGTGATAAGTTGTTTCTGCCATACAAAACCCTTGCTGCTAAGCCTGGTTCATACTTCCTGCGAATGCGAAGCAAATTTTGGCGATGCAATAATCGATACGCGCTGTTTTTCCAATTGCGTCACAAGAAAATTTGCTTCGTACGAAGCATTCGCAGGAAGCATGAACCAGGCTCGAGACTGGTTTTTTGTCCACCGATGGGTTTCAACAGATTTGTTTTTTGGATATTAGCAGAACTTACCTTCTAATTGCGACTGATTTAGATGATATGTGGGATTTGAAGATGGGTATAAGCCTGGGTGAATGAGTATGCTGTGGGAAAAAAAGACACAACCATTTCAAAACAAATAAAACAAAGGTAATAAACCACAAGTGAAACTGACAGGGTAAATTTTAAATAATTTCGGGTTGAACAGGAGACCACCAACCATAGGGCTAGATAGCTCAGTTGGTAGAGTGCCAGATGTTAATCCGGAGGTCGCAGGTTCAATTCCCGCTCTAGTCAATTTTCATTTGTTCAACTCAAAATTATAAAAATACATACAAAAACAACAAACAAACTCAGAGATTAACTTCTATGTACATGTATGCATAATTTTTTAGATTTGTTTTTCTTCTTTCTTTTTACATTTTTTTTTGCATAATTCATAACTTTGGATCTTATAAATTATTGAAGAAGTGATGTTGTACGTTTCTACTTAAACCAATGACCAAGTATCTTTTTTTTAAATAGTTCGCTTCAGGATTAAAAATGCCTTTCTCGTCACCCAAGTGGGATTATTTCTAGTCAAAAAGCTTCTTTTTTTTTTTCTTTTTTTTTCTCAAGCCCTTTTTCTCAAATCATTGTGTTGGGCAATGAAACTCCGCTTGAATACCCATATATAAAGACGTTTTCTCATTGACATTTGCAGACTTCAATGGTTTTGTTGTTGTTGTTGTTGTTGTCGTGTTTCTGGAGCACAATCAAACCGTTGAAAATCCTTCATGTAATAGCTGCAAGTTGGGACCTCTTTATCACTTGATTGTTGCTAACATAATGATATAGTGGACACTATCACTGACTAAAAAGGTTGGTTTCATCATTGACATTTGCAGATTTTAATGGTTTTTTTGTGGGGGTTTTTGTGGGTTTTTTGGGGGGCTTTTTTTGGTTGTGTTTCTGAAGTACAATCAAACCGTTGGAAAGCCTTTATATAACAGCCGCAAGTTGGGACCTCTTTATCACTTGATTGTTGCTAATATAATGATATAGTGGACACTATCACTGACTAAAAATGTTGGTTTCCTCATTGACATTTGCAGATTTTAATGGGTTTTTTGGTGTGTGTGTGTTTTTTGTTTTTTTTCCGTGTTTCTGAAGCACAATCAAACTGTTGGAAAGCCTTTATGCAACAGCTGCAAGTTGGGACCTCTTTATCACTTGATCGTTGTAAATATAAAGATATAGTGGACAATATCACTGACTTAAAAGGTTGGTTGTGTTGTTCGCATGCTTGAATTCACACCAGATCTCTTCGAGGAGAACCGCGTACACCAAACAAATTACCGGGAGAGGAATCTACGTACCTTCAATATAATATTAAGACAAACACTACCGGATGTTGCCATGACCTTGGCACTGTTCTGTAGTAACATAAACAAACAAGGTAGCAACGTCTCGGCTACATGGTCAAACTGACGGCCCAGTTTAACGGCAAGAAATCTGTAGAACAACAAACAGTGTTACGATACCAATTGCAAACGGAAATGCAAGACTAGGGTTAGACTTGGTCATGATTCAAATGTTTTGGGAGATAAAAAAGTGATATATTTATCCATAACCGCAGTACCTCGAAGTGAAAAGTTTCTCAAAATGCATTGTACTATCCAAAGCTATTGTACTTCCTACCAGGTAAGTTTTTATTGCCATTTGTTATCAGAGTCATTACCAAACGTGTACGATGCCTTTAAAGGCACTGAACACGTTTGGAAATTGTCAAAGACCAGTGTTCTCACTTGGTGTATCCCAACATATGCATAAAATAACAAGCCTGTGAAAGTTTGGGCTCAATTGGTCATCGAAGTTGCAAGAAAATGATGAAAGAAAAAACATCCTTGTTGTACAAATTTGTGTGCTTTCAGATAGGAATAAAAACTTCTTGCAAGAAGTTTTTATTATTTTAGTGAGAAATTACCTCTCTCTCAAAAGCTACGTTCCTTCAGAGGGAGTCGTTTCCTACAATGTGTTATACTATCAACAGCTCTCCGTTGCTTGTTACCAAGTAAGTTTTTATGCTAATATTTGTTTTGAGTAATTACCAAACGTGTACGATACCTTTAAACACTGTCAGTACCAGTATCAGAATGCATGGACATTTTTGGAGTGTAAGGGTGAGTGAGTTACTTACGCCAATGTGATGCAAGCTTCACGAACAACCTGAGATCTGAGGTCTTTAACAGAAAATATGAACGCCTCTTCCATGGTGCGTAGGCAAGGTAAGAAGCAGTCATGGTTAGGTGCTCCAGCTATGAACAGACCTCTTATTTTCTTAAGCTGTGAATGAAGAAAAGGAAATCTGATGTTATTGCTTCTGCGTGGTTCACGCAATCTTGCAGTTTGGTTTATATAGAAATTAAACCTCCTTGTACATGGCGTGTGGTTTTGCACTTCATATTCATCCTGTGAATGCATGCCACCTTAAAAAAACATAAAAAACATTAAATGTTTTTTTAAAATTTGACCACAGTGTTCAATCCAGGGATGAGAGTTGAAGTACGTGAACATTCCTGAAAGTGGCTCGAGGCCCTGGGACCCCCCCCCACCCCCTTGTTTTAGACGGGGATGTGATAGGCTGTTGAAAAAAAACCTGAACTCTGAGCGCAAAGCGCGAAAACTTGCGAGCACGAAGCCCACTAATAACATTTATCTTTGGTTTTAAAAGCCCTACTGCAATCTGGGGCATTATAAATGATTTAATCTTCATTTTGTTTATGAATTTGATCTTAGGTAAAAACAATAATAATAATATAAAAACGGATTTCCGGTTAAAAATGGAGAAATCACATCCCTGTTTACATGTTCACAGACTCTGTGCATCACCAAAAATATAACATGGTTTGGACATAATGTAGACCATTTCTCTCTCTGTCACAGCTTACCCCTAGAGGCAGCCACGACTGAAAGACTTCCAACGCAAACTCAAACAATTGTAGACGAGTGACACCAGAAATACATATTTACAAGAAATAGTTAATAATAATATGAGACATTTATATAGCGCATAATGCAGGAGCCTCTATGCGCAAAAACAAAAAATAAATCGATGAAATGAAATATATAAAGCAACTTGTTACACAAATATAGATTCAAACAAATGAGTCTTTAAAATTCCCTTGAAAATCTGGAGAGAGTCGGCTCCGCGAAAATGAAGAGGTAAGTCGTTCCATAACGAAGGTGCAATGAAGTTACAAAGTTAATAATATACATTTCTCTCCAGCATCCAATATTTTTTGTCTAATCAAAATTAAACGAAATTCACATCAATGAAAGATCTAACACTTTTGTCAAGACCTGTTCCAAAAGGCCTCCGGTGACTACTTCACTTCTTTCAAGAAAATGTTCATGCACAAGGAGATTTTGAGAAAATCCTAAAATCCTGAAAAATCACACCCCCTTCAATGGCCAATAAGGTGTCAATGACTCACAGTATTGGTTCTGATTTCCCAATCAATTTTGTCATCCTTCAGTATCTCAGTGATTTTATTCAGATCCTCCTCGAGCCCTCTGTTGTTGTAAATCTAGAAATAAACAACAAATACAAACAAAAAGTGTTATCCAACGTAACAAGTCATGAAATAGCCCACTATGCACAACCGCCATCTTGAAAATATACCGCAATGCATCTTGGGAAATTGGGTGCGGTTAAAAAAAACAAATCAAGCTGCCAAGATGGATGCCATGCTGTAGTTTACATCTAATTATGCCAGGTTTTATAGTTGTGTACTGCATTGCTTCAAAATCAGCGACCCCATGATGGTTGCAGGTGTTGCTTGGACTCGGATTTCACCCAGAATGCTTTGCGCATATGGGCTATTATAGCTTTAATCTCAAAATAAAACCCCCAAAATGCTGGCATTGTGTAAAACAAAAAAAGATCCACAAATGTTTTTGGTGAGAAATCAATGGCTGCCAACTGAAAATTGAAGGATTGTTTGAAACAAAGTGTTGACAAAACAAATCTATGGAAGTATAATCTTAAAGACCTACATGTACTTGAACAAAAACAGCAACAAGGGATCTTTGCTGAAATTCATTTTCAATCAATAAGGAAATTTAGTTCACATGAGATTAAACAGATTTTCATTGTGTAAAAAAACAATAATTTTGAATACCCTTCTCCGGTGCTTTTCAGAAGGATTGGCAAAAAGCCCCGTTACGTCCTCACTCATGTTACGTCCTATGTGGATGTGGGAGCTCCGTTTTGTATAGCCGCTTTGTTGCAGCATGGAGGTATAACAAAGCAACATCCCACAAATGACATCATAGTATTGTCAGTTTGAAGCATGCCGCAACAGCAGAAGTGTTTCTAGTTTTTCAAAACCTTGAGGTTGGGGCCTAATTTTTTGATAGATAATTGCAAAAAAATTCACAAACGTACAAATATCAAAATTACTTTTCAATGATAAACAAACACATTATAAACAAGTTTAAATAGCATTTACTCAAGTAGCTGTTTAAAAATGAACTTACTGTTTGGGTAGGTACGTCCTCAAACGAATTGAAAAAAACGTCTTCATCAATGGAACCAGCTGCACCGGTACTACCTACATTGGGAGACAGACAAGACACAATAAGAGAACATTAAAGTAGATTTCACATTCTACTCAGATTATGATCACTGACAAGAAGGGAAACAACACAAGAAATAAGAGATCTCATAATAGGCGTATATTTTTTAGTCTGTTTGTTTTACAAATCACTTGAAATTCTGAGAATTTTGTATACATGTATATTCTCTTTTCCTATTACTTAATTTAATTTCACGACACACATACAATAAGATTAAAGATAACTTAACCCTTTCATGCACCCTAGTGATAAATTGATCATTATGTAAACATTAATTGTTTACTCTTTTTTTGCAAAAGGCGACCCCCCCCCCCAAAAAAAAGAAGAAGTCACAATTGCACCCTCAAGAGTCCTCCCATTCTGAAAACTGTGTGGCGATCTTTTTGTTTTGTTCAACAACTATTTTTTTGAAGGGACTTAAACCGATCGCTAGCGAACAGTCGGCGCATAAAAGAGGTAAAGGGGAATACATGTAACATCCTGGTGGTAAGTCATTGCGCCACATGCGTGCGTATCTGCTGCACTTCTGGCTCCAAAGCTGGCAATACGTTTGTGTGTAATTTTACAAAAAATTCACAAATTTTATCGTTCAAAAGCATTTCTAAATTTTTACGACGAAAACTTTTAATTCTGAGAAGACCTCCTTGTAAGTCCACAAAGACAACAAACAAACCCAGAGAACCAGATGAAATGTTCACGACCCTTTATGTTTTTAAAATGTGAAATTGTTCGTACTTGCGGAGGAGGGTCTGCTGATGCTCGTGGTCTTCCTTCCCACCGTGCTTGTAGCTCGCTTGCTGTAAGACTTTTGCCCCGCCTGAAGAAACAAAACAAATCACAAGGAAAAACATCATTCGGCAAGGACACACTTTGTCAGAACGAAAACGTTCAAATTTCTGAACTGGCCACTCAAAAATAGTACACAGGTTCTGAAGAGCTTTTGTTGTGGTTCTACACTGTCAAGACTTTAGTGATAAGTATTACTTCGGCTCGCAAAAACTTTCCTTTGATGTCACCATAGGTTATGTCTAGATGAACGACGTATACAATATGATTTCAATACAAAAACAAATCTTCAAAAGAGAGAAAACAAAGCAACGGAGAACTGATTAAAAGGTGAACTGAACAGAATATCTTAAATAAGGAGGTTATAAATCGGAAGAGAAACTTACAAACATGCAAAAGAAACGGAACAGAATGACAGAGAAACCTAGATTTCAAATCAACCATTGATATGATACGTAGTTGTTAACAGCTCACTATTTTGATACCAGGGTCCAATTTCATAGAGCTGCTTATAAGCAGGAAATTTTGCTTCACAACTTTCTTCTAAGCAAGAAGCAGAAAATTATTCAGCGACATTTTCTGCTTAAAATAAGCAGCTCTATGAAATTGGGCCCAGATGCTTGGAACAAATGTATTATTCCAACATTGTACATTTGAATGCAACGACTATGATACAAGAATAGCACTCCGCATTAATGATGTCACTTTTGCTAAAAAAATACCCGGCTGTCAGACAAACATTCCACTACTTACGCGATCACCGCATCATCGACGCGCCAAACTGCACTAGTAGTTTAGTCAGTACACACGAGTAAACATACAACTTGGCCATGTACCCACGCATACGTTAGTGAAATTTGACACGTTTGTCTGAGATCGGGGTACACTTTATAGCTTCTATTTTTAGCACTTAGGTGCTGAGTGCTATTGTCCACAGAACATTTAAACTGACCTGAATGGTTATTCACTTTACCTGAGCTGAAGGGCAACTCAATCTGAGCATTTCTTGGGGCATTTTCAAAGGGCAGCGAGACCATGACAAGGGCAACGGATGTCATGGCCTTCTTGGACACCAAATTTACTGGTGATTTGTAATTTTGTCAATGCAGTACTAAAGTATTGGTAGTATTTAAGAACCGAGATTGAACTGAATCAATTTGTGTATTTAGCAATCAGTCTCTGAGATGTAGAACAAAGAGCCATTTCCAACAGCTTTATTCCACATACTGCATCTCTTTGGAACTCCTTGCCTGGTGCATGTTTCCCTCCATCCTACAATCTCGACTGTTTTAAGAGGAATATCAATTCCTACCTTCAGCTCTCCTGAGTTATTTTCATCTTTAATATTTTTCTTGTTGTAGCCCCTTACCAAGAGTGGCTTTTAGCCTTGTTTGGGGCAAACTTCCATAACAAAATAATAATAATAATAAATAAAATAATGATGTAGAATGCCCCTTCAATTCGCCGTATTTTTGACCATGTGAGGGCGCTTGTGGACCAATTTTTGCGTTATGAAAAACAAGTAAAAAAACTGTTTTTATATATTTTTGTTATTATTACGTTGATGTATTTCGTCATTGATGCAAGAAAACTACATACAGGCAATTAAAATAAGATGAAACTGTAATTGTGATGCAAGACATTCCCTGAAGATAGCGCCCTCATGCGGTCAAAAATATGGTCAATTAATTTTGCATTTGTATATTTTGTTGTGAAGACTGAATTTTTAACTGAATTCTATCAAGTCTACACGTACAGTGCATTAGTCAATGATATTTTTTGTGGGCTGCTTTTTTGCTAAATAATTTTAATTTATGAAAGAGATAGACGGTGTATTAAAGTGTGTTAACATCTTAAATGAAGTTTTTAAAAAGTTAAACAGAAATGGATAAGATTAAATACAGAATCAAACATGCGTCTCACTGTTTCATACATGTCAAAGACAGTTTTTTTACAATAAAACTGAAATCAAAATTCAACAATTTGCGCCTTTTTTTCAACAGCACAATAACATACATGTACAATTTTGTAGGCCCGTCACAATTACACTGATACCTATTGACACTGCGAGATTTTGGGCTGGAACTCAAAATAGATGTTTAAAAAATTAATACATGGGTATTTCAAGGCGGTGGTTTTTGTGCAATTTGACCCCAAAAATGGCGTATATGGTACTGGTACATGTAGCTGTGTCACATCGAATTATGTCGCCCTCTCTGTTTAAAGACGAGGTATGTTTTCTTTATATGAAGATCACCAACTGCAAGATTTCATGTACATGTGCTGCTTCGTGCAGCAAATTATACATACATGTATCAAATCAACTGTCCATGATGGCACTTTCTTGTCAGCACCTTCTACCACGTACTGTACTGGCAGGGTTCTCCCCCATGCACAAGCTAGCGTATCGTGCCGATATGCGCAAAGAGCAGGACGATACAAGCAAATTACCGTCGATACGCACAAAAAATACCAATATCAGGCTGATACGCGTGAATTGCGTGACGATACGTGCGAATTACGGCCTATAAATTATAATAATAAATAATTTCGCAAAAGACATGAAGATAAATCCATTTTGAATTCCCCAGATTTCACAGTCGGGCTTTAAAAACCAAAAATAAACACCAAGCAAGTAAAAAAACCTGTCAGGGGACATCGTTTCAATACAAGATGGCATGCTTAGGGCCAAACTCCCAACATTGGGGTCCACAATGCTCCACAGTTTTGAAAAAATCTTGGGAGAACCCTTACATGTTCTTTTTTACAAATGCAAGTACGGTGTACGTCTTTCTTGTTGGGCAACTGCAGCAAGTGGATAAACCATTGTTTAAATACACGTAGTTTGAGCCATCGATAACGGCCCTGTTGTTAAGAAATCCTTGTCAAAACATAGATGAACTAAAAGTTAGACTTGTTGCACATGCAAAAAGAAGCAATGCACGCACGGCAAGAAAAAGAAAGAAAAAAACATTGTTTACTTTTAAATATAAAATTTACAACATATTTATATCAACTGTTAGATATGGGGTATAATGATATATGAACAAACTGTAAAGTTTTGTCTTCACATTGAACTTAGTGCCTCGTCATGAGTTTGACAAACGCTATCAAATTCAAATCGTCAAGTGACAGTACTCAGTTTATCCAAACATCATTTTTCCCTCCGTTAGTAAATGCTTATTAAGAAATGTACACATTTAATGCACTGGTTACATTTCAGTATTGATGTAGATATTACACTGAAACACAAATCAACTGAAATTGAGGGATTATTTAGAATATATTGAACAAGAGTAGTAGACTTTACCTCTTCATTTTCATACAATGTGTCCTTGGATATATGGAAAAATGATCAAGATTATGAATAACGGTCACATTGAAATGTACACAAATACTGCTATGACAGCCTCTCAAGATGGGACAGTCTGATAGACTTTTTCGGCTGGACCAATGTTGCAAGATTAAAAATAGTCTGCCAACTTTTTGGTGTCATGATAGTTAGTATTCATTATTGATAATGAAGACAGGAAACATGACAAAGATGTCGGCGGCATAATGAAAGTCAAGCAATCTAATGGTTTCAAAGTCTAGCTTGTAAAATTTTGTGGAGAAGAAGAAAAAACGTGATTCCAACTCGGGAGGAATGACACTTCCCAAGATGGTGGTTCCAATGGCCGCAATTAGCTGATGAAATCTAACATGACCTCACAACAATTGTTTGTTTTACACATCAAACACACACCAGGGCCTAATTTCATGGCTCTGCTTACCGTAAGCAAAGAATCGGCGCTTACGTAAGCGCGGAATTCCACGCTTACGTCAAGCGTATTTCATGGGTTAGCAGGGAATTTTTGCTTGTGCGCGTGCGTACTCCACGTCACTAGGCATTCTTCACTTACACAGCTAACGCAGAAATTCGGCGCTTGCACAGTACGCGGAGAATGGTGACCGTAAGCGCAGAATTCGGCGGTAAGCAGAGCCATGAAACTGTGACGCCAAATTGTGACATTCAGATTCAAGGTGAATTTTAAAATCAACGAGTTGTGACCTTCGCATGAAGTCTCAAGATGCATTTGGGCTCTTTGCTTCAAGTTGACATGTACTTTGTATTGGTGACATAGTCAGTACCTAGTAAACTTGCAGGCACAACCATGTGTAAATCTCTTTTGGCAGGAGTGTCAGCTCTGAAGATGAGCAGAGTTTACTGTTTGAAAAGTCAAAACCACACCAGCTCTTTTTAGAGCCAGCACTCCTCCCAAAAGAGATTTACCCACAAGTTAACTAGTAATAGTTGCTTCCTATTATCCACACAATGCAAAGCTGCAAACATCACTATATAATCGGCATCTGTCCACAGTACAGAATGTCATGCATGTACATGTAGACCACCAGAGACTGGGTGCCTGGTGTAAATCTTTTTTTTTTTAATCAAAGAACATTATTCTAAACGGGATGTTGGACAGTCATACTTGAGAGGTTGCCATATTTGTCTTGGAGATACTGAATTGGAATGTTAACATGATTCACATGATTTAGCCGTCATTTCTTTGATCATTTCATGATGCTGAGATGGCAAATAAAATCTCACAATAGACCGTGCAAGTCTCGCTCGTATTTGAAAAAATGTTGCAACCACTTTGGTCCAACGTACATTTGCTTTACGCATGAAGGAAACAAACTCGCACACTTAAAGGGTCTGTATACGTTTGGTAATGACTCTGAAAATTAATGGCAATAAAAACTTAGTTGGTAAGAAGTACAGCAGCTTTGGACAGTATAATGCATTTTGAGAAACTTTTCACTTCAAAGTACTGCGGTGATGGGAAAAAAAAATCACTTTTTATCCCAAACAATTTGAATCTGAGAAGCATTACTGCATTAACGTTTCTCAGATAGTGTATTCCAATTGCAGATTAATCTTCCTGCGTGGACATAACCGCTCTAGATTTTCCACAATATCTCAAAAACTCTACCACCCTTTGAAATGAAATTTTCACAGGAAAGTTTTATGGTATATATCTACAACTATATAGGATTGAAACAAACAGTGGGTTCCAATTACCAAACGTATACAATCCCTTTAAGCAAGTCCCAATGTTCGAATAAGTGCGACACTTGCACAGTCTACGGAAAGGAATATCATGGATACCAATGTAGGTAAACGGGATACCAGTATTGACCTTATGCATTGACGTCATCCAGCCGCCATCTTAGAGGTAAACCTACGATGAAACAATGGGAAGCGCACAGATTTCTACGCGCGGTGCACAGGATGGGCCAATGAGCAACCTCCTTTTTGACCTATGGGCGAGGGCGCCCTTTCTCATGTGGCACCATGTGCATAAGGTCTATACACATAAAAGCAAGCGCATACATGTACATGTTTTCAGATACTCAAAATGTACACCAAACTGGAAGGAAAACGTAATTTACCAACAGCAACAATTTACTGGACTGTACGTATTTGGTAAAAAAATTCAATGAAACTTACTGCTTCATCTTTATAGTACTGTCCACAAATAAATAATACTGACAAAACATGTCAACAATTCAAAATAAAGACAATAAGCACAAAAATGGATTGTGAAAAATAATCAGTGAAAAGAAAGGTTTTCTATTTTGATTTTAAGGTGTGATGTTGTCACATTTTCCTTGAAAAATTTGATGCATCAAAATTTGACCTTCAAGCCAAACCAGTGCCCAATTTCATAGAGCTGCTTAACAACTTTTTGCTCAGCAAAAAAAACCGGGATACCAGGCACAGATTGTACATGTGACATGTTATTTTGGCTGGCAACCTTATTCTGGTAAGCATAATTTTGTTGTGCTTAGCCATTGTTTGTGCTAAAGCAGCTCTATGAAATTGGGCCCTGGCATGGGCACTTGCCTGCTTCTGAACACACTGGGATCGATTGCAAGAAAACAACGCATCAAATTGGTCAGTGAAAAGTGCCTACAAGATTGCATCTTGCTACGCAGAACAATGTCAATATTGACCCCGATTCACCGGACGTCATCACCCCGCAAGATTGCGCCATTTTGGAAGCCAGATTCCCTCTGTGTTACTGTGCAGTGCGCATCGATGGCGATACCCGCGCGATTAAGGCCATGTCACATGAGGTAATTAACAGGCAACCAGCTCCAGGCAATCTCCGATAAGAAAACTCATTCACATTTCAGTTGTCTCATTATTTTTCTGGTGATGGGTAAGGGACCATGGATAAAATAAGTCACGGGCACGGTCGCAATCCGACGCGTTCCTATGCGTGCAAGCTCAAACAAAAGAAAACCCACCCAGTGTCACGCATAGGAACGCATTCTTCTGCAATGGTCTGGTCTTGAGGGAGACTCACTGTATAACAAAGGAACAATGCTGTTGGCCAGCTTAAGCCAAATGTCACTTTGTAGTTATAATTGGCTTACCAAATAAACCATAGTCCGGTATACCTACCTGAGCTAGACCGCAAACACAAATCCTTCACTCCTTTGTGGGCTACTTTCCAGCTGCCTTGTCCCGTGTAATCCGACCAACAAAAGGCACCAACAATAGAGTTTGATAATAAGAGGGAACCTTACAATCACTGGAGCGCAAATCCAATGGTTGCACGGGGCCGTGACAACTTTGGGACGACTCCGTGCAGCCATGCGTTTCCACGCGTGCGAACGTGTTCTTAATTTATCCATGGCCCCTAAGAGCCAGAGAAATATTGTTTGTGCTGCCGAAGTGTTCTTTTTGCATACAGTGCAAAGTGGTTGCCTCAAAAGTTGCATGTAAAAAAAATCGCACTGTGTGACATGGGCCTTTAGACACTTACCATGTGTATCACAGGTGTAACCTGACACCCAAAATGGCAGAAGGTGGGCAGGCAGGAGTCGGGGTGTGACGTCAGTGCAAGGGGGTTAATTAAGAAAGATGCAGAATGACAATGAATATTTATACACGATGGTTTCATGGAAACTTGAGCTTGTTATTTCTATAACATCCTGCAGGAAAGAAATGAGTTAGAACACAAGTTTCCCTGTGGGCGAGTAACAACTTAGGCTGAGTGCAAACTGCTGATGCCATGCAATGTGCAAAAACTAAAACGATGGATTCTGGAGATCATCTCAAATTTTGGTTGATAAATATCTCAAAAAAAAAATATATATATATGTTGCGTTTGATCCCTCTCCTACCGCTTCCCAGGTTGTATCCTAAACTTGGGTGTGATCCCTGGCTATACGGCAGTTACAGGTTGAATGGCTTCTGACTTGCACCCCCCGAACAAAAATAATGACAAAATAGAAGAACCGCCAACATTAGGGCTAGATAGCTCAATCGGTAGAGCGTCGGAACGTTAATCCGGAGGTCGCAGGTTCAAGTCCCGCTCGAGTAAATTTTTCTTTGTTCAACCCCCAAAAAAATTAATTACTTAAAATAATTGAGTGAGTGGTGGTAGGTTTTCAACTGACAACATCTTGAGAGACACCAGTCTGGGTTGCACAAAAGAAATGTCATAATTGCTATTAATTTCGAAGACATATTTGTTTTAAAAAAGCACTATCAGATCTGTCAAACTGTGCTAAAAATCCACCGTGTAAATTTACACATATTTTCAAGGCTATCTATGAAATAGCAGTACAACATGTACATAGCTCTGTACATGTACATATATACACGGTACTGCAAAAGGGAAACATATTTGAAATACTCAATAACTGTGATTGATGAGGTGACCAGTCTAGCTTGTGAAACGTGCAAAATTAAAAAACAAAACTCCATGCTACACAGGAATGCAAAGGCAAAATTTGATTTTCAAGCTCTGACTTCACATGGCTGGTTCAATCATAGAGTTGAGCTCGGCTTGTGAAAAAAATCAAAAAACCTTTGCATTCATGTTTTTTTGAATGACAATGACATGAATGTGAATGACAATGACATGAATGTAAACTAACGGTGTTAGTGTTAAATGCTCACCTCAGCAAAGCTAGTAACAGCAGAGGCTTTAGTGACAGCACTTTTCATTTTGCTGTTCCAGAAAGACTGGGGAGGACGTCAAGTAGTTATTAGATGACAGTTATCATTATCAGTTTAACACACACACCGTGCATGTACCATTTTTAGAAGACCTAGGTACAGACTTTTTTGCCTGTTCTTGCATGCTGTATTCAAGATTATACTCAATGCAAGAGAAGTTGTCAATTTTTTCACATACTTCAAAAAGCCATTACATGTACTATATATGTGACTATTTTTCAAAGTTTTGAATTGAGTTGCACAATTTACAGACTAAGCTCTCCAATTAGAATTTAAGAGGCCAGTTACAAGCCAGTTGGACTAATCGGAGAGCATTACCGTCTGTAGCTGTTTTAACAGGCATTTGGCCAGTGGACAAAGTGCGACAGGAAAAACACCGACCTCTTTGCTTTTCCTCCCCGTAGAATATAAGGACTTGGCATCTCTTTCGACCAACCAAATAATAACCAAATTAAAATGCTTGCATAATTAATTGTTGTGTTCTTGTGCTGGTGTGGCTGAAAACTGTGTGCAAAAATCAATTCTGAAAATAATACATGTAGAAAGCAGGCCCGATACAGTTTCGTTATTGTAAAGTGTAAGGCAATTTTTTTCCCTTAGTAAAGGACAATGCAAGTTTCTACAGAACATTTCATGGGGCATTAAGGTAATGACTTAGAAGCTGGGCTGGGCCCAATTTCATAGAGCTGCTTAAGCGGAAATATTGCTTAACAATTTTCTGCTGAGCAGAAATGAGCAGGATACCAGTCATAAATTGTACTTGTGGTATGCTAGTTTGGCTGGTAACCTTATTCTGGTAAGCATAATTTTGTTGTGCTTAGCTACTTTTTGTGCTTAAGCAGCTCTATGAAATTGGGCCATGGTATTTTGTTCTTGAAAGGGTACCACAGTTTTTCCATAGTGAAGGGCACCTCTATCAGGCAAATTTCTTCTGGAATATTTCATGGGGCATCAAGGCAATGACTTAGAAGCTGGGCTGATACATTGCTCTTGTAAAGGGCAAGGCAGTTTTTTCCTTAGTAAAGGGCACAATTTCATGGGGCAACAAGGCAATGAAACGGGGCACAGAGGCAGTTGCCTCCATTGCCTACTGCGAAGTATCAGGCGTCAAGAAGCATATCACACATTCATCTATTTTTCTTGACCAGTGCAACTTTCTGTATTTCACTAATACATGTAGGTGCACTCTTGATGAGAAAATTCTGTGCCAAGTGTAAGATGGAATTTTTGCTAAATCACAAACATCGCCACTTGTTTCTGTGTGTATACATACTGTATATTAAGTATTACTATTATTTGTTGATTAACCCATTAGTCACTTTAAGCAGTGGCCATCTTAGCTTTCTTCAACATAAACCGATGCCACCAAACCAATGCTAAATACAGAATGAGGACTTCAACAACATCTTTAAAAATTCAAAGTATGATATCAAACTGGTTGGATAGTGAAATCACGACACAGCCAAGGGTAAATTTCTGTTATCATGATAAAACTTGTGTAGTATTAAGGATGCAAATGTGTGTTATAAATGTACGTGGTTGTAAGTTCTATTAATTTACATGCTTCATACTCTGGCACAAACTCATAGAGCTGTAGGGTAAGGAAAGGTAATCTTGCCAATAATTTGAGCCGCTAAGTGAAAAAGTAGCAGAAACCAGTCACTTACATACATTAAGTAATGCTCAAGGCCCAATTCCATAAAGCTGTTAAGCAGAAAGCACTAACTTAGCAAATTTCTTTGCTTCGCAAAAAAAAAAAGAGAGAGCACCAGTCGCAACAGTGTAAACTTTACAGACTTTTGGCTGGTAACCAGTTTCTGCTCAGCAATATATAAAAAAGAGAGGGGCACCAGTCGCAACAGTGTAAACTTTATGGACTTTTAGCTGGTAACCTGTTTCTGCTCAGCAATATTTTTCTGTGCTTAGCAAGTTTTTGTGCTTACAGATTTTTATGAGATTTGGCCAAGGCTGGTAAGCAGCTTCGGCTATTAAAAAAAAAGTTGCTTTTTGCGCAGGAAATTTGTTGATCGTGCAGCTCTATGACAGTGGCCAATCTCTACATGGCGACTACTGATTATTTGGTGTGTTATTCATTGGCATGAATCAGGGTAAGTTCAGTAGCTGTTTATCTTGTGTTATCTTCTGCCAAGGTTCAGTGATAGCCAATAACCAAACATACTTACAACTTTACTATCAGGTTCATCTCCTCCAGATCCTCCAGATGGCTTTTGAGCTGTAAAACAAAACAAACCAGAAAACAAAATGATGTAAATAATTCCCGCTTTTGTTGATTGTATTGCAACCATAGAGAAAGAATACTTACGTACATGTACAAAAAATCAGGGCCCAATTTCATAGCGCTGCTTAACGGTAAGCAAACTTTTGTGCTAACTGTAGCAGAAAAATTTGCTTGTTCATAAGCGTATTTCACAGGTTACATGTAGCAAGAAATTAAGGTCGCCATCTTGCGCGTTCACCATGGATTTGCATTGTTACGTCATGCATTTTCATACAGTAAGCACCGGAAGGTTAGCATGCCTTTTCGTGTGCTTACGGTTAGCAGGGCTATGAAATGGAAACTCACTCAGTAAGCACAAAACGTGTGCTTAGCAGCTTTATGAAATTGGGCCCTGGCCTGAAAGGAAAAAGACTGGTTCCTGTATTTGATTATTGACATTGGTAGTGCACGTAAAAGAACACAGAACATTTATCATGGCAGAGTATGGGTTAACCTCAGTCACTACAATCTCACATAGCAAGCACCCTTGTGATTAAGTTCACTTATGAGGCATCCTTGGTTTCATTACCAGAAATATATAATAATAACAAATTTAAAAAGTACCCAAAATTAGCCACTCAAACCATGCTGATACAAGGTATGATGTCACATCCAAGTACCAAAACACAATAAATTGCACTTAACTTTGAGTCATTAGTCTCCAAGTAATCCGTAATAAGTTATAATCGATAAAGTATTCAACTTAACCCTGACATCGGAAGATGTGCATTTGTACAAGTATGTACTTGTACATGAATGAAGTGTTAAAGAATAGGATTTAAAATACATACATGTACATGTACCATGTGTACAGTACAATGTAAATGTACATATACATAAGGTAGGAACTTACATGTATCACTTAATTTAATTCAATTTCAATTCAATTCACTACAATTTCATATTTATTACGGTTTACAAATAACAAGTAATATTTGTCTTCATTGTGTGCCCTAAAAACTTTCAAATTCAATACTATAATTCACGGCTTTTAAAGGCACTGTACTAGTTCGGTAATTACTCAAAATATATATTAGCATACAAATTTACTTGGTAATGAGCAACGGACCGCTGTTGATAGTATAAAACATTGTGAGAAACGACTCCCTCTGAAGTACTGCAGTTTTTGAGAAAGAGGTAATTTCTCACTAAAATATTAAAAGACTTCAGGCCAGAAGCCTTTTATAGGCATCTGAAGGCACACAAATTTGTGCAACAAGGGTGTTTTTTCTTTCATCATTTTCTTGCAACTTCAATGATCAATTGAGCCCAAATTTTCACAGGCTTGCTATTTTATTCATATGTTGGGATAAACCAAGTGAGAGTACTGGTCAGCGGTCTTTGACAATTACCAAACGTGTCCAGTGCCTTTAACAGCAAAAAAAAACAACCCAAAACCAAAACAACAACAACAACGAACACAAAAAACCCCTATGTATTGAAAACTCACCAGATTGCTTCCCAAACGAATTACGCAAGAACGCAAATCGCTTCATACTGACAACTTCAACAACTTCCCAAGGCAAGACAAACTCAAATCAACAGTCCCGGAGACAACTCAGTCGTTCTTTAGGGGCACCTTATAATGGCGCATTATTACACGGTACACAGACAGACGAACACGTACAACGAAAAAAAGAAAGAAAAAAAAAAGGCTCTCTGCCAATGTATTCAATAACAGGAAAACCTTGTTATACTCCACAAGCCCTGAGTCATCATCTTTGAATTACGATCTCCCCCGCTCCTCTACAACCAAATTAGTTTGCCCAGCAAAACCCAACCTTCAACAATATCCACAATGAACAGTTCAGAAAAGGGTGTGTGCACCTGTCTATAATTACCCCCCCCCCCACCCTCCCCCTCCAACAAACTTGTTTGGGTAAAACAAAATGATTGTCTGGAGTGAAAAGACAATGTTTTATACCCATCCGTTGATTGATGCTTCCTTCCATTGTTTAACTGTTTTGAATTTGTAAAGAGGGGTCTCCAAGGTAAAATGAAGTTTTGTGATGCACATATTCTCCAATAGACTGTGCAAGTCTCACGCGTATCGATCATTGAGACTCGTGAAAACAATATACATGGGACCAAAGTGGTCCCAAAAATGCTTGAATGCGCGCAAGACTTGCACAGTCTATAGAACTAGTCCTCATGAAAGTGGGGGAACAAAAATTTGTAGAAAAATGTACAGACCATTTATTTGAAATTTGTTCTTGAGTGCATAGATTATAATATAATCTATACACCGAATTGAGAATATTATTACAAAGCTATTTAGTATTTAAAATGGTTGGGTCAAAACAATAACAAAAAAGTAAACAAAATTGAATTTGTTTAACATTTCTGAATGGCCTCTCAGCAATTAAGATTGGCGCGTATCTTAAGACTAGCTGTTTGTTAAAATCGAGCCCTGGGCACTGTAGTCAACCCCTCACCTCTCCACTGAGATACATGTATGGGATTCAAAGTTGTGTATACCAAGAACCCATGGAATCGGGGTACATGCTTATAAATAATACACGATTCTTGTATGTGAATGATTATGTACATGTAGATAAGCACATTGTATACAAATAAGCAAGACGTAAATGCAGCATGCAGATATAGGTCAAGTGCCGCTCACCGAAACCATCAAAACCTTTACTGACTATTAAGCCATGAAAATTACTAAATCAGATTGGCCTGGCTTAGAATGACCGCCACGGGCAACCTCCCCCTCCCCCCCTAATAATAATTGAATTGAAAAATGAAAATGTCATATTTCGGATAGCTTGACTTAATTGCTTTCACGTTTCTGTCTGCCTCGCTCGGCACATGGCGCGATCTCTTGAAGTCGACCGATGTGCCGTGGACCCAAACACTGTGTCGCAAATCCCACTGATGAACTTTGTGGTTTTGAGATCATCCAATCGTCGCTTGATCTTCCTGATGCTTTTTTAAGTGGATTTCTGTGAGGTCAAGATGCACTCTGTACGGTGAGTATGTACATGTACCAACACCTCAGTATTCTAGAATCCCGGCCAAAAATGCTTGGGCCACCTGACAATAACTATCTAGTTCAATCACGGTTCTCCCCAGGATTTTCAAAACTGTCGGGCATTCTGGACCCAAATTTTGAGATGTTTGGCCGAAGCACGCTGAATTGAAACAAGACCTTCGGAATGTTTTCTACTTGGTGTTTATCTTGGTTTTAAAAGCCCTAATGTGCAATCTGGAGCATTCTATACTGCTTTCTCTTGATGATTTTTGTGAAATTATAAAAATTATTAGTATTATTTTTATTTTGGGCGAATCGGCCAAAATTTGCGCATATCGGCACACAATTTGCCCATATCGGCCTGATATGCTAGCTTGTGCATGGGGTTCAATGTTGAAAAGAATCCCTAGTTTATATGAAATATGGACTGGTGAAAAAGCCGGTGCACAAGTGCAATGACAAGGTAACTGATCCCGCTGGCTTACTTTACTGTTCTGCCATTCCATCCGATTTAAAGATGACAATGAACTTGATAAACTTAAACTGTTAATCATACAGAAAAATCATAATCAGGCTACGATGTAATACACTTGTTTAAGTGTTACAAGAATTTGTACAAATGTAAAACTGCAAAATGAACAAGTTTTAAATCAAGTAACAATTAATATTACTTGTTCCTTTCGATGATAAAAACGAACGACACATGAGTACATTCATGTACTTACAGTGTTTTAAACGTGGTATCTTACTTGCGCGGTAAGGCATCTTCCAATCCTATCAGATCCTTCTTCAATGTAAGACGTCTCCTCAACCTCACCAACTAAATCCTCCCTCCAACTTCCAAATGAAAATATACACCTCCAACGTAAAAACACAACGACCCCCCGAAATTAAAAAAAAATGTTCTGTGATCCTTGGTGGAAGGTGAAACGATGGGAGCGTTTGTTTATCCCCGACCGAGTTTAGTTGATTGGTGAAGAAAGTGGCCACAGGCGTATGGAGATGAGGGGAGAAGGTTTTTTTTTTTTTTTGTATGTCAGGGTAACTCTGATTGGCTTATGGATTTGGGTTGAATGGTATTGCCCAAGGGGTTTAGTCTTTTCAATTAAGGATTTGTGTGTAGGATTTGGGAAATATTTAATAACTGGACGGCGATATGAGAGAGAAAATCATTTGTGGCATACACGTGTATGCGTGTATTGATTACTGTACTTGTGTGCAACGGTATTTGAACGTTGATGGATTTCCAAGTGACTTGAAAGTTCTAACTGCAGAATTTATTCAAGATGAGAATTATGACGGGATACCATGAACACTACAAGGATAAAAATGTTCACAATGCAAAAAAATATACAATACAGTTATCTACTGTACTTTAATAATGAAACCAATGCACTTATTAACAAAGAGTGGAGTCTTACTATGCACAATGTACCAAATATGCATCTATGCCTCCAGCATCATGCATAAATACAGTACCAAGCACTCGTAAACAGAGATGAGATTTGACGAACATGGAAAATCCCTAGGCCATGGCCTCTGTTGCCATTGGTCTTGGCCTCGGTGCCCCTTCAAAAGATTCCCATAAACTTTTAAGATTTTCCAATGGAAGGTGTCCTTTGCAAAATAAAAATGTCCTTGCCCTCTCAAAGACGAAATTCCGAAAAGCCCGAAATCCAGAAAAGTGGCTTGCGCATTTGGGAAGGGTTCCTTTAAAGCACTGTGTAACATTGGTAATTGCCAAAGACCAGTATCCACACTAGATGTGACTCAACATATACATGAAATAACAAACCTGTGAAAGTTTAAGCTCAATCGGTCATTGGAGTCACAAGAAAAAAGTGGGGAAAAACCTTAAATGTTTTCACTGTTTTCAAACATTGAGTTTTGTAAGATAAAAACTAATTGTTTTACTCAATCTCAAAAACTATTGCATTTCAAGCATAATATTTCAAAGGGAGTTTTCCACCATGACCATCTTTATACCATTTATATTTTTTACTCTTACCAGTGTTATGCACACCCTTCAAATTCTAGACCCAGAACCTCTCTTTGTATTATTTTAAATATTGTTGTAACACTTTTCCACGGTAATGGGGTATGTTCCTTTTGGAGTAAAACAAGAAATCAAATCAAATCAAATTAATATCCCAATGTCTTGTTTTTCAATATTTGAAATTTATCCAAGGCGTCTTATTTCTCCTCCTATTGATTGGGTCTGCTTGACATTGAAAATACATATATGTATAAATGTTCACAGATTTACAAATTTAACTTTTTAACTGTACTTTTAATTTACTTTTTAATTTAACATTAAGAAAAACTCCCCTTGAAATATTTTTTGCTTGAAATGCTACAGTTTCTTTTGAGAGATGAGTAAAACAATTGGTTTTGATCTTGCGAGTCCGAAATGTGATGTTTAAAAACATTTTTTCCCCCACTATTTTCTAAGGGGATTCCGATGACCGATTGAGCTTCAACTTTCACAGGCTTGTTATTTCATGTATATGTTGGGTAACACAAAGTGCGACTACTGGTCTCAAACTTTCACATTTCTTTTTTATTTAACATATGTTGGGTCATGCATAAAGTGGGGATAATGGTCTTGGACGATCGTCAATATTGGCCACGTGCTTTAACTCTTTAAGTGCCAAGGTCGTACATGTACGATCTATTTTAATACTCAAAAAGTACCATCAATCATACATGTACGACCAATAATATACATGTTATCATGAGAGGGCAATATCATTCTAATGTATTGTACAATTTCGTACATGTACAAACTTTTTCTCTAGGTTTTATTCTGGTTCTTGCAAGAGGGCGCATCGTTTTCTGAGCTTTTCTAATGTGTTCTATTTTTAGCTACGATCGATACTGCCATGGGTCAATCGATCGTCTGCTTGTTTGTAATCACACTTTGAAACAAACATACTAGCTCCTTTACTTCAGAAGAATTTTGTAGTTATTTTTCTGATTCAAACAGTGAAAGGGATTCAGAGGTGGAAGTATCAGACCAGGATGATAATAATAATAATAATAATAAACATGACATTTATATAGCGCCTTTTACCAGAGGATGCAAAACGCTGGGACTACAAATTCTTTTCTGCAAGGTATATGTGGAGGTACGTTTGAAGTATGAGGCCTATTCATTTATAGCACCATGCAATGGTTTACAAGGTGCTGTGGCGCAATATATGCTGCCGATCAGACCAGGAACACCGGGGCGAACCCCTTCTCTTTACGATAAGTGCACTGGGTTCTTTTACGTGCATTACACAACACACGGGACCTACGGCTTAACGTCCCATCTGAAGGACGAAGCATGTGGTTAAGTGTCTTGCTTAAGGACACAAGTGTCACGACTGGGATTCGAACCCACACTCTGCTGATCAGAAACACCAGAGCTTGAGTTTGGTGTTCTTATCCGCTCGGCCACGACACGCCACGTCAGAATGAGTCAGAATATTTTTTCAAAATTTTGAAAAACCTAAAAAAGCTGGGCATTTTAGGATCAGAAAAAAAAAACGCGGGCACTGAAAGAGTTAATACTAATGTTACAAACCGAGGCTCAGAGAAAAATACCGTACGGCCCCTTTTAGATACAATGTCAGGGAGATATTTAGAATTACATTCAAGATAATATGCACAAAGATTCCACATTCAGGGAGTTTTTCAAATGTGTTCATCAGAACATGGAAAGATTTTCAGAGAACTTTCTGCAGAATCAGGCATGATATTTGGTCCTTGAAAAAGCAGAACAATTTTATTGAGTAAAAGGGCTGACCTCTAAATGGTGTAGGCTTTAATAGACTTTTCAGGCCTTATTAATAACAATTTTAAAATTTTTTTCCAAAGGGTAACAACAATCGTAAAACAGATTAAAATAGGAAGAATATCAGGCCTGCATAATCAGGGTGAGTTGGCAGCTCTGCAATGCACGAAGAAGGGGACAGCATAATCACCGTCTAATAATATCCAACAATCATATTTCCGCAATAATTTTTCAATATGACATGCATGGTATTCCAATGGTATTCTAATCAACATGACTGTGGTCTGGTGCGGCCCTCACCTGGTCTCTCTTCAGTAATCATGAGAGTAATTAAAAGCGGATGTCATTTAGGAGCAAAGGCAGAAGTTATTAATTTGGCAATTAGCAAAGGTATGATTCACTTCAGTCCGGTTCTTCATCTAATGTCAAAGCAGAAAGGATTGCTATGTATTGGGAGGTCAGTGCAATTGCTTGAAACATTTTTGGGGGTGAATTTATTAATTTAAAGGGTCTGTATCTGTTTGGTAATGACTCTGAAAATTACAGGCAATAAAAACTTACTTGGTATAAGAAGTACAGCAGCTTTGGATAGTATAATGGATTTTGAGAAATTTTTCACTTCGAAGTACTGCGGTTATGGAAAAAGATATCACTTTTTATCCCCCAAAATTTGAATCTGAGAATCGTTACTGCAGTAACGTTTCTCAGATTGTGTATTCCAATTGATATTCTTCCTACGTGGACATAACCGCTCCAGATTTTCGGCAATATCTCAAAAACGCTACCACCTTTTAAAATGAAATTTTCACAGGTTAGTTTTATGGTATTCACTTCAACTACATAGGATTGAAACAAACAGTGGGTTCCAATTACCAAACATATACAATCCCTTTAAACCCATGGGTATGGTTTTAGCCAAAGTGTCAAAAATTGGAGATGATGGCGTCAAAATTACTCGTTTAAAATGTTCTCAACATGTACTCATCGAGGTAAATGTACAACTGGATGTACACTGTACATATACATACATGTACAGTGCTCGGAAATTTACATTGGACAGCACACCAAAGTCAAGCGATTTTACTGTCAGGCCAGTAAACTTACGACAGGACAAGTCTAGCAGTCTTGTGTTTTTCAATCAAACGTTAATACCTCACTGTGTAATGTCTTAAAATTTAAATAAAAATAGAAAGCCCTGCAGTCTTTTAGATTTTCCCTCAAAAACTCAAGCCCTGAGTCATGTATTGTAAATAATTATTTTGGTGTCCAAACTCATATCAGGTGTCTGTTAGACACCCAAGCACCTCTCCGGTTCACACCATGGTTGGTGCCCCATTTGGACATTCCACTGTGTGTGTTCACAAATTTGAAACATACACAAAAATAATAATAATAATACTAATAGTGGCTTCTTATATAGCGCTCATATCCGCCACTTAGTGACCCTCAAGGCGCTTCAACAGTCAGTTTTTTCCTGCAAGGTATTGTGGAGCTACGTTTCTGAAGTATGAGACCTACTCCTTTACATAGCACCATGTAATGGTTTACAAGGTGCAGTGGCACAATATGCAGCCAATCGAACCAGGAACACCGGGGCGAACCTCTTCTCTTTACGATAAGTTCACTGGGTTCTTTTACGGCATTACACAACACACAGGACCAACGGCTTTACATCCCATCCGAAGGACGCAGCAATAATGGTTAAGTGTCTTGCTTAAGGACACAAGTGTCATGACCGGGACTCGAACCCACACTCTGCTGATCAGAAACACCAAAGCTTGAGTCCAGTGCTCTTATCCGCTCCGCCACGACACGCCATAAAATGTACACATATGTAGTCAAGGCTAGCATATTACATCCACAAGGAGATCTTCCCTGAAGACATTCTGAAGTGGCCCCGAAGGAATGAAATTCAGTTCAGGAACGAAATTCCACACCTGCATATTTACATCCTTTAAACTGTACACACTGAAGTAACGTTCAAGTTGGGACTCTCTCAACGACTGTTTCTGTACACCTCTATAGTCTTCATCAATAGACTGTGCAAGTCTCGCACATATCAAACGAGAAAAAAAAACTTGAACGAAGACTATATTTTTCTATAAAATCAAATCTTCTTTTTATATTATATTTATACAAAATTCTTGAAAATAAAATACCCATAGCAAGTTGTTAATAAATAAATTTTTGGTTTTTGCATGATACAGATAATTTGTGTAAGTTAACATTGAAACAAAATTAAAACTTGGGACGAGGATGCTTATTGTTAGAAACCCCATTTGCCAATCCAGCCCGATTGTGTACGTCTATTACATAGGTTTAATGACAACATGCCCGTCAGTTGGGCAAGATTCTTAATTTTATATATACAAGTAACCACAAAGAAAGGTCAAGTCTTTCTCTCAGGATTTCTTCGTTATTTTGTTGAATTGGTTTTACTTTCATATTGTTAATCACTCAGTATTACATTCCCGACATCATACACAATGTTCATAGCCATAAACTACATGTACATTAAACTAAAATTCATAAATACCCCAGACAGTTTCGCTATTCCTATTGGTGGAGAGCACGTCACGTGGGGGTGTTTAAACGGATGATAATGCACTGCTAAGAGTGTTTATAACCGGCTGGGCTTCGCATATTGGACGCGCAAGCTCCGCCAATTTACTTACGCGGAACGCAATGCATGGCTATAGTTCCCGCGCGTAGCCTAATCTTTTTGTACACGCGCGTACACACAACCCAACGCGCACAAAACAGAATTTTACAAAAGTTTTTGAAAATGTACAAACTTCGATGTCAGAGATTGTCTTTTTACCACCGATTTTCCTTATTCTTTCACTTTTTAACAAAAAGGCATTTATGAATGGGAATAAATGAGTAGTGACTCGTTCTTAAACGACCGTTTAAAACCTTGCAGGGTCGTGGCCGTGCGATAAAGGCCCTCGCCTTCGGCTCGGGCCTTTATCGCACGGCCACGACCCTGCCGGTTTTAAACGGCCGTTTAAGAACTCGTCGCCACTCTTTTATTCCCTTAATAATTGACAAAACAAAATCCCGCCAACGTAAACTCCATACGGTTGGGACCACAATGGTCCCGGAAGTTCAAATATGCGCGAGACTTGCATAGTCTATTATAAATATATTATTTTGGGTTTTACCCTTACACAGATGTTTGATATACACTGCTTTTGATAATTTTTCTTCTTATTGTACAAGTTCAACATGTCTCCTAATTTGGGCATGTTTATTTTCACGCTGCCAACATCCACTGGCATTCTACTGAGCCGGATCCACTGAGATTTCTATAATTTCATTTCTTGACTCCCTGTGAATATCGGACAACAATCTTGCACCCTGGGCTCAACAGTCTCCACTCCAAAGTGCAAAATGCCACTGTGCATTCCAAAATTTAAAACACAACCCACTGTGTCCAAAAACCCATCCAGGCCTGAGATTTCACTTCATTTGTTTCTTCATTTGTTTCTTTTTCAACATTTCATCCCGTTTCTGTAAGGTCTAATCCCTTATTGAGTATTGACCCTTAGTGCTTTAAGGGATTGTATACGTTCGGTAATTGGAACCTACTGTTTGTTTCAATCCTATATAGTTGTAGATATATACCATAAAAAAAAACTGTGAAAATTTCATTTCAAAAGGTGGTAGCGTTTTTGAGATATTTCCAAAAATCTGGAGCCGTTATGTCCACGCAGGAAGAATAAACTTAAATTGGAATACACAATATGAGAAACGCTACTGCAGTAACGCTTCCCAGATTCAAATTTTTGGGGATAAAAAGTGATATCTTTTTCCATAACCGCAGTACTTGGAAGTGAAAAGTTTCTCAAAATGCATTATACTATCCAAAGCTGCTGGTACTTCTTACCAAGTAAGTTTTTTATTGCCATTAATTTTCAGAGTCATTACCAAACGTATACAGACCCTTTAACTTTCCCCCTTTGTATGATGTTTTTCAGTCTCCCATGCAATTTCTGTTTTTCAGTCTATTTTCATTTTTGGTTTCTGATTTTACATGTTAATTTTAATTGACTCCATGTAAATTTAGATGCAATTCAATCTGCAGATTTTGATGTCTTTTTAAAGTTTGTAATACACTAAATTCCTCATCATCGTTAATTGCCTCCATGGCCCCAGTTAATTGCCTTGGTGTTTCAAATATTCAAGTACAAATTCAAGTTTCTCTCAGTCCTAGAGGTGCCCACTGCCCAATTTTAATGTAAAATGTACGAAGCTAAAACTGCCTGGCCCTTACGAGAATGAAGTACTAGGCCTGCCAATCAAATCATCACTATTGCCAACCCAACGTGTACAAAATTTTACATACATTGTTTTGTTCATAATCTGTGAATGCTTTTGTAATTAATTCTCTTCTCATGCTACAGGCCAGATACTATAAAACAACACAAAACTATATACAATGTATACTGATTAAACACTATAAGCCTTTTTGAGGTATGGCGGACGTGATACGCGCGCGTCACACGCCGCGACTGATGCCACGCTCACCATGTTGGTGGTCATTAGGTTTACGTGTAAAACGCCGCGTCGCCCAAAATGCGCACTTCACTGAATAACATACGTTCTATTTCTATGGTCAATACGCACAAATTTACCACAACTTTACAGTGTTGTAGCATTGTGTCCGCCATACCTCAAAAAGGCTTATGCATGTATCAAAACATGAATACACATGTGTTGAGTACTACATGTATGTGTTTGTAATGTATGCATACATGTAAATGTATGCCTAGTGGATTTTCTGAAATTCCTTGCGTCTCCCCTGTACTGTCCCCATAATCAAAAAAATGTTTCACAAAAATAAATAAAATAAATAAATAACTAAATTAATAAAATAAAATAAATAAATAAATAAACAACAGAATAAATAAATAAATAAATAACTTAGCTAATAAAACAAATAGAATGAATAAAATTAAAATAAACGTATACATATACTAATAAAAGTACTAGAATAAAATGAATAAAATCCTACATGGTGCGACTTGTACATACCCGGCACACACACCTCCTCATCAGGTATACTCCCAACCCCAGAGTCAATGCTATCCCGATCACTTTGTCCGGTTGTCTCTCGTTTCTTGGGTAGGGGATTCCCCTTCAGTAAACACTTGACAATCAGAGAGATGTCCTTGTCAAACGGACGGAAGCCATCCCTCTTGGACGGTCTGTCCTTCTTGTCCCCCATTGCACACACGAGAAAGTTTAAGAATCTTCAATGTAGGTTTTGCGTCAATCAGGTCGGTTTTCAACACTCCTTGCTGAGATCGCTGCTCCGATGAACCAGATGGTACTTTCTTGTAATTGACTTTAATGGGGGGAATGTCTTCACGGCAAATCTGAATGTTGTTGACGATGAGCAAAACCTCAGCAGCTCATACGGGGAGGGAATTAAAAAGCTACAGAGCATATCCCCCACTCTGGATATATCTCACACTGTACAAACGACCCTGTGCTCCTCTGGTATTCATCAGTGCATCCTTGAATGTTGGGTAGAGTCATTCCAACCAAGAAACAGGTTAATTAAAGATCTACAAACGATGGCAGTGAAGTTAATGGTGTAACAGCCGAAGCACCAGTGATCCACGGCTACCCCCCAGCAGCATGCCTTCTTTCTTGGTGTGGAACACTCTCTGGGGAACTTCCCACGGATGGTGATCAATCGGGGCCAACCCACGACGAGAATGAAAACACCGGGTGAGATCAATAACAGAGACTCTGAAAATCGGGTTAAATCGTTAAGATGCGATGATGGCAGAGATTTGTAGGGGGGGGGGGGGGATGAATCCGGGATGTGGTAGGCAACTCTCCGATGGCATTAAACTGAGATGCATTCAGGATGGGGTTTGTTATCGAACTACCAGCAGCCCTCCCTTGGTACAGGGGCGTTGAGGACGAGACTCCGTTTATAGGGTACTGATCAATCTATTGGACGAAAATCCTTCACACAGAGGCTGACTGACTTCCTGTTGGAATCGGCGATGCTAAGCCGGGGCAGTGTAGGAACAAACACGTTAACAGACAGGAAATGGGTAATGACATCACTGTGATATCGCTAGGAAATGTGGTGCCATCAAATGAAGCAACAACCAAAAAAAGACAGACCCAAACAAAAAAAAGTTCCAGTAGAAAAATGTAAACCGAAATCAAAACACGTATAAATCAAGAGTGAAGAAATCAAGAGTGAAGAAATCAAGAGTGATTACAATCACATGGATGCTGTCACTGCGGCCGAACACTTTATCCGGACCCTGCACTCGTCATGTGACTACAGATCCGTACCGAACAAAATGCAGCCAGCAGATCCACCGAAAACATTTACTTCTCAAATTCATATTCAGCTGGCAAAAAGTGTAGTTGGCATATTTTGTCACTTGGAGGGAGAGGATCACATGACCTGACTTTATGACACAAGGTATGTGCCCATGTTTTAATACAACCCCTGGAGATGATGTTATTAAGTTACCCTGGTTGAAGGCCCGCCCCCTAGGGGAAGGGAAGGAGGAGGTTAAGGCAGTCTTCCCTCCCCCTATGGCCTCCACAAGTCTGACTAATATTTCCGGAGGAAAGTCAAAGGGGAAAGGGGAAAGAACAAAAAAGTCAAGATAGTCTAGCACAGTCAGAGACTGTTCTGCACAAAGACAATATCAACCCAATTTGGCCGCCATGTTGTTGTTGTTGCTTGCAGAGATAATCGCTGCCAAAGGAGTGAAACAAAGGGGGTGTTGTAGGTAGAGGCACACGCTACTGCCTGGTATGATGGCTGAGGAAGTGTGGGAGAAAAGACTTTTCATTGTGCTACAGTACCCGTTCGGCTCACCGTGATTCAACACAGGTATGCTTCCAATACAAATTTCGTATTATTTTGTAGAATGCTATAATGTAGATCATTATGCATGTACAAAGGTATGGTACACGCTGTCGGTCGCACCACAAACTTATGGTGCACCACAGCCGAAACTCTGTGTTTTACGAAAACCACGGTGAAGTTAAATTATTTTGCAAACTGCTGTTTTGGAGACTGGTTACTATTTTTTACAAAAATTTGAATACCAAAATAAAGCTGACTTCGTCAATAGTACAGAACTGTCAATGTGTTTTCAATTTTGCAACAGTTTGAATGAGTTATTAATTCCTAAATACACAAGTCACTTTGTGAAGAAGAAAATAATCATAATTTTAATCTGGGGACAAACATAATAAAACAGCTAATTTTTTCACCAGGCAGACAGTAAAAAGTCTGAAATTTCTCAACCCTGATAAATGTAGACTGAACAGTAAAATAATATGCGATAAAGTTCAAGCTCAATATTAAACAAACATAGAGAGTCCTGATAAAATTACACAATGTCCAAACTTCACTTGAATACAGAAATAATAAAAAAATATGGCAGACTCAATCACAATTTAAAAAGCCTGACAACCAAAATCAACACAATTCTAGTTGAGGTGGTTGCTCAAAAATGTCCATTCCAAAGATTCAGTCGAGATGTTTTACACAATGTGTATCCATACACAAATTCCAACTTTTCCAATCATGTAAGAGTACACATGTGTTCTATTTGATAAACTTAAAGGCAAAGTATACCTTTGGTTTTTGGAACCGTACGATTGTGTTAATCCTATATTAATGTATATACAATAAAACTAACCTGTGAAAATTTCATTTCAAAAAGTGGTAGCGTTTTTGAGATATCGCAAAAAAACTGTAGCGATTATGTCCACGCAGGAAGAAAAATCCGTAATTGGAATACACAATCTGAGAAAAGTTTCATGAATGAAATAATTCTCAACTTGAATTTTGTTTAAACCCCTTTCTCTAAAACCACATTTCTTAGAAGGGAATCCTTTCTCAAAATGTTATACATTATCGACAGCTGCAGTGCTTCTTACCAAGTAAGTTGTTATGGTCATTATTTTTAGAACAATTACCAATGGTATACCCTCCCTTTAAGGTATGTACTTTACATACATGCACTATGCATGATGCACAGGTTAACGACATGCAGATCAAAAGTGAGTGTACAGAAATTTACTCAATGTCAACTCCACAAGGAAATGAGTAATTTAGAAACTTAATCTGTAATAGACATGTACATTATACAGATGTACATATTGGGCATTAATTCTATGGAGGACAATGTACTTATAAATAAAACTGTATATAAATGCAATTTATAATTGCAAAGGAACAGGACCCAATTTCATGGCAACTGCTTACCGTGGAGTTCTGCGCTTACTGCCCACAATATCATGCCTTCACAGGGCGCCGTAAGCGCAGAATTCGGAGGTAAACACTGCCATAAAATTAGGTCCCCGGTTGGGGAGGGGGGGGGGGAGATATAACAAATAAAATATCAATTTATGAAATTTTTGTTTATTATCACACAGAATGTAGAAACACTGAAACTGAAACCTGCTTGTAATGTAATGTACATAACACATGTAAAATGTACCTTGTACATGAAAGTACCAATCGCATACTTTCATGATTTATCCTTCTTTTAAAACAATTCCTGCTCCAAGAGCCAGTTGGAATGTACATATGTGATGCGATCAAGCAAAATGAGTCGTTTGTCGACCAAGGTCATTTTAAAAAATTGTATACATTTGAAAAGAGCATAATCTATGCTTTAATTCTGTTAAAACCCCTTGTTGATACCACCTTTAGTTCCAAAGTTGTGAAAAGAGAAACGCCAAGAGATGCGAGAGAATGAAACTGAGAAAAGGGTGTTTAAAGTTGAGTTGTTTATTGAAACTACATCAGCAAATTTTATTTCAATGCTAATTTAAACCCCTTTTTGATGTTATTTATCAGGAAGGAAGTAAGATATATTTTGGCATTTAAATTTACAAAAAAAATATTTTTGAAATTTTCACCCCTGTCAAGCCTGTTGGCCTGTTTTGGCTTGTTTCTCCATAGTGATATTTCTGACAAATGACTCATTTAGCTTGATCGCATCACATATGTACACTCATTTGCCTTTGAGAAGGAATCTTGTGGGTTTTCAAATTTATCTCCCATCAAAAAGTACGCTGTACACCGAAGCGTTTATTAAACAGTTCCCTAAATCTACAGAATGCTTGTTCTGTTCTCAGAATCATACAAAATATTCTCATTTGAACGACTTGAAGGATCAGCCAACTTGCTGCTAGTATTCGTGAACTTATAAAAGTCTGTACAGAATAGAGATTAGCAGTCTGACAAATCACCTTACAAGAAATAAATGAACAGGTCAGAAAGGTCATATCATTTTCTCGATCATTAGCTCAAATCTAAAAGGCATGCTGTGATAAAACCTGCCCCGAAACAGCCAACATTATACACAGTTCTATTGCTTAAACCATGACGAACACTTCAAGTGCCAACGAACTTTCTAATATCGAAATGACTGAGCCGCTTTTGTATACATGTACAATGACTGATGTGACAGAGTGCCCCCCAAAAGTTCCTAAACTACCCCTCCCCCCGATCCTCTAAGGAATTCCTGAGATTCCCAGAACAAAATGAAGACAAAATGGAAGGGGTGTACACCATCCATGTAACATAAATCAAGCATCAAATGCCCCATTTTTCATCAAAAGTTGCCTACAAGTACTTTATTCTGGGTAAAATGAAAAATAAAAGGTAATACAAAGGGGAATTCTGTTTGAACACAAGAAGTTCTACTTACCATCCGGCGATGCAACCAGCATTTGACCCGCCCGATGAACATCGTCAAACTTGGCATAAATAATAGATAATCTACACAAGGAAAGGAAACATTTTATTTTTTTAATGAAACAATATGAACCAAAAAAATAAAAATAAAAATTCTTCCTTTGATTGAATGTTTCATGGCTTTTGACATCAGGAAAAATCCTGATAAATCACAGGTCTTATCATTTTCTGAATCGCTAACAATTTGATACTTTTTATTTGTATGTGAGAGTGTTTATTTATATATATTTTTTACATACACTGATGCGTGTTTTAAAGCACTGTAGTTCTGAGTCCTGTGAAAAAAATCCACAGGCATTTAAAGCCCGGTTCATACTTCCTGTGAAGTGAATGCGATACGAATTTTGACGGCACAAATTTGCAACGAACAATTCGGAAGAGTTGAGATGTGCTCAACTCCTGCGAAACATTCGCAGCGAAAACAGAGCTGTGACGTCAAAATTCGCTTCACATTCGCATTTGCAGGAAGTATGAACTGGGCTTTACTTGGGTGGGATTCGAACTCACGACACCCGCCATTCTAGAGCAGGTGTCTATACACCACCTGTACTTTTTATAGAAATGACACAGCATTAGGGAAAGACACACAACAACAAAATTCTTCAGGTCAGAACACTGCATACCTTGATGAGGGAATTCCCTTCTTTCCTAAGTCAATCCGTACTTTCTCTCCGACGTGTCTGTAGATCTCCACTAATGTATTAATAGCCGTGTCTCGAACCTGTTTCAATATAAAAAAAATAAAAAAATAGAATAATAATAATTAGTCCAACCTAAATAAAGACTGCGGGACACCCTTACTTATATGATCAACCTCCGGGTTCTCCCCATGAACAAGCTAGCGTATCGGGCCGATACGTGCAATTTGCGTGCCGATATGCGCAATTTGCGTGCCGATACGCGCAAATTTAAATTCAAATGTGTGTTTTGGGGGGGTTTTTCACACAAAAAACATATAAAACCAAATGAATGCTCCAGTATGCACAGTAGGGCTTTTAGAACCAAGATAAACACCAAGTACATGTAGAAAACATTCCGAAGACCTTGTTTCAATTCAGCATGCTTCGGCAAAACATCCACAAATTTGGATCAAAAATGCCCCACCCCCCCCCACCAGTTTTGAAAAAACCTGCGGAGAACCCTGACCCTTATATGATCGTGGTCTGTCATGCCCAAGTGGTTTAGCGCATCAAATTCAAGTTCTGATTGTTAAGTCATCGGGTTTTGGGGTTCGACTCCCGGTCATGACACGTGTGTCCTTGTGCAAGATGCTTTACTATAATTTCTTCTCTTCAACCAGGGGTATAAATGGGTACCTGCAAGGGTAGAGGTTGATATTGTAATGTGTTGCTCATAAGGTTTTGGGGTTTTTTTTTCCCCCACAATAAAGTACATTTAAAAATGCTTTGTTTGGTACAGTACAGTTTTAATTACAATTTGAATATTTTCCGGGAGTATTAAAGAACATACATGTAAGTTCCCTATTAATTTGTTTTGCTTAGCAGTGAAATCCGATAAGCAATACCTAATCTCCTGCTTAAAAAGGGTCAAATTCAATTTTGTGATCCACTCATTTTCCAATAGATACGAGTCCTTATGAAAAAGGGGGAAAAATACTCTGACCTCACATTAAAATTGTGTAAAATGCCACTGTGTTTGATACCCTTCAAGTGCAATCTTTTGGTCAAAATCCACTAACGTTCATGTTTCAAATTTCAAGAGTATAAAAAAAAATGACCTTTTTTTACACCATTTTAACGTGAGGTTAGAGCCTTGTAAATTTTCCCCCCACTTTCTTATTGGGAAATGAGTGCATCACGAAACTGAATTTGACCTTGCGGCCCCACTTTAACAGCTCTGTGAAATCGGGCTCTAGTTGCTTCTCAGACGAGGCATGAGTGTCTTCAGCAATACGTCCAGGAATTCTTACCTGACTGTTGGGGTCTCCCAGCAACTTGCAAATTGACGGCACTATTTTATTCAGTAAGAGTGTACCAGCACCAAACCTGCAAAACAAACATCAAAGAGAGAATAAATTCTGTGTGAGTGCTAAATGTGAACTGCATTTCAACAACATTTTGTGGCGTGTCGTGGTTGAGCGGTTAAGGGCACCGGACTCGAGCTCCAGTGTTTCTGATCAGCAGAGTGTGGGTTCGAGTCCCGGTCGTGGCACTTTTGTCCTTGAGCAAGACACTTAACCATTGGTTTATCCTTCAGCTGGGACATCAAGCCCACGGTGCTGTGTACTAGGATTGGTAGTGCGCGTAAAAGAACCAAGAACACCTATCGTGGAAGAGTAGGGGTTAACCCCAGTGTTTCTGGTTCACACAGCAAGCACCCTTGTTTAAAGGTTTCCTCAGGCTTGTGAGCTACATGTACATTACCAGAAATAAATAATAATACTAATAATAATAATAATAATAATAATAATAATAATAATAATAATAATAATAATAATAATAATAATAACAACAACTTTTCCAAGCCTACATTGGGGGTGTAATCCAATAAAGAACAAAAAACCTGAAAATGGGAGGCAGTCTCCTGTTGGTTGAGACATGAATTACCCTGACTTTCCGGAGTCTTACATTTACAGGCTCTCTACATCACCACAAATGGAAAAAATTAGAGGTTGGAACAAGGATAGAGAACAAGGCTTGAAGGGGAACAATCGTGAAAAAATCATGTAATCATAACAATTAATAAACAAATAAATAAACCCTGGCATGAACATTGTGTACAGACTGTTGAAAACAAACAACAACACCAAAACCAAACCTGATAAGTACATTGTGTACATATTATTTTCCATCATTGATGATTAAATATGTGTTTACACTTAAGTTTTTAACAGTGTTTAAAAGAATATTTCCAAGGTGTCCCCCCTAAAAAACAAAACCGAGACTGAGCAACCAAACAAACAGACACAAAAAAATACACTAAAATAAGTCATGAAAAAAAAAACCCAAAACATCTGATCTGATCTTTGCCTTCATTCATAATTCTCTCAAATTTCACAGTTGATTTGTTAAAAAACCATGAACTGTACATGGACATGGGGGGGGGGGGGTGTTTAAACCACCCCGTCTTTACTGTCCTTCACTATACACAATTACAGATCAACCAAGAAATCTGGGCTAATAATGGCATCAAAAAGGTCAAGCTTAGCATGTCGTAAACTCTGTAAGCTAACAGCGTTAACTCTTCAGAGTTACTAACCAACTGACCTGGAAAAGTCTATTATTTTATGCCCCAATTCATTTCGAATGAAATTCATCTGCTCCGGCCAATTGATTATTATTTTTTACCCACAATACTGTGCAAAATGGCTTCCAATTTCAAACTCAAAAACTTTGTCCCCCTTCGTCTTCACAATAACAATAGAATTAATATATAAAAAACAGGCTAATCAAACAAACAAACCTGATTTTTTTTTTTTTAACATGTATTTGGTGATAATTTGCCTTCGGGCAAGTAAAACGCATCCCAGGAAAAGACCAACAGTGAGTCATCAACTACTCGACTGTTATTTTAGCCAGCCCAACCCACTGTCACACCATCTGGCCTTTAGGGCGGATAACAAATTAGTGAGAGTGTAAATATTTCACCGTTCAGCTGCAGTTAATCACAGCTGCTGGGCATACATTATAGCTGGCTGTGTTTACACCGCTGACCAAAACTATGATTCATTATGTGTGTGTGTGTGGCTGTGGAGCACCAGAGAGGGCAGCAGACAAAGTGTATGGCTGAATTGTAAGGATTACAGCCAATAGAGGGCTCACTTCTGATCTGTCATGATGACCTTTACTGAAAATGCATAATGTTCACTGTACGTCTGATCACTTGTGTATGTTATTAAGGGCAAGGGTGTCCATGTGTGTTGTGTAATGCACGTAAAAGCTCTGTTAGGTATAATGCAGTGGACATGTAGCCCACTTCAGCCGAGACTAGAGTAGTAGCGTACATAAATACTTACACATTAATTGTCTGCATTAGACACAGTAGTATTTCCTCCCGTACTCTCCAGCCTTTATGGGAGAAACCTTTCATCAGCCTCTCAAAGACATACTGCAAGGCAGAAAACATCAAATAGTTTCATCAGTAATTGATTATTTTAGATTAATTAAGTTGCATGGCCTGATTTCCCCCAAAAAGAATATTTGTTTAAGCATTTTTTCTCAAAATAAATTTGACAGATGATGTTTTAAAAAACGAAAAACGTACACAAAACTTGTGCATATGTCACAGACAATGCACAAAATACATGTCATGCAAAGTAGTTTGTACATGGCTGACGGACGTAAATAATGTTGGGATCCGGACATTAATTCATTTTGAGTTTTAAATAACTACCACTATTGGCTGATTTTTTTGTGTACAATACCTAAAATGAAAGCTTATAACTAAAAATAGCTTATAACTAAAAATAGCTTGTAACTAAAAATAGCTTATACATGTAACTAAAAATAGCTTGTAACTTAAAATAGCTTGTAACTAAAAATAGCTTATAACTAAAAATAGCTATTCAGTCTAATTTTCTTCCTCCATGTTCAGACCTAGCATCTTGAACAAGTTGTAAACAGCCATTTGGTATTTATTTTTTGGGATGATTGTAAACAAAATTATGTAGATGTAATTTCGTCCTCACAAAAAATACAAACACACAAAATGATGTTCGCTTACATGTACATTTAAGCAAAACTGTGATTTCTAAAACACCTCTGAAATTTTCCACCCTAGAAACGGACCCTGATATCTTGGACTCTGTATCTGTGTACAGCACACAGAGGAAGAGTCCTATGTAGGGCTAGTGTACATAATAGCAGACATTCTTAGTGCTACATTGTACGACCATCTTTTATTGGACATGACAGTGCCGATTCAAAATGTCACAAAAGACCAAATTACTTTTCCTTTTAAGCTCAGTTTGGTCATAATGGTTCCATTAGGAAGATAAATTGTTCAAACTCTATAGGCTGGGACAGTGTACATCAGAGATGTGATATAGGCTGTTAAAAAAAAAAAAAAGCGTGAAAGCTTGCGAGCTTGAAAACTTGCGAGCACAAAGCCCACTAATAATATTTATCTTTGGTTTTAAAAGCCCTACTATGTGATCTGGGGCGTTACATATGATTTATCTTATGTTATTTATAAAACAAAACAAAAGCAAAATTTACTTTTTTTGGGGGGGGAACTGATTTCTTTATTTTTATTTTTATTTTTATTTTTATTTTTATTTTTATTTTTATTTTTTTTTGGGGGGGGGGCAAAATATAAACGGATTTTGAGTTAAAAAGGGAGAAATCACATCCCTGTAGGTATACACAGTAGCGTTTTGTTGAAGGGCACTCAATCTATGAGGTACTCCTACAGCTCAGTGGGTAAACCTAGGCTCACAAAGAGCCTCAGGGATCCTTTTGAGCTCTGGTTGTTGACCTTAGCACCAAGCAAGAAGTGTCACTGACAGTCGTGCTTCTTTTTAGACGTCAATCATTTGTTGTCGTTATCACCTAGGAATCTCCTCCGTCATGACTGTTATGCTAGTGCACACTTGTTGTCTTTCAAATTCACGTCTACTTTGTTAAAAATATTATGCTATTACGCACTTCTCTGCTCCTATGACTTAATTGTCACAAGGCCAAAAACCAACCGCAAGGTCAAAAGCGGAACCAATGGCACAAGATGAGCACCATTGACTATGGTCCAGACTTTCCTGAAAGGGCTGTTCCTTGTTTTGGCGCAGTTTGCTGGCTAGTCAGATTGTCTGGGAAATGGTTGGAGCCTCTGTGGGTCTGTATCCTTCAGAGGCTGAGGGTAAATAACATGTTCATGTACATGTAGGCTCTGAGATTTGTGTAACGCAAAAACACCCTCCCCCCCAAAAAAAAAATAAATAAAAAAATCACAAGCACTATATCTGAAAAGAGAATGGGGTTTCCCCCCTGTGTTTATGTACACCAATACCATACATTGCACACCACAATATTTTGTACATGTATATCCCTGGAGAAAATGTTACATCAATGTTTAGTGGCCTTTGTCTATTTGTTGTTTTGTATTAGTTCTATTATTCTGTTTACAGGCTGTTCCTTGACAAGCCATGCTTTTTTTTGGAACAAGCCTCTCCATTATCCAAGTCATTGTATCCTCTAATTAAAGAATGCTAATGTGGAAATAAAAGTTACTTTGAAATGAAATGCCATTTAGCAGTACATTTACTATTATTATAATATAAGAAAAGATTAAGTACATGTATGCCTATAAATCAGGCATGATATTTGGTCCTTGGAAAAAAAAGGTAGGAAAACGTTTTTGAGTACAAGGGTTAACCTACATGTGCATACACTGTATATATATAGTATGGTTTAATAGACCTTTCATGCTATTTAATTGCAGTTTTTTTTTCTTTCCCAAAGGCATAAAAAAAAAATCGGAAATCAGGCTAAAGCTAAAGAATAGATCATGCCTGATATGCAGACTATTAATAGTATTAACAATAATAATAATATAATAAATAATAGTGGCTTCTTATATAGCACACATATCCGTCACTCAGTGACGCTCAAGGCACTTCAACTTTCAGTATTTTGCTGCAAGGTATTGTTGAGCTACGTTTCTGAAGTATGAGACCTACTCCTTTACATAGCACCATGTAATGGTTTACAGGTTGCTGTGGCGCAATATGCTTCTCTTTACGATAAGTGCACTGGATTCTTTTACGTGCATTACACAACAAGGACAAAGCATGAGGTTAAGTGTCTTGCTTAAGGACACAAGTGTCGCGACTGGGATTTGAACCCACACTCTGCTGATCAGAAACACCAGAGCTTGAGTTCGGTGTTCTTATCCGCTCGGCCACGACACGCCACATTGTTATCGGTGGCGTAACCAAGACATTTTCATTTAGGGGGAGGAAGCGGGGCAATAATTTAGGGGGGGGAGGCTGTACTTAATGTATTGAACCATTCATTTGTGCATTTGTTTTTGATCTACATGTAATTAGGCTGGGGGCAAGAAGGGTGCAAGGGTTATGAGCAAGGGTGGTGCTGCCCGTGCCCCCTCCCCTCTGGTGTAAGCCACTGAATGTTATTTGTGTGAAGTTAGCTGCCGTCACGACAGTTCCGAACAACCTCTAAACATCAGCCATATTAACTAACCATATGTACGTGTACAACAGGCATTACATGAATGTACATACAGTACATTACATACAGTGTACAGTACAGTACATTATACATAACATACATCATACATAACATACATTAGTATATGTACATTGGAAGTTGATGTTCCATGAATAAATGTGTCAAAACGAAGGAAAGGGTCTTAGCTTGTGGATCTTCCCAACCCTTGGGATTGCAGCAAATAATCCAATAAACACATCCAACCTGAACCAAATCAAACCAGACAAGACTTTACTGCTGGAGATGTTACTTATTAAGCATCACAAATATTTACTTTCGTTTTCGTTTTTATGAGCATCTGTTGATATTTTGTCCAGGCATTTTTGTTTTCGGTGGCTGAATATTTTGTTCCAGGCTATCAATCATTTACAGATAGGGTTCAGCATTTGTTCACTACACCAATTTGAGTCCTAAAAAATAGTTTTTGTTTGCTCTTATAACTAAAAGAGAACTCCTTTCAAAATTTTAAGAGCATCCCCAAACCTGATTACATTTACACAACACCGATATCTTTGGCACATTTACTGTACACAGCACCTCTACAAGGTGCTACATGTAAAATGGGTCTTATAATTGAAAACCAGGTCCATTATGTAAGCTTTAGAAGACATTTCAGGGTATTTAAGGCAAAATAAAATAAAAAACATGTTTAGCGTCCTGCCTTTTTGAAAAAAGGACGGCGGTGGGCATTTTTTTTTTTTTTTTTTTTTTCAAAATGGCCGCCCGACAAGTTTTTTCGAGACAACCGGCCGGGCTATTTTTCAAGATGGTGGCCAGCTTTTTTTATTGTGCTTTTTTCGCTGTGCTGAAGTCGAAAATACGATCTTATTTATTAAAAAAAAGTTAAAAAATCGTCAGGGATAATAAAAACTTATCATTTTTTTCTTTCAAAAAAAAAAAAAAAAAAAAAAAAAAAAATTGTGGCGGCCTCTAAAAAGGAAGCGGGCGGGGACGCTAAACATGTTTTTTTTTTATTTGGCCTAATCACAATTTTTTATTTTTCCAAGAGCAAAAACCCCCCAGAAATCAGACTGAAGTAGGAAGAATATCATGCCTCCAAAACATAGCTCTGCACACCTGTAGACAAAAAATGAGTGCTTTGGGTAAGAAAAGCATTAAATAACAACTGCTTATTATTATCTACTGTTAATGCTAGCTGAGGACAATAATAAAGTCAAAAAAAAAAAAAAAATTATTTATGAGATATCACCTAACATCACAACGCCCGGACAGCCACTTCCAGGTGAGGGCTACACTTAACTGATTTGGGCTGTCGACCCAAATCAATTGTCCCCAGGGGCATGTTGCACAATTAATTACATAAATCTTTAGAAATGAAAATAACAGCATTTTGCCAGTTTGCCAAATCTGTGCACGCTGTAGCCGATCCAGAGATATTCTTCCCACACAACGGTTCCAATAAATACTATACAGTCTCATGACACTATCAACACTCACTAATACCAAGGAGGCCTCAGTCCAGACAATGTGGGCTGGACTATGCAAATCAGGAGACAACAGAACGCGCTCATGCACTCATGCACTCACTACAACTACAACACTCACTAATACCAAGGGGGCCTCAGTCCAGACAATGTGGGCGGGACTATGCAAATCAGGAGACAACAGAACGCGCTCATGCACATCATTACATTACCTGGGGGGTTGCTGCTGGACACATCATCTTCTGGATAAGCGCCTGAGCTTGCTCTCGCACCTGTGTACAAACAAATACAATCGCATTAAATGAAAACAGGGTCAGGAAATTTGAATTTTTTTAAATAATATGCAGAGGTAAGATTTGATGTATGTGAAAATTCCTGAAACCTCCCAGATGTTACAATTCAGGAGGTTTACAGACTCCGTGCATCACCAGAAACACAAAACTACAGGTTTGGACACAATGTGGACAATTTCTTTTTCCCTTTGGTGATTGCTTTATGGTTTAATTCTGCCTCCCCCCAAAAAAACCCCCACAAACCCAAAACAAAAATAATAAAAAACACAACAAAACCACAAAAACCCCCCACAAAAAACAATTAATAATAAATTAATAAAATAAAATAATAAAATAAATAATTGAAGGCTGAAGGAGGTTTGGAGAAATTCCAGAAATCAGGAAAAATCCAGAAAAATCACATGCCTGGATAAGAAACTGGCCGACTCATCAAAGCCAGAAATAAATGACGACATGGATCATTCTGGGTATTATATCAGGAATGAATTTATTATAACACAACTCTACAATTGGGTCAGTCACATTTATGTGAAAAAAACCCATTTCTAACTTGGATTTTCTGGAAATGTGTAGATTTAAGTGATTAAATTTAAATATGCTTGGTTTATAGCCTGACACGCTACATAGTTATACTGTAGTATGAAATGTATGAGATGTACTGTTAAATCAATACAAACATGTCAGTATGAGATAGCTACATGTAGATACAATAATTGGAGTTTGCATGTCATAAAAGTGGTTTTGATTTTTCTTTCGGGAAAAGTGTTTATTATCGGACAGTCGACAATTATTTGAATAATTTATTGAAGCTCTGCTGACCCATGAATTAAGGTAGTGAGGATATAAACAAAACGGGGAACATTCTTTGGATTTCTGCTGCTCTTAAATTCTTACAACCGTAGACCTGTCATAACTCTCTCACGTGAGATGGTACGCTCAGATGTCATTATACATTGAACAAGTACAAATTGAAACATTGTTCTGCATACATGTACTCGATGTACAAATATAATGAGCACTTTGAGGGTCGATTTGGGTGGGAAAGTGCTGTATAAGAACTGCGTATTATTAGTAGTGTACAAACAATTATGGCTCAAATATGGGGGGAAAATCCTCAAGACTTTAGGGCATAAAGGCAAAGTATACCTTTGGTTTTTGAAACTGCTCGATTGTTTTAATCCTATACAAATGTAGACATTAAAACTAATCTGTGAAAGTTTTATTTCAAAAGGTGGTAGTGTTTTTGAGTTATCGCCGAAAATCTGGAGCGGTTATGTCCACGCAGGAAAAATAATTCATCATTGGAATGTACACAATCTAAGAAACGTTTCATGCATGAAACATTTCTCAGATTGAAATTGATTTGAATCCCTTTTCTCTAAAACAACATTCCTTAGAAGGGAATCAGTTCTCAAAATGTTACACTGACTGCAGTTTTTTTTGGAGTAATTACCAAATGACCAAAGTTATGCCCTCCCTTTAGGCTTAAAAGTTTCATTGGACCAGATTTTTGTTCTTCACAAACCCAGTTAATCAAAATGAAAAAAACACTATCTGCACAGTTTAAGATTAACGCTGTTTTTATTTAAACAAGCATTAAGAGAAGATTGATCTCATCTGCCTTATGGGTGAGTACACACATGTTCAACATTTGATCACTAGGTCATTTTTGCAAATTAAAGATATTAAACGGTGAGGTATTACCATTCAATTGAAAACACAAAACCGGCCGGAATTGTCCTGTGGAGAGTTTATTGGCCAGTCGCAAAAAACCACTGGCCCAAGCCTCTAGTCCAGTAATCATTTCAAGTCCTGAATAACGCAAGACTTTTTTACATTTATAAACAAGTTTTGAAATTATTTGTGGTGCATCTCCATTACTTTTCTGTTGTCTCTTTTCTTATTAATTTCTCTTATGGGGAGCACTTAAACAACGACAAACATGTGGCAGTACTCTTATTCCATTGTGTGTAGCACGGTACAAGGTTGTCTCTGTAGTAATCCCACACAGTGCATATTAATAGTTCAGGCAAGCGTACATACCCGCACTTAACATAGTATTCACCAGGTGTTTGTGCAAAGTGTGGAAAATAACAAAACATGTGACCCGCATAACCGTCCGCGCATACACGACAAAAAAACAACGTTCGTGTCTGGCACATCAGAATGTTTCAACCGGCCAAGTCATTTTGAAAAAAATCATCATCATAAGGCCACATAAAAAATTGAAAAAAATAGAAAAAAATTGTGGACCAAGTATGAGCCGAGATCTATGAGTTTTTTTAAATTAATATGTTGCTCCATCCACACTTTATGCTCCTGACCCTACGAAACCCCCCGACCCCAATTTTTATTTTTTTTATTTTTTTAATCATAAAAATGGTCTTTTCAATGATCTTTTCAGTCAAATTTGGCTCCCAGATTTTTCAGCTGATATTTGTTCAGAATCTATAGGTTGGAAAAGATGTTTGAAGAAAGCTTATTCATGTTAGGAAAAACAAGAACAATTGCTCAAAAACTTACTTAGGCTACATGTACACTTATAATTATGACTTAAGTTTTAGTTTTTGAAAGTGTTGACAGAAAATGTCATCTAGGAGTTAAATGGGTTGAACAAAACGATTAAAAACATCACAATCACACAAACTCTCTGTTTTACACTTTTACAGTGATTGTAATGATTTCTTTATTCTTTATTTCATATTTGCCACGTAAACAAAAAAACGTCCTCCCACCCCACTTCCCCCCCAAAAAGGACGATCAACAATTTTGTTTTTTTATGTGGCCTAACAATCATTTTCCTGACAGTCCTCCAACCCCAGAAGGAGCAGGACATCTTTAAGATGCAGATGTCCACGTGTATTACAGTTAGCAAAAGCATGTTCTGACAACTCAACCATAAAAACTGTGACTCATACACTGTACCTGCCGCTCAGTGCAATTTAAACCCTGTACACACTGCACAATTTCTAATGTGAAAATGCTGTATTGCTTTGTGGTTGATCTGGTACTTCCAAAAGCCACTCATTCAGCATTTTGTTGCCACTGTTTTTAAAAAATTGTTTGAACTGAATATCAATCTTAGTGTTTTTTGTTTGCAAAAGTACTACAGTGATGTGATGTATGTTGATATTCAACCTCACTTAGGCTGAAAGGGAAAACAAACCTTGCCTTGATTTCACAAAAGCACTACGACTCATCTTAAGTTGAGCTGTCAGTATTACCATAGTAATTTGTACCGTGACATCACACTTTGCTTAGCAGTTAAGATTGATTCGCAGTAAAGATCAATCTTAACTCTTTGTGAAATTGGCCCCTGATACATTTTAATGTACATTTCGGAGCCAAAATGTATAAACTGTCGATAGGACATCATTTTGGGAGTCAATGTCCCTGTGTGTGTTGTATAGTGCAGTGCGCATTTTAAGGTGACGTGGCATTTACACGCTTACCATATTTTGGACATGCAGTTTGAATAAAAAAACTGGTAAGCGTTGGCAGACTGTAGCCACGTGTAATGTTGGTGTTGGTGCAAGGTGCATGTGTGCATGTCGAGCCTGGAATTGTGTGTACATTGAGGCCATGCAGGCTATGGCCTCTGTTGCCCTGGTCTTGGCCTTGGTGCCCCTTCAAAAGTTTTCCATAGACGTTAAGACTTTCCAATGCAAAATGAAAATGGCCTTGCCCTCTCAAAACCAACTCCAGGCATGACACGTACACATACTACACAGTTTGCAAACTACAAACTCATGAGAGTCTGAGGCCAGACATGCACTTCACTGCACACACAGCCCATGTCGAGTCTATAAATACACCCACTGGACTCATTGATCCTCACAGACCACCATATTAATATCATGGTGCCAGTCTCTTCCAGCTTGAGGAGTAATTGAGAATGGCATCAATGTTAATGTCAGCTTGGTGAACTACTTACTTGGTCTTTGCCGTCTCCCAATCTATCCACGACGGCCAGTAGTACTGCAGTGATAGAAGGAAGAAGATATATACGGAAAATGGTGTTAATGACAGTTTACAAAGTATTCATTATGTGATTAGGTTTATTTCATTCTTTTATTGGTTCAATCTAATTGTCAGCTTGTTTTATTGCTCTATATTTACAATTGGTTTTTGTCAGTTACTGTTTAACTCAAGGCCATTTCTAAAATTACCCAGTGTTGGATAGTGAGGTTTCTATCTATAGATCTATCTATTTGTATGTTGTAACTGTTTACAAATTTGAGTGCGTCAATGTGTATTTAATAATAGAATGACAATCAAATTGGAGAAGTAGATACATGTACATATATGTAAATTGCAAATAAAACCCACGCTGATAAATATGTACATATGTGGACCATTTACAATCTTTTCCTTAAAAACAAATTTCACATTTAACGATGTCATACTTGGTGATACACAAGAGCCATAAAAGAAAAAGTAGTTTAATTACATAGGCCTACACCTATACCGTTGTACTACAATATGTATTGTAAAGTACAACCTTAAAGCTTAATTAAAAAACTACAATGTAGTACAGTACAGTTTGTGTATGAACAAGGTGTGCCTCCAACAACAAGTGTACATTAATTGCAATACTTCTTTTCAATATGGAAATTGGACCTCCAAGTTTTAAAGGGGCACATTGCCCTCAAATCTCTCTAAATGTTCCCGTTTGGAATTGTTCCTTTTTCTTTTCAAGGGTTGTTCATGCACAAAATTTGTAATTAGTGAGTAGTGATTTAAAAAAACATAAATTAGCCTCTTAAAATACAACTAGCGGAACATACGGTCCGCCATTTTGTGGAGTCAAAAATTTGATTCAACAAAATAGCGTACCGTGCTCCGTCATGAAATTACACAAAAACCACAAAATTTCAAGGGATATTTGTGTGAATCATTGCATGTGTATCCTCTTACTATGACTTTCCAACCATATTCAATTCAAGACAAGCGGTTTTTTTAGAGCCCAAAGCACCCAATCCAAAGCTATGCCCCTTTAATAAACCTGGGCCCATTTTCATAGGAGCTTTTTAAAAAAAAAAAAAAAAAACAACAAAAAACAATTTTTACTAGACTTACTTACACCACCACCCAAAATACCATGTCACGTGTACAATTTGTGACTGGTATCCTGCTCATTTTCGTTTAGCAGCAACTGCTAAAGCAGCTCTATGAAATTGTGCCCTGTGAGAGCGCCGCCCAAATGCCCCTCTATCTAAACCATGGGACAACGGGAGACAGCTCAGTGCCAAATTGTATACATGTAGTACATGCGTAGCTAGAAGCACAAAAAGTAGCTAAGCACCAAACAATTCTCCCTACCAAAAATAAGGATACCAGCCAATATGCCCATATCACATAACTATTTGTGACCGGTTTCCTGCAAAATTTTGCTTAAAGGCACTGAACACGTTTGGTAATATTGTCAAAGACCAGTGTTCTCACTTGGTGTATCCCGACATATGCATTAAAAAAACAAGCCTGTGAAAAATTGGGCTCAATTGGTCATCGAAGTTGCAAGAAAATGATGAAAGAAAAAACACCCTTGTTGTACAAATTTGTGTGCATTCCGATAGGAATAAAAGATTTTTGCCAGAAGTTTTCATTATTTTAGTGAGAAATTAACTCTTTCTCAAAAACTACGTTACTTCAGAGGGAGTCGTTTCTCACAATGTTTTATACTATCAACAGCTCTCCGTTGCTCGTTACCAAGTAAGTTTTTATGCTAATAGATATTTTGAGTAATTACCAAACGTGTTAGTGCCTTTAAAGCAGAAAAATATTAAACACTATTGTATGCTTTAAAGCAGTTCTATGACATTTGGCCCTGATTTTGAACTTCATTACATTTCTGAAAAATATTCACAGACTACATTTCTTTTCCCCAATTACTCATTTGGGAGAACCTTAATGATGACTCAGTGTGTGCAGTTAGCCGACACTAACCTAGAACCTACAATGCACTGTGTGTACTGACAAATGAAAATGTTATCCACGGTGTCACCTTGGTTTTATGTGTGTCTGTCCATAGGTTAGGGAACAAAAGAACTCGCTTTACCTTAAACCAAAATGTTGTCATTAATTTGCTGCTTATTATTGAATTACTGGACATTTGTACTTAATATCAAATCTCATTCAAACGTATTATTTGTATAATTTCTACATGATTTTGAATTATTGTAATGAATGACAGCATTGAAATAAATGTTACTGAATGAATTGTGCGCTTCATCTTTTTTATTTTGATAACACTTATCTGAAACTAATGCCTCTTTACTAATCTTATGAAAGATGATTAGCAAACAATTATAACTGAATGGAAATATTTCATTGAGACTTAATCCACACATGTACTTAACTGATGTACAAGAAATCTGGATTATGCAAATGGATCAATTAATAAAAGACACACCTAGAAGTTGTTATGATGCGATGTTTAACCCTTCTACTGTCTTACCATTTACTGGTAATATTATCTGCATGGTTTTTAAATGATAAATAAACTATGCCAGCCTAAAATATGATATAATGTGGTAATATAGCACTGTGCACAGTTTCATGTACGTACACTACAGTTGTGCAACCATACACAGCCCATGCAGTTGAACGGTTTCAAATGGTGGGTCAACTCGCTGTAAAATTTTACCAAGTGTAGGAGGGTTAAAGGGAAAGTATACATGATGTACCTTTGGGTTTTGGAACCGTTTGATTGTTTTAATCCTAGTAGATATACAATAAAACTAACCTGTGAAAATTTCATTTCAAAAGGTGGTAGCATTTTTGAGATATCGCCGAAAATCTGGAGCGGATATGTCCAAGCAGGAAGAATAATCCGTATTGGAATACACAATCTGAGAAATATTACTGACAGTAACGTTTCTCAGATTCAAATTTTGGGGGATAAAAACTTATATCTTTTTCCTTAACCACATTACTTCGAAGTGAAATGATTCTCAAACTGCTTTAAATACTATCGAAAGCTGCTGTACTTCTAGAACCAAGTAGGTTTTTATTGCCATTAATTTTAAGAGTGATTACCAAACGTATACCTTTCCTTTAATCTTCAATGGTACACACACCAAGGTGTTCAAATCCGCTCACTGATTAACTCGTCAATAAAATATTTGTTATTATGGTACTGTCAACATCTGCTTATATTAGGAGTGCTGACTGGCCTACTTCTCTGCACTGTCATCATGACATGCAACCCAATACTGTACATGCATATGCTGCATGTCCTGTAGTATCACTGTCCTTCATTAGTGCTTTAATTTGTAAATGAATCCAAATCATTTAACAATCTCAAGGAAACTGTGTATTGTATGATACCAGCCGGTGGTACAACGTTTCATATTGTAAAATACACTGATAGAAGTTCATACATGTAAGTGGTATTGCTTCTGCTACCAATTCAAATTAGGCATCCCCGTGCTTAACAGACATCGGTGTATGGGTACAAAACCAAATAATATTCTTTATCCCAGATGCAAGCTTAACATCTATTAAATTGTTGCGGTACACGCTGCTAAAATATAGGATTTCTGTGAACTGCCTAGACTACATGTAGCTACACTGTATCGGGAAATCTTGGTGGTCCAGTGCTAAGACTGCTCTAGAATGGCAAAGGTTGGGGTTCGTTCCCAACTGAGTAATAGATTTTTTGAATCCAAAAGTTCTGTTTTCAAACTATAAAGTAAATATTTTTTACGAAATGTGTGCTGAAACACCGCAAGAAAACGGCCTGTTGTAATCTCTATGGCAGTACTGTATACGGTTGTACATAGGACTTTTGACTAGCACCCCCTGACAAAGATATTGACATATAGGGAGACCGTCGACCAGTGTAAGGATAGTGAGCTTAGTTGGTGGAGCACCAGCACATCAACCTGGAGGTTACAGGTTCAAATCCCGCTCTAGTCACTTTTTCTTTGTTCACCTCAACATTGATTTATTTTACTCAGTCAGTTTTCATTGTGGTTTACTACTGGATACATACAAAATAAAACAAAAACAAATGTGAGACGAATTCTTGATGCATTCAGAGTCTAACGAAAATACACATATAATTTTGGGTTGAACGAAGACAAAATTTATAAGAGCAGGACTTGAACCTGCGACCTCCGGATTAACATGCCGGCGCTCGACCAACTGAGCTATCTTCCCCTATGTTGGCGGTCTCCCTATTTTGTCAATATCCTTGTTCGGATGGGGTACCAGTCTGAAGCCATACAATCTGTACCTGCAGTGTAGCCAGAGACACACTCAAGTTTATGTATGATACAACCTGGGAAGCGGCAGCCAAGGGATCACCTTAAGGGGGATGTGACTTTTTTTATTTCAAATATAAAGTAATAAACCCCAAGGGAAACCGACTGGGTAAATTTTAAATAATTTTGGGTTGAAGAAAGAAAAATTGAGCAGCACTTGGTGGATATTCTAAGTGTTTACCTGTTCCGATGTGAGGTTTAAATCTCTCCTCCATTCTGTCAACAAGACATGTGAGACACTCCAGACCACAAAGAGAAACCTGCATCCAAAAGAAACATCAAAACCACTAAGAGATAACGAATTTGTCTCCTTCTTTAACCTCCCGTCAATTTACACAAACATTTTGCAAAACATACATGTACAATGCCTAGAATGTCACCTCTGAGAGGGCAAGGGCAAAAGCCATTTTCATTTTGCAAAGGGCACTTAAATCTTAGAGTCTTTAAGGGAAACTTTTGAAGGGGCATCAAGGCCAAGACCAGGAGGTCAGGGGCCATGACCCCCCATGTTATTCCAGGCCTTATTATGTAAAGAATTATTAATGGTTGTTTTTTTCCGAAACCACATACATGTAAATATACGTACGTACATGTACGTACAAGGACATACAATGTAATGTAGTAAACAGTAACACTCGGGGTTCTCCTCACGCACAAGCTAGCATATTGGGCCGATACGCGCGATTTGCATGCCGATACGCACAAATTTTGGTTGATACGCGCAAATTTCGGTCGATACGCGCAAATTTCTGCTGATAAGAAAACAAAAACTTTTTTTTTCCATTTTTTTTCTTCTTCACAAAAACATCAAAAGAAAACCAAAGAGTGCTCCAGATTGCACAGTAGGGCTTTCAAAACCAAGATAAACACCAAGTAGAAAACATTTCAAAGACCTTGTTTCAATTCAGCGTGCTTCGGAAACATGCATTGTACATTGTACCTGCACAAATGTAGATCACCCAAGTCTTGAGCACGACGTGCGTGTACACATAACATCATGAATGAATGACTGAATGATCTCCAATAAAACATTTTTAAAGTGCATACTTTACATTGTGTATTGTCTAGCACACAGGTGGTCGGAAATATCCTTAAATTTATTGATATTAAAATGTAATGTACAATAGCTCACACTTCATCTGACACATTACAGGTACATAGTGCAGATCTTCATGATAATTTTACGTTTATTACCCCATTCATTTGCCACCTTAGAGATCCTCATCACAAACATACAAGCACTCGTGTGTACAGTACTACATGTATCAAGGGTTCTCCCCAGGTTTTTTCAAAACTGTGGGGCATTCTGAGCAAATTTTTGGGGATGTTTGGCCGAAGTGCGCTGAATTGAAACAAGGTCTTCGGAAAGTTTTCTACTTGGTGTTTTTCTTGGTTTTCAAAGCCCTCTGTGCAATTTGGAGCATTCTATTATGGTTTTCTTTAATGTTTTTTGTGAAACTACCATATAAAAAAATAATAATAATAATAATTGATATTATTTTTTATATTTTTTTTACGTATCGGCCAAAATTTTTGCGTATCCGCACGCAATTCGCGCGTTGCCGCCCAATATGCTATCATGTGCATGGGGAGTTCTGCTATCCATGCACAATAGTATCTGATATTCAGCCATAGTACATGTACTACATGTACAATGTACATGTGATGTACAGGCCAGCCAAAGCTGGTCTACTGCACTAACAGTGTCAGGCATTATAAATGTGCATTTCATTCACATGAACACATCATGATACCGTGTACATGTAGGGCCTATAGATGTATTAGGCCTGCTGAACCACACAAGCCCGTGTTCTACATATGTAAAGCCTGTGTTTTACCACGCATACAAAAACCCAAACAGGTAATTGATATTCCGAGCGCTAAAGGGTGACATCATCCAGGAATCAGGACAGAGGTTTCTGTCTCAGGACTCTATTCCAATCCGATATACAGCCTGGAGGCTGCCTCCCCACTTTAATGGGCCATTTGCTCCTCTTTAATGGGCCATTTGCTTTCTTGTTGAGAGATTATATTGATTATGATGAGCATAGCAATGAGCATTATGAGGGATTGTCAACAACTGTGATTGGGAATTTTCCATCTATTGCCTTAATGTGTGTGGCAAATGTGTGCACTGTTTGTATGATATCAGGGCTCAAATTTTACACTGGACCACCGGCCCGAGGCCAGTGACTTCAGTGTCAGGCCAGTAAACTCAAGACAGGACAAGTCCGGTGGTCTTTGGTTTTGTATTTTTCAATTCAACATCTTTGTTTCAAAAAATGATGTTCAAATGAGTCTCACAAAAATCTTTCAATCCTGCTGATTAGGCCCTGTCACCCATATAAAACAGAAGAGGAAAATCTTCTCTTAGTGTTTGTTCAAATAAAACAGTTTAGATGATAAAACTGTGTTCTCATTTTGATTCTAGTCTCTTCTCATTTTGATTCTGGTCTTATAAATAAAATCCCGGTCCAGTAAGATTCTGAGCTACAAGTCCTGCGGTCTTGTTGATTTTTCCCCCGAATTCGAGCCCTGGATATTATCACAATGTGACCTACATTGTGTGTGTATTTTGGGAAAAGCCCCGATGTGACTGATTCCCTTCAAGTTTGAATTTGTTCAGGGTCAATTCGGCTTCAAATTCCCTTTCATGTTTAAAGCACATTTATGACCAGATGTACTGTACGTAAATAATTTCCTTTTTGAGAAGAAAGATTTTCCAATTTGTGAAAACCTTGTTTCGCTGGCTTTTTAACAAGGTCCACAGAATGTCTCAAGATCTTGCATTGAGCAACCATGTTTGTTTCCAGGTTTACACTTTTTAAGTAAAAATGTTCAACTTTGCACATATATTCCAATGTTGTACAAATGTAAAGCTGCGGTTATGTACAATGCAGACAGTTTTGAAACATGAAACAAAAAATGTACAATATTTATAATGTACACAGTGTAATAATCTTTTTTTATTGCATCTTGTGAAGATAATCAGAGCGTAGAGTTGTAGAGTAAATAACATTTGAAAATACGTGAGGTTCAATAATGTTTGTCTAAATTTGTACGCTGTGTGTATAAATGAAAAAATGATGTACAAACATTTGAACAGTACTGTAGCATGCAAAACACATTTGTAAATGATAATGTCACTGTCAGTACAAAGTATCAATAATTAATTTGTGGCCATCGATGCCACCTTAGAACAATAGAACAAGTGGCATACATACATGTATGAAGCCGTTTAAAGTACAGTATGTTTGTATTTATAATCCATAATAAACCAACAAGTGTAGTGTACAGAACATTAACCATACAGTGAATACATTACATAAATGTTTGCTGTCATTACATGGAGCACAATCTAATAATATTAAAATCAATTCCACTGACAAAGCATGTGAGAATCTCTGATGCATTTTGTTGCCCCATCCCCATCTAAAAAACAAAAATAACCTTCTGAGACACATATTTTGTCTTAATTTAGACCAATTCACAACTACTTTTTTTTCCCTCCACAGGCTTGGAGTGTGTGGGAACCCACCAGCCTTGACTGTGTCACAGACTGCCTGGGCAAACACCCCCCATTGTTCCCTCATTGCAAATCAAACAATGGGATTCAAACACTATTGTCACAGGGTGATAAATGGTGATTGCTACTGAATGGAGTTTTGCTGAGCAACAGTTCTGGTAAGTATCAGGTCAGGAATTGAAGGACTGTGTCCGTAAACACCAGGTCATTTTTTCCCCGAGATCTTGATTGGCTAATCATAGGTCTGAATTGATTGAATTATAAAATCGTCAAATGTTTTTTATCTATTGTTGCCAAGTTACACATGTAGTAGTACCTCGAAGCTCCTGTAAAGTATTTTACATAGGTTTAGAATACATGCAGGGCTCGAATTTGGGGGAAATATCAACAAGACTGCAGGGCTTGTAGCTCAAATTTTTTACTGGGCCAGAAGTTATTTTACAAGACCAGAATCAAAATGAGTTGAACAAGCGCCTTGTAAAATGAGATCTACATATCCCATTTGTCTTTGTATGGATGCGTACTTAGATACTCAACAGAATTGAAAAATATTTATCAGATTCATAGTCAACGTTTTTTCACACAGATATTACACATTGAGGTATTATTATTCAATTGATAAACACAAGACCACCCGACTTGTCCGGTCTTCAGTTTACTGGCCCGACTCTTAAATCATTGGCCTCGAACCTGAGGTCCAGGGTTAATTTTGAGCCCTGTTTATATAATACACGCACTCACTCCCTTTGAAATGGACTCACCTTGAAGTTACTGCAGTTGACCCACCCAACAAGACCATCCACAAGCCTGTCGAAGCTGTCGCACACCAACGGGTTATTCTCGTCGGATAAGTGCATCTGAAAATCATGTGATGCTTGAAGCCTCGAGTGCGTATCCTGCTTCATGATCTGGGCAGCTATTTCATCCAGCGTAAGGTCGGCCATTTTTTTAAGGTCCGCTTTAGGGAGGCCTCAGCTACAACCTCAGAAACCCCAATCGTTGAGAGCTCTAACCACTGAAGATCTGTTTAATTTTTTTCTTCTAAACTTCCGAACTTGACTTGGGACTGTAGTCAGTGTCTCTCGTCACGGGGCGTGGTCATGATTATTGTCATCCTCAATATGAACCTGGGGAATAAAAAGACAAGAAAAGGTGTGAGAATAAAAGCTTCACTTTTTACCTGCTCTAAACATGTACATAATACAGACTGTAGAGGGAGCCCTTGATTATGTAATAATAATAATAATAATAAGACTTGTAATGCGCACATATCCACCCTGCAGGGTGTTCAAGGCGCTTAATTTTTGTTTAATTTTATAAGGGTGCACTTTTAAATGCCTGAAATGTAAACATCTGGGCCCAATTTCATAGACTTGCTTAAGCACAAAAAATAGCTAAGCACAACAAAAATTGTGCTTACCAAAATATGGTTACCAGCCAAAATGCCATTTCTCATGTACAATCTGTGACTGGTATCCTGCTAATTTTTTACTTAGCAGAAACTTTTAAGCAATATTTTCTGCTTAAGCAGCTCTATGAAATTGAGCCCTGAGAGGTTCTGGGTCTAGAATTTAAAGGAACCCTTCCCACGCGCAAGCCACTTTTCTGGATTTCAGGTCTGGAATTTCGCCTTTAAGAGGGCAAGGCCATTTTCACTGTACACACAACTAATAAAGGGGAACAATTCATTCACTTGTTTCCCTGTACACTTTAAAGACAGCCCCATTTGAGATTATACTACATATGTATAATTCAACTGTAAACAGTAACAAACTTATGAGGGAGATGGACAAAAACCAAACCACTCTGAGTGATAAGTTGTAGTAAGCACACTGCACTTCAAATCCAACACCATAATAAATTGTAGAAGATGTACTTTGTATGTAAAGTTAATGAATAACATGAGATGTGCGCACAGGATCATTATGCTGTCGGCAAAACATGCATAATTGAAATATAAAAGTGCCGATGTATGTACATAACTAGGGCCAATGATTTTCCGCGATCGCGGAAAACGGACGGAATTCGCGGAATCTGCCCTTTGAAACGGAAAACAGGATTTGAGTTTGAAGTAAAAAAAATTGAAAATATAGTGACAAAAACGTAGGTTTTTTTCATGTTATTAAGGCCAAACCTATTGAAATTGATCAGGCAAGCTAACTTAACACTGCATTCTTTATTAAGTTTCTTTTTGTTAAACTAAAAAAGCATCAGAAATCAGACCGTAAAAAGTTACGAGATCGTACTGTTGACTCGACCTGACGTAATACATAGCAAATGAATACACGTTAGACGGAGGGCAAAATCATCACATTCACGGCACGATCTTTACATTTATTTCACCCAAATTGCATTTTCACCCTCCCTTTTATCAACAATTATACTCAAACTAGCTTACCTACGCTCTATATGAACACAGACATTGATTTTTCACCTCGGAAAGGTCTAAAATCAACCATAAACTTTCAACATTTTGTCGCCTAAGCGAAAACAAAATGGCCGACAATTTGTTTCTGTGAGGAGAAGTACACGGCGACGTCATATGCAATGATACTGCAGTGCAACGGCTGTTACATGTTTCTTGTTTTTGTTGCAGCGCACAGTGAGACAGTGCATTACGTTTTTAGAAATTGCCAACTCCGGAACTGAATCGGCGGTTGATTTAAAAAAATAATTTACTATCTTTTTCAGGAAAATTTTCAATTCAAATTAACATTTAAGAAGTCAGCAGTGCATCTTATACAAAAGTTATGTTTATAATCGATTCCCTGTGTATTAACAACCTTTTATCTATTAAAGAACATGAAACGGAATTTTTTTTGTCTGAAACGGAATTCATGTTCTTTAAAAACGGAATTTGCACTTTTCTGAAACGGAAAATCATTGGCCCTACATAACATGTGGTGTATTGTACACGGTGTTCATTTATTGTTCTGTGTACGTCTATAGACGACTTCGCAAATACTAGGAGCGCGCACATTAGTCATGGAATGAGGTACATGCTGATGTACATGTAGTTAGCGACAAAGTTTGGTTGCTAACTATACCAGCATTCACCTCATTTCACGGGTAATGAGGGTGCTCCCAGTATTTGTGAAGTTGTCTTCAAGGTATACAAACTCTGTGTGTGAACCGTTTACAAAATACACTGGTAATAACAAGGTAAAGTGAACCAAAATTTATCAAAGCACTTCAACCCATCTCGACCCCCCCCCCCCCCCCCCCCCGGAATAAATAAGAAAATATTGAAGACGATGTGTAACAAACACTTATTTACATATTAATATATGTGCACTGCACATTCACAGTGTACACTTTAATCACAGGTCTGCATACAGAATACATGTTTTTTTATATGCATAGTTTTATCTGTCTGAGTGTCTTCCATTCCTGTTGTGTTCAAGTCTGCCCCCAGATCTGAAATTATGAATGCTTTATGTGTGTACACAGTACAGTACCTCAAAATTTGGCCTTGGAGCAAGTCATTCCACAGTCATTCCACTTCACCTATTCACCATACATAATGTACTATGTACATTCAATGGTTAATGTGTTACATCAATACACACTAAGCATGTATTCAACCCAAATCACCTGACCCCAATTACCTAAAGCATGTACATGTAAGCACAAAATATTACTAAGCACAGAAAACTCTTGCTTAGGAAAAATAGGTTTACCAGCCCCAAAAAATTCAGTTACCATTGCTGTGACTGCACTCAAAATTTGCTTAGCAGAATTTACAACTTTATGAAATTGGGCCCAGACTTCATCATCACAATAATCTTGGTTGCGCCATTTTGGGAGTGAATGTCCCTCATAAGGCAACGCTTCGTTTACACGCATACCATCATTTTTACGTACAACTTGACTTCTAAAATGGCGAACGTGCCAGACAGTAGCAGGCATGTGAGCGGGTCATGGAAAAAAATGAGGAAAACTTGTTTTCTCCGTGTCCGGATTTTGGGCCAGCGCTATTTGTACGTGTCTGGATTTTGGGCCAGCGCTACATTCAGGTACCACACACACGTGAAGACCGTGTGTGCCTAGTCTTGGCTCAAGGTGTTGGCTTTTTAACATATTTTTTAGTAAAGCGCCCTCTCTTGGTGGAACAGGACGACGACATGGGTACAAGTAGAATGGGACAACGCGCTTAATGAAAAATGAACAATAACGGCTTTAATCAAAGACTAACGCAGGATTTGAACCAACGACCTAAGATTTAATGGCCGGCGCTCTACCAACTGAGCTATCTAGCCATATTTTGTCAATATTTCTTTTTTTGGGGGGTGCCAGTCAGAAGCCATACAACCGTTACCTGCCGTGTAGCCAGGGATCACACCCAAGTTTACAATAGAACCTGGGAACTCACAAAAGACAGTTTGACAGTTTCCGAGGTGGGCCCGTGTAGGTTGACAATATAGGTAGTGTTATCGTTAGGTGTCGGGGTATACCTGATTGCACAAATCGAATAGCAGCAGGAATGTAAGCAGAGTGTTTAGGTCCTGGGATAAAAAATACTCAAATGTAAACAGTGAAGTATTAAAGATGACTGACTGAAGATCTGGTTGGCCGGGTTGGGGCAAACTGTAAGATATTCTAGGCGTGGAATGCTCACTGAAAGGAACTTGTGGTGTTAGACACAAAGCGTTGAAAGGAATTTTTATTTGAGGTTCAATCTAATTATGTATTCGGTAAACAAAATCTCAATGACATTTGTCTGGACCAAACAATTTAATAAGTTCCTGAAGTGTAAGTTAGCAGGGGCTCGGTGTGGGGGTACCACTTCTGCATTACACATTCAACAGTTGTGTAATTGGTACACTTGGCACCATCCCAGCACAATACATGTACTTCAGTGAAGTATTTTATGCTTAGCTCAAGAAGTGGGTCAACTAGTTTTGTCGCTCTCAATATAAACCGGCTGTGGCAACTTCTAAATAGATCTGGGGTTGAACAAAGAAAAATTGACTAGAGCGGGATTTGAACCATTGACCTCCGGATTAACGCGCCGCCACTCAACCAACTGAGCTATCTAGCCCTAAAGTTGGCGGTCTCCCTATTTTGTCAATATCTTTGTTCGGGGTTGCCAGTCAGAAGCCATACAACCGTTAACTGCCGTGTAGCCAGGGATCACACCCAAGTTTACGATACAACCAGGGACTTTTTATATCAGATACCAAATAATAAACCACAAGGGAAACTGACTGGGTAAATATTAAATGATTTGCGGTTGAACAAAGAAATAACTTTTGAACTTTTTAATAGCTTCACCACTTCAATTCAAGATGAAGTTTACTGTGATTCATTGTGCAATTCCTAAGATCCTTACCTTAAATAAAGGTATTATATAGGATTGGTAGAGCTGACGACATAGTCACAGACAGTGATCATGTTTTGTGTGATCAACCATTACATGAAATAACAAACCTGTGAAAATTTGGGCTCAATCCCTTGTGTGAGTCAGGAGAAAATAGTGGAAAACCACGCACAATTTTAGCATTTAAACACAACTGTCCTTAATTTTGGTTGTAACAACCGAAATCAGCTGACATTGCATTTTTTAAGGTTTGCGGAACTGGTCATTCTCCAAAAGTTACTGCTTGTGAACAAACCTCGAAATGATATTTTGGAAGAAAAGGAATGTACATTAGAAATGGAAATATAAATTTGACTCAAAAAAAATGATTTATACACATATTGCATTTTACATAAAAATGTGCATAGAATTAAACACACATTGACAACTCATAACAAAGATAACTGAGGATTAGCCCAAATCTCTCATGGTTAATCTATACCTACACAGCATACATGTTGTAAAGAAAATCTACAGATAGGACATACCACCAACCCCAAACCCGACAAAATACAACTTCAACTCCACTAGACCCCTTGTGTTGCATATGACGTCACAAGCCCAAACAGCGCCCTCACTGCGGCCTTTGAAGAATCACTGGCTGAGAGTTGTGTGCAGCGCGTACACGCCTGCACGTTTCCATCGTTTGACCTCGGCTTAGTGTCAATGCAAGGGCGTCTAATGTCTTCGCAGTAAATCACTCAAGGGACTTAAACGCAGCTCATACAGCCAAATTTGAAATCACAAATTCACGACGAACACTTCGCTCAACTTATAATAATGCTCAACTCTTGTGAAACATCATCATCATGTATTACTAGCGGTTTGAAGTTGGCTACTTGCCCCGCTTGTTTTCAGTGAAATCGACAACTTATGGCAGCAGGAATCCAGTGGCAGGATTTGCAAATTCTTTTATTACAGCCAAGGGCAATCACACCTGACAACAAAGGCATCATCCCACTGGGTTGAGCAATGGGAACAAAAGCACAGGTCAATGGCAGACAATAGGTTTATATGACATACAGTGTAGCACTCATACACTAACCTCATTGTTAGGAATTCATAGAGTGGTTTACTGTAGTAGAGTGATACCCTCCAGCTGAAAATGCTGGTGACATACAAGCCCTGGTTCTTTGTTGTCATGCCTGGAATTGTTCACTCTGACCAGGTAGGCCTACACTCCTGAGCTTCCAGAGAAAGAGACACTCCTATTACATGTATGTAGACAATAAGAACTTCCACCAAATCATAACAAACAAATTTCATAAGGCAAGGACAGTTGGGAAAAAGAGTATGGAGGCAATGTCCTCCATCAGGGCTCGAAATTAAACACTGGACCACTGGCCTGATCAAGAATGATCCTGGTGTGATTAAGGTCATACTTATAATACCTTTATTGTCATCCACCAAATACAAGTAGCAATGAATCAATAAGAACAAACACAAGGAGCATACATGTATAAAAAAGCTTAAAAGGTTAAACAGACAATACTATACAATTTTTAAAAGAGAAGGGGGAACCTGGGACACAGGCGTAAAACCAGGGGGGGAACCATGAAGAGGCCTGGCAAACCACTAGGTGAGGGAGAGCTATTCGGAGAGAGGTGGGCTGGTATGGTTGGGGCCGGGGGGCGGGGGGGGGGGGGGGAGTTAAGGGGGAGAGGAGTTTTAAAAAAGGGAAACGTGGGGAATTAAAAAACAGAGGGATTAAAGAAAAAGGGAAGTAAAAGGTACATTATACTCATAAATGGAACAACATTTTGAAGAAAAAAATGATACATTTTTAAAGATCCCTGATCGTATTTTAGACTTAGCACACCGAAAAAAGCACACCAAAAAAGCTGGCAACCATCTTGAAAAATAGCCTGGCCAGTTGTCTCGAAAAATGTTTCGGACGGCCATTTTTGAAAGAAAAAAGAAAGAACGAAAAAAAAGGCCCTCCTCCTTCCTTTTTTCAAAAAGGCAGGACGCTAAACATGTTTTGGGCTTTTTGGCCTTAGGAGTAAGCATGGGAATTAAAAAGGTTTCAAGGAACTGTCTCAAACACATAACAAACTGAATATTGAACAAAAACTTGACAACTATTGATGGTTCTGTGTTTGTATGCAGCGCTATGAACTAGTACAAAAAGTGCAAACTGCATGCACATTGTACAAACATGTAGTAAACATTAAATTTTGTGTGTGAAAATAATTTGTTCGAAGAAAAAACCCCAAATAACAATATTCTTTATCCCCGATGCAAATTTAACAAACCTACATACAGTTGTGCGTATAGCTACTCAATAAGATTAATTGATTGATTGATTGATTGATTGATTGATTTATTACATATGTGTACTGGCAGAAGATGATTTGATTATCTTCTGCCTAACCTACAGCAACGATTGCAGCCCATCTGGAAAAAAAGATGTTTGGTGACCTATTTTTTTCCCCCGATAAACATTATCAATAAAAATTATCTAACGAGTTTTTAAAATAAAAACATGCACATTTGCACAGTTGTTGTGGTTACCGTCAAATCACAGAAACAAACTAGCAGACACCACAAAAACAAGGAACACAGTTTAGTTCCTGTTCCTGACCTATATAATGTCATGTACTTAACACACACTAATGACTGGGCACACCCAGTTCAGCCTTGAATTGAGAATCCAACAAGGAAATAGTCACTATCAAAATAAATACACATGTGTACATTCAGTACATGTATGCGACAGTGGACTGGAAACTGTATCATACAATTCCACAATCCAGTATCATACCTACAATGTACTAACAAAAACAAACAAACAAACAAACAAATATATCACTTCGCCTACGCGGATACTACACTAATACAGTAATTGTATTTGTTTAGCCATGTGCACATTATGCGTACAGTCACAATGCATAAATAATGTGCATGATACACCCATCCACACCCACTGATGATGGAGTTTTGCTTGTTCCCGTCGCCTCATGCAAAGGCGCAGGGATGGGCTCACATGCGTATTCAACCATTCTCAGACCTAACAAGTCCCGGTCACCTCTTCCTGTTTACGAAACATTCGACTACCAATAATAATGAAGCTCTCTTATGAAATCCATTACAAATCATTGTTATTGTCATTCTTTGGCTTGTACTAAAAATAAATGTAGGGCTCGATCGCAACATTCTTCTTACATTGGTTTGAACAGATCGTTTACATTTCATCCATGGAGCCTCCATGCTTTATCATATCATGGAGCAATGTGTACAGTGTACATGTTGTGATAGAGCGCCTTGCGCAGACTGCAGTACAATCGTTCCCATCATGCATCACTACATCCTGAATAAGAATTTGTACAAGCATCAGCCCATCCCAGCGGTCTTTGATGAGACCGGTGGGGCCGAGCAAATGATCAAGTTTGATATAAAAAGTAATTCTCTCTCTCACGTCTTACAGCGAACATCGTTTTTTTAAAACTATTTGTTTTCTAATTAAATGAGAAATATAGCTTTTTTTAAACTTAAAAAATTGGTCAATATGCAGTTTCCAATGATTGACTTTGCAAATTAACAAATATAAAATAAAGACAATTTTGCACCTATTATGTTCATATTGGACATTTGCCACTTAAATGCATTGTTGACAAAGTTGTTTACTTAAATGTGTTTCCAATAACTTTGAAAATGACTATTAAGTTCAGGAAATTATAATAGTGCAATGAGAGGTCCAGGAATGTAAAATGTAATTTTAAAGTCGCCTGTAGTGCATGACAGTGCAAATTCTTACAACTATCAGGTTTATCGCAACAGCACTGTGTCAACAGAGGTTGCTCCCTTCTGCATTGCATTGTGGGATACAACTTTAACCACCTTTTGTCACAAAAAAAGAACTGTTACCACAAAATTCCTTGCGCATGCTCTTTGCAATAAAGTTTATGGACTGCATTCAATAATCCAATTTTTCTTTGATAAAACTGGTTCTCTAGTTTCAAAGTGATTTCATTTTATGAAGTACACATGTAGCAAATTCACGTGTTCCACCCCAACTTTAGAATTGTCCCAACTATAGTTGGAACCGAACCCAACCCGGGTGTTACAGTTGTAAGGGCCCAACTACAGTTGTAAGGGCCCAACTATGTGAGGGCCCAACTATAGCTGGGATGGCCCAACTATAGCTGGGATTTAGAGATCTTTCACTGCGCAGGAGGATCAGACCACCAGCAGAACATAGTGGTCCATGGGTGGTGGCAACACTAGGCTGCTGGCAGGTGGCGTGGGTGCGTGATGTGGCGTGGGTGCATGATGGAGCATGGACAGGCAGTAGGCTAATTTATTCTCATCAATTTTTGTCAATGTTGTTGGTAATAATTACTGAATATCACTTACGAGCCCCATTTTTAGGTCAAGAGAAACTTGAGATGATCTATAATTACTCTAGAGGCCCACTGACTGATTACAATCATACAATCCTCTCAGCTATAGTTGGGCCGTCCCACTTGTTAACACTCAAGTGGAACACAGAATATTTTAAAAATTCAGAGACGTTAATGACCATTGGATTCATTTCATGTGCATTACACAATCCACTTGGGACCTATCACTATCAGTACACTGTACATCATCTCCAAACTGTATTCAAACACAGAACAATATTCCAACCTTTTGATGCATGATACTTCACTAACATTGTGTACCTTGCTAATTGAACTGTCAATTGTAAAACGAATTATTCAAACTCCGCAATCAAAACACACTACCTTTCTATAGGCCTATATAGGTAGGTAGCTTTCCTAGATTAATCCAAGCCTGATTAATCCTACCTATGAAATATTTAGAATATTCTGTCCATCATGCAAAAAGTATTCTCCCAGTTGTACTTGAAAAGTACAAGGCTGGTGAAAATGGCACTAAAAAAAGACGACCAAAGTTGTTCATGTTTACGAATTAATCATATACAGACCGGACCAGAGCATTCTTCATCTTCATACACTTTCTTTACCTTCACATTGCATTGGGTGTTCTCTTTCTTTGTATCCAAAGTAACACTATAAAATGTGCCATGAGGAGTTGCATGTATTGTAAGACAAGCAATAGCATGAAGGAATAATTCTAGTTCTACATGGGCCACATGAACATCTTGACACAGGATAGAAATGGACTGAGTGAGAGTAAGATGCTGCAAACAAAATTTCCAACCAACACTCAAATGAAAAACAAAATGGACGAATCATGAATGAGGCTCAGCTCAGGCAGTTCAAAATCAAATGTTTACTTTAGTGTTTGAAACATTCATCGATAAAATTACTAATTCTTTGCATATTCTGCTATTGTGTAAAGAGTGATGAGTGCTGGAGAAGAATGAGGAATATCTTGAGGTCAAACCAAGCCTACGCATCATCAGATTGACAGTTCAATGTCATCATGAATAAAAAATATATTCAACATGGAATCCGGAATGGATGATGAAGGGAAAAAATTGTATGACATATTTTTTTAAAACTAAGTTTCCAGCTATTAAACAGCACCACCTACAACAGCAAAGTAGAAATCAATTAACTGTGAATTCTTACGTGTTCGTCTGAATCTGCATCCTTGCTTTCCAATAACTCCAGCGCTGAAAATTCTAGAACTGTATATTCCGTGTTTTGTTCCGTGTGAAACCCACCGTCAATCGAGTGCCGCCATCTTTCGTTTGCGCTTCAAATCTGTGACGTCATTGTCACTCACAAGAGAGGGCGCTATTGTACGTTAATGTTTGGGTTTTGGGCATCGCCCGAGTGATGCATCTTCATTAAAATATTAAAATTTTGTATCCGTAACTGAAATAAATTACTGCCAATAGGCTAATATTATTATACCCTGACATTACGGACATTACCAAGTAAAGCGTAGAATACCACTTCATACAGATTTTGTACAGACGGGATTTGAGTTTGATATAGTTTTGAAAAATTGCGTTACCAGATACTTTTCTTTTTGGGGCGGGGACAAAGACGTAATTTGGGGGCTTTGGATGTATCGAAGTATTCATTATTGTGCATTTTCCCTCCCGATCTCACATGGGGCAGGGGTTTAGAGGGGGTGGTAATGTTGGTTCTAGTTATGAAACTTGTACCTTTGTCTACCTTGGTAGGTCTACCTTGGTATGCAAGGGGTATAGGAGTCAGGCACTCCGTGCATGACGCAAGACTCTTCGGCGCGATGCCGGTGTCATAGGGAAATGTGTCCGCCGGAGATTCTGTGCCCCATTATGGAAAATAATTAACATGGATAGAAATGATAAGGATGATCAAAAGAGGGCGCTAACAGAAGAAGTTTGTACACAGTTCGCCGTATGGGGGGACAGAATTTCCGGGGGGACAGAATTTCCGGGGGGACAGAATTTCCGGGGGGACAGAATCTCCTGCCACACCTATTATTTTAGGGATTCATAATTAAGAAATCTGTCATTATTAATTCTACTGCGGACGTCGTAGTTTTCATGCAAGAAGTCAAGGTATTTAATGTAAGTGCAAATTCTAGCCCATTGTGTTAATTAAAATGTAATTAGTTGCCCATTTTACGCGTTTTTAAGGAATATGATGTCATGTTGTGATGTCATATGCATCTGCATGGAGTACGGTAGCTGCCGCCTTGGTACAGTATTATTTAGTACCAGTACGTACTGCGCCCTCTTGTGGCTTGATATAAGTTTAGACAACTTTCAAAATTATCTTTGTTCGATGACCTGCGTTTGACAACAAAGAAAATATCCACGATGGACTTGAAACAAAGTGTAGTGGTTGGGAAGACCACGAGAAACGGAACGTGTTCATGGTGGAACTCCTTCTCAGTAGAACAAAGGCAGTTCGCATGATGAACCGCCTGATGACGGGAGTTGGCCGATTTGCCTCCTGTATGCACAGGTGGAAGTTGGCACCCTCCTCCCTATGCGAATGAGGAGAGTCACCACAGACAACTGACCTAAGTACTTCCCCCAAGGGGCCGAATTGGAATGGAGTCCCTTGATTCACCATCAACAAAGTGGCTGACAAAATGGCTGCCCTGGTGATCATGAGCAACAGCTCAAAAGTAGAAGAAGCAGCTAATCCCGTGACAGATCGCCTGACGGGACTACCCGGTTGGGCTAGCAACTGTCACTGTACAAGAAAACTATTCAAGCATCACCCTACGCATCACATATAAAACGCTCTTGATACTGTGCTAAATAACCCATTACTATGGTGGCCCTGAAGGGACATCAAACATATATATTTACGTGAATATTTCCGTAAATATTAACATTTTTTGCCCCATTTCGCAAGTATTCACGTAAATATTCACGTAAATATTTGCGATTGTGGCACAAATCGTGAATATTCACGTAAATATTTGCGATTTGGGGCACAATCGTGAATATTTTTACGTGAGTATTCACGATTTGTGCCACAATCGCAAATATTTACGTGATTATTTACGGGAATATTTGCGACTTGGGGCAAAAAACGTGAATATTTACGTAAATATTCACGTAAATATATATGTTTGATGTCCCTTCAGGGCCATCATACATTACAGTATAAAGCCGCCTCGCTAACAAGAGTGGATGCTCATGACAGCCTTACGTGACATTTTTGTGCGACTCAAATTCACCATGAAATACAAGCAGTGTGTGGCACTGACTTCTGATTATCTTATTCTCAAACTATACATGAACTGTAAACATCAAACATGCTGCAGAAAAGATAACAACAGCTTTTTGTCAAAGTAATGTCGGGCAACATTCAGGAAGCGTGAACTATAATACCAAAACTAAAACATTTTGTTATTGCAAAAAAAACCCACCTTCGTCCCTTTGACCTTCACAACCCAAGTCTGTAAATACAGAATATAGTTAATATCAGAAACGATACCTCCCTTCTTATCGCTTATCGTGTTTTTTTTAAAATACATTTTGTCTAGACTAGACGTCAGCTAAAAAGCTTGCTCTCGATGAAGGTCAAGTCTGGGTGACTTGGTTGGCCCAAGGTTGGCCAAATTAGTACAAAAGTATTGTTTTACATGTGGTAAAGTCGGTCAATTACCTTTCCGCAGGTGGGTCTGAGCAACAAAAGAACTGTGAACATTTTTGATTCTGGCTGCGTTTTTGGCGTTCACAAACAAATACTTTTTTCGTAGCCATTCCCGTGAAATGTGCAAATTACATTAACACATGCGTACAGACACTTTTTGATGCACTACAACCGGGGTGTTAAAATTGACACCATGGGTGCTGTCACATATAGATACCGAAGAGAGAATCAAAATTAACAACATAGGGTGTTAACATAACACTAATTGCTGCCAACACAATTACATTGGTGTTATTTTAACACCCTGATGTAAATTTTGATTCTCTCTTCGGTATCTATAATGCGACAACACCCATGGTGTCAATTTTAACACCCCAGTTTTTGCAGTGTGGGCAAACGCCATACCTGCAACGAGGCAGACGCACAAACACGCATGCGTCACGGCTGCTACATTGCAGTTAAAAAGGACAGCAGGTTTATGTCTGGCTGTGATTAATAAACTGGTGTTTTACGTTATCAGTTAACAGATTTGCATAACCAATCTCATCTTAGGAAAGCATGACCAACAAAAACTGAGTAGGGGGCAAGGGGACACAAATTGAATCCGATGAGATATTGAGCTTCCCACCATGGGAAACCCACAAGTAAAGATTGAAAAAATGCAAGTAAAAGTGAATAGTCTAATGGTAACATAATATAACAAATAATAATGATAAAATAAAGATAAAAAAATAACATATAAATAATCAGTGTGAAGATATCATATTTCTCATTCACACAATGTTGACACGAGTTTTTTTATTTAAGAATTATAATAATAATAATGGTAAAATAGCTACAAGCAGATTAGAGTATTCAACAGCATACTGTACAGTATAATGGTAAGTTTTTAAATACAGCTATAAGTCACAGGATAACAAAATCACCGAGTGAGAAGGAATATAAGAGGTGTGGTCAAGGTGAACACGCACCGTGTGACTGAGTATAGTAAAGTAGAACTGAGTATAGTACATGAACACTGCTTAAAAAAATAACATAACAAGCAAAGAATAACAACTTATTACTATATTTTTCTCTCTCAGAATATTTATCACTTGCTATACGGCTGGCTAATAAAATGCATGCATGCTATACATTGAACCTTAAACTACAAGACCATTTTCATAAAAAACAAAACTTACGTTTGGTAGATATTCTGAACTGAAAATAAGGTACCTTTTTTAAACACACTTTGTTATCTTAAAAGTTAAACACGTGTATGGTTCTTTTACGAACTCTTAAAGCAACTGATTTTTAACAAACCTCTTTTATGGGTATAGAGGAATCCAATCAAACAAAGAGACTATTGTTTTAAGGGAAAGGTCCATGGGAGCTGTTAGACGAGGGGGTACCAGAATATGAGTCATTATTGCCAGTACGGGCTCACACCCCTCCTGCACCCCATGGATTGATGACTGACCGCTAACTTTAGCTGTTGGCACTATGGTTAAAAACATTGATCCACTGGATTTTGCTTTCTACAATGCTCTTATTTATATTATTTATAACTAGCTATATATATCAGCTATAGTGAAATAGGGTAATAAGGGTAACAGTATTTTACAGTTATAAAAAACACCCATTGTAAATTTAATTGTTTACAAATCGACTTCTTATAAGGCAAAAATCGAATAATTTTTAACATATCTCCAGCTTCCGGAACAATCATGTCCGTGAATATTGAGCAGGTTGGACTTCAGCTTTGTTGATTCAATAATTATGGCCTTGCCCAAATTGGCGCCTACGGCTGCGGTTATGGCTGCGTCTGTTTCTAAGGTGTTGCTATGGGCGTCCTCTTCCTTCAACGCATGATCACGTAGACTTGATTCAAGTCCAGTTCTCGTGCGAGAGGTCCCCAAGCATATCGCGCCAACTAGCAAACAAGCCGTACAGTGCGCGCTCGCCGTCAAAATGTGGTTCCCGCGTGCGGAACAGGTTGGGGAATGCAGACCATCACAAAACAATAGTTTTCTGGCGATGGCACGGGATTGGGACTTGAGTCAAGTCTAATGATCACGTGACGATCAAGCCACCAGGGAAGTAGCCACATTCGCTAATTCAGACACGGCCTATGACGACTCTGTCGAATGTGAATGCAACTTTAAAAGTCCAGCCCGGTGTGGCAGGAGATTCTGTCCCCCCATACGGCGAACTGTGTATAAACTACTTTTGATAGCGCCCTCTTTTGAATCATCCTCCTTCAGCCCACGTTAATTTCCCGTATGGGGACAGAATCTCCGGGCACCGGCCCTAGACAGCGACGCAAGGCACAAAACAGGCTGTTATAGCAGTATCAGTATTTTTACTCGGATTCTTTGTCACTTTGACCCATTTCTGGGTCATTTCAACACAGACTGCTGGTCGTACTGACACAGAAATGAGTCAGGCCACACAGACCCGGAATCCGGGTCAATTCCGACCCAGGATTTTTTAGAGTCTATATCAACTTTATGCTTTGGCAGATACAGGTTACCAATCAAATATCGATTGAATTAAATTGCCTGTGACTGGTATTTTGTTAATCTCTTAGCACAGAAACAATTTTCTGTTAAGCAGCTATCTATATATATATACTATATACAACACTACATAATTATATATACCACACTCCTGTGCCCAAATTCATGGCACTGCTTACTAAAAATACTGCGCTTACTGCGCCCTGTCAAGCGTAACATTCTATGGGCCGAGAGTGCAGTCTTCTGTGGTAAGCAGTGCCATAAAATAGCCCATATATGCATGTTCCAAAATGCGCATGATCGGCGAGTAGAGCATTCTGTGTGAAATCCATTGATCTCTATTATAGAGATCAATGGTGAAATCCGAGTCCAAGAACACCGGCAACACTCATGGCGCGCTAATTTTGAACCAATGCGGTGCACAACTATAAAACCTGGCATTTACATGTAAACTACAGCATTGCGTCCATATTGGCAGCTTGATTGATTTTTTAACTGTACTCGGTTTCCCAAGATGCATTGGGATATGTTTTTAAGATGGCGCTCGTGCATATTATGGCCTATTGGGACATGGTAAACTCTCAAAACTGACAGCCAGCCTCATATCTCTTAGGATTTCTCTTCACTTTACTTATAACAAACAACTAACAATATAGTTGACGACTGAAAAGAAACGCCATACAAAAATAAATCTTTTACATAAAGTCAACTTGGAATCTCATGAATTCTTGAGCGGAATCGGGGCGGGTGGGGGTGTACTTATGTACAAGAGGAAAATAGTGCGTTGAGCGGGCATAATATGGTATAAATTCCAACGATGAGATCATCCTGGACGGGTACCCTGTATACATTTGTATACACATTTGCATACAATCATTGAATTGTTATCTACTTTTTCTATGACAGTCGGCAGGTCTTTTCGAAATAACGGCTTTGGTTTTGCAGACTTTGACTTCCAGTCGGCTCTTCTTGAAGCCCGCGTTGTCTGCTGCATCTGGCTTTATAATCCCTGCCCAGATTTAGGTTGGAACCAAAGCCAGAGCCAGCGTACCATAGTTCTGCTTAGGTCTAGACCCAAGTATCTATCAGGATCAACTATAGAAAGGTGGTAAAATGGACCCAACCATTTAATACAAATTCACCGCCCTTTTCCAACAAACTTATAATTGGAGGAAACACAGGCGTTCAGGCACAACCTAACCAAAAAAGATTTCGCACAGTGCTATTAAGATATGGGAAGAATAATTACAAACAAACTTTTATACTTTTATTATCTTCTTTCCCACCCCAGATTTTCCTTCCTTGTCCGGGTCGCCATCCTCGGCATCAGCGGTCGGGACGATTTCCCCTTCATCCTCTAAGTACGCCTCGTTGGAGATCCCGTTTTCCGGAGCATCCACCTCAGGCTCTTGTGGTTCATCGGAGCCAACGGAAGGTGCTACCGGGGCGATCGGGGGCTTCATCCCCGTGCCGTTCGGGGTATTGACGGTCGCTCGCTCAGCCTTTGCCAATAGGAATGAATCGTTGGTCTGTATTTCCTCGTGCTGATAACCTGAAAATAAGCAAACAAAATATGGATTTATGATAATAATTGCTTATTTTGTATGTTATTGTATGAAAGAAGTCAGTGCCAGTGATATGCATTTTTATATTATGAATACAAACACAACAAGAATGGTTAAAAACATGCAATAATTGAAGGCAGATGTTGTCGCTAGTACAACTGACATTTGTAAAATCAGAGAGCAACACAAAACAAAACGATTATTCAATTATTAATCGAACCAGGCGCCACTACAGGTCTGATGAGTGACGTCAAACACAGTTATGTCATTTCAAGTTATCCAGAATGTCTTCATTGAATCTATTCTTATAGGACACAAAGGATATGAGTAAAACAATGACGTGGATAAACTGGCTCTCCAGGCACACAAAGTACCTTTTGTTCCAGCAACACAAGATCGTAAGCAATAAAATAATAATAAAATAATAAAAGGTATTTATACTGCGCTTTTCCAAAACATGATCAAAGCGCATAACAAAGGAAAGGATAAATTAAAACAAGCTAGTGCAAATCAAAAATCTACTATTTAGGAAAGAGATAAGTTTTAAGTTTTTTCTTGAATGTAACAACACAAGAAGAATTGCGGACATTAATTGGGAGACTGTTCCAAAGTTCAGCAGCAGAGTGTGAGAAGGCGTGTTTGCCATAAGTTAATCTGGACTCGTGAGTGTTAAGCCGAATTTTATCGGAAGAAGAACGGAGTCCTTGATGGTGGTTTTGGCGAAGATGAAACACATCAGAGAGATAAGGTGGAGCAATGCCATTTAAACATTTATAAACATATAGAAGAGTTTTGAACTGGATGCGTTTCTCCATGGGTAGCCAGTGTATTAGCGAGTAAGGGGATCCATGAGCTCTCCAACAGTTAACGGTGAGAACATGTTTGGCAGCTCTGTATTGAATACCGGTGAGGCGTTTAAGATTTGCTTTGGTGATTCCAGATAAAATGGCTCCTTAAAACCTATATGGTACTACTGTTACATTTCTTTTGCTACTTTTGCTACTGAATCCAACCTTCCTAAAATGACTAATAAATTGCCGAAAACCGATCAAACTTTTACGCTCAGTTTTTAACACAATTTTGCACATCAATGGGAGACTTTGGAACGCTAGGTGGCAGCAGACTTACCAGGTAAATTCCATTGTTTACGTAGTTCTGAGCTTGCGCACGTTATCGAGAACAATGGATTTACCTGGTAAGTCTGCTGCCGCCTAGCGTCCCAGAAGTCCCCCATTATTGCTAATGCACTTTTCCCTGTTACACTATTGTTACGTCCTTATTCCGGTCACAGGACGAACATACCTGGTTTGGGCGGAACGCCATTCCTCATGTATTTCGTCAGCAGGAAGGATTCCATGGTCTGACAAGCTACGCCCCCAACGGCAGAAGGTGGTTCGTCCAGCATCTCCAACGCCACGGTATTTTTATCAATAGGAACCAACTTGGATCTGGTTATTACAAGTTATTACAAGTTATGACAAGTTATAACAAGTTATTACAAGTTATTCCAAGTTAATACAAGTTATTACACGTTTAGATCGTCAATGACGACACGAACAGACAAATTGTGTACAAAACCACTTTAAAAAAAAAGTTTTTCATTTTTTTACACATTATAAACAATATTCGTCAAGGCCTACAATTTCATGAAGTTTCAAAGCTTGGAGACTATTACTTTTGTAATTACGATAAACTTTTGCAATTGTGATACTTGTGAAGATTTATAGTCAGTACACCCACTTATTTGGGGTTTTTTAAGTGAGTGAAATAAATAACATAACGTGAGAGAAATAACGAGTTATAGCACTAACATTTAATGTAATAATAACTTGAGAAAAAACAACATATGAACTTGTTTGTTTTATACTGTACTACACTAGTTGAAACTTTTAGAATGGGAATTTTAAACCGCTACCCAGTACTGAAACAAAAGAATTACTTGGTATGAGGTTACCGCCTAAAATATCATGTACTGATACATTTTGTGGTTGGTTCCCCGCTAAGTTTTGCTTACGGGTTTAATATGTTGAGCAATATAAATAATATTCCCCTCTCTTTTTCTATAAATGGATATGTATTTGTTTGTACTTGTTTTATGCCTCTGAAGAAGGTCCGGTCTGGATCGAAAGCTAAGGCCATCTACCCTACTCATTATTTAATATATACAAATAATATATATATAATGATTTTGGGTTGAACAAAGAAAAATTGACTAGAGTGGGATTTGAACCAACGACCTCCGGTTTAACGTGCCGGCGCTCTACCAACTGAGCTATCTAGCCCTATGTTGGCGGTCTCCCTATTTTGTCAATATCTTTGTTCGGGGGGTGCCAGTCAGAAAGCCATTCAACCGCAAACTGCCGTGTAGCCAGGGATCACACCCATACGATACAACCTGGGAAGCGGCAGCCGGGGATCACCTTAAGGGGATGCGACTTTTTTTATATATCATATATCAAGTAATGGACCTATTTATGGTTTAAGAATAATTTACAGAGATAGTCATCAGCTCAGGCAGGTTTTGCGTTTAACAGAATACTGCTAGTCATGTTGCTTCAACTGGCAAAGATCGTTCAGGGTGGGGGCAAGTTTAGTGGTGGATCAATTCCCATGAGTGGGTCGTGAACTCATAAAAGCTATTTGTTTTTTTGGGACAGAACTTCTAAAATACCACAAACCATAAATCAATCGTTTCAATTAGTGATTGTTAAACCACGTATCATCAACGAGTAATACCAAGAAGATGCTTGTTAAACCATTTCAATCAGGAAAACAGATTGGGGTAGGTCAGCGTGCTTCATGAACAGTGGTCCGCTGGCCAAATACCATGGATGCAGTTATAACTTCTGAGGACCAGTCAAAATTATATCTCAGTGGTCAGGCTGGCTAGTCCATTGCTTCCAAAAGCTACACGTAAACCACTGACGTATACACTGATTTCAAACTGAGGTACCATACAACATGACAGTGTTGAACGAAAACCGTAAAAGATGCGGACCAATGAGAAGGCTGGCGGACTGTTAAAATAACAAACTAACTGGTCCCGCTGGGCCAGTCACTGAAAACATTAAGGGCAAATCATGTAAGGTGTATTAAAAACAAACAAAAACGCTTACTTGTCAGATTCCTTTCCCATGGTAGAGAAACGACTGTAACCACATCCAACAATCAACACCAGTAGAAGTACAACAGCGATGGCAGCAGCAGCTATTATACCAATGTAAGCGTTTTCTGAAAGAGGAAAGATAAAGAAAACATAACCCTTCGGTTCAACGTTAACCACAACTGCTCGTAACTTTGGCGAAGCTGAAACGGGTACCTCAAAACACTTTGCCTTATTATTATTATATATTTCTTGTAATGGAACCCATGATGCCTCATAAGTGAACAACTGTAGCTTGCAGGCCTGATTAAACCTGTAAACAGGGTCGATCGCCATGTGAACCAGAAACACCTGGGTTAAGCCCTGCTATTCAACGATAAGTGTTCTGGGTTCTTTGATGTGTACTACCAATCCTAGTACATGGGAAATACGGCTTACTGTCCCATCCGAAGGACACAGCAATTATGATAAAGTAGCTTGCTCAAGGACATATTTGTGCCACGACTGGGACTCGAACCCACACTCTGCAGATCAGAAACCTCACAGCTTGTCTCCGGTGCTCATAAACCGCTTGGTTGGCCGCGACATGTCACCAAATAATGTAATACGATTGCTTGGGTATGTCCTACGGAAGAGTGAATGCCACATAGTGCTTTCCCGTTCGATTTAAAGTAAAACAAATAATTAACAATGATTCCTCCTCAGAAAAAACTCCCCCTCAAATGACAGCACGTTTTTCACAATAACGCATACCGGTAGTTCAAGTTTGAGAAAGTGTGCCAATATTAACCAGTGTGGTTCTTATATACAGTGCAATTCGTCAACGACTGCTTTAGATATTTGCTTTAAAACTATTGCTTTTTTAATTTGGTTCCTTCGTAAGCTTTGATATGATATGGGAGCTGACTCTTTTATACAAAGCTAAGTATGACTTTTGTAAGTAAAGTAAAGTCTGTTCCGAGCAGATGTGTGTAAAGCACTGTATACTCGGTACTTTCCCGGGTCCTGTGAAAAAACTCATCCCAGGCATATTACTCGGGTGGGATTCGTACCCACGACCTTTGCCATTCTAGAGCAGATGTCTCACCAACTGGACCACCGAGATTGCCCGGTAGCTAGAGGCAGTTCGAATCATAATTAAAATATAGGATTCGAACTGCCTCTACGATTCGAACTGCCTCTAGCTACCAGGCAATCTCGGTTGGTAAGACATCTGCTCTAGAATGGCAAAGGTCGTGGGTACGAATCCCACCCGAGTACAATGCCTGTGATATGATTTTTTCACAGGACTCGGAGAGTATACAGTGCTTTACACACATCGATGAACGGGTAAAGCCAAATAATTATAATATCCTTGTATAGTTATCAACATAATGCATTAAATATTACATTGCACACACCTGCATCTGACCTTTGCAAACTATAGTTGTGATCTTTAACTGGTTATTTTGCAGTTTATTAAAGGTAATATACAGGATTGGTAGAGCTGACAAAATAGTCGCAGAACAGTGTTCATGTTTTGTGTGATCAACCATACACATGAAATAACAAACCGGTGAAAATTTGGGCCCAATCCGTGTGATTCAGGAGAGAGAAAAAAGGTGAAAAACCATCCACAATTTTCAACATGTAAATACATTAATTTTGGTTGTAACAACCGAAATCAGCTGCGTTTTTTGTAGGTTTTCAGATACAGTTAACTCGAATATGACTTTATTTCAGAGGGAAATATTTCACATAAAAACATGGTTCTAGTATGAACTTCATAATCAGTGAGCTTTCAGACTAAAATTAAACAATAGAGTGTTTTTAAATCCTTACCAATCATGTATAATACCTTTAACTGAAATAGAGGGAGTGACTTCACCTACCATTCCGCATGCCCGAAGAAGGTGGTCTTGGTACCTTGTCACAACGGTCACCGAAGTTGTCTCCCTTACATCTGCGGGCAAATGCAATAAAATGGGATTGCTCAATTCAATTCGCCGTATTCTTGACCGCGTGAGGGCGTATCGGTTTGTGGACCAATTGAGTATAGGAGCAATGAAGTATAGGACGTCCTTCGCAAAACCCTTAGCAACAGCCGTAGCCGTAGCCGCCATTTTGGATACGACCTACGTTTATAGAAGGATACTGACTCTTTCACATGAAATTGCTTATACGAGACCAAACCCTTGGTGGCGCACTGTATCGAAAATCACCTTAACTGTCCTACAAATTAGACATAGGCCTACATAAGAAATGCAGTCGTCCAACTGTGAAAATAAAACCCCCCAAAATACCACTTACTTGCAAATAATATAATTATTGTTCTCATGACAGTCGGCGTTATTGAGGCAATAACCCTTGTTACCAGCACAAGTAGACTTGCAACTAGTCCCCACGGAGTAACACTTCATATCATCTCGCAGGCACGGTGTGATGTCACAGGCATCAGTGATGTCTTTTGCTTCGCCTAACGTTGGGGGACAGAGGTAGAGTCTTTTTATAGTGTGTTAAATATCACCATGAAATATTGAGTCAAACTTTTCAGTTAATTTATGGGTTATTAAAAACACTTATCATGGAAAGTATATATATATTTTTTCTAAGGAGCTTTCCTTGAAAATAATATAAATACTATTAAACCACACACCTTCATTATTTAAGACTTTTAAATCCTGGGTTTGAAGCCCTCCCAGCGTCCCATTTAGAACTAAGTTCTCGTACAGAATTGTGACAACCTGATCGCGTTCTTGAACGTTGAGGGCCTCGGTAAATTCCAGTTTGGCATCCACAATAATGCTGCCTTTTCTGAAATCAGAATACAAAACAAAAATTACATTATGACGGATGTTATATTCGAATGAAAGCTGAGATAAAGACGCAAATTATAGGACGATATATCACCTTGCTCACAGTAACTTGGCTACAAGTCAGTCTCTTATCAGTCAAAAAGTGAATTCACTTACCGAAAATTCGTCACTGTTGCAGCTTTGAATGTGTTGTAATAAAAATACATCCGTTCGAGCTGCGGAATAAACAGATTAATTAAAAGCTTTGAATTCAATTGCTATTTTCATTTGACATTTAAAGGTATTATACAGGACTGGTAAAGATAAAAACATCACTGTTTAAATCTAGTGTGAAAGCTTACCAATTACAAAGTTCATACTAGAACCATTTTTTCCCCTGTTAAATAATTCCCTCTGAAATAAAGTCATTCGAGAAAAACGATATTGCTATTTGGAATACGATCGGACAACGGGAACCAAGGTTGGGTTACCTAAGCAGATTTGGGTTAAAGGTATCGTACACGTTTGGTAATGACTCAAAACAAATATTAGTATAAAACTTACTTGGTAACAACTTAACAAGCAACGGAGAGCTTTGGTAGTATAAAACATTGTAGGAAACGACTCCCTCTGAAGTAACGTAGTTTTTGAGAAAGAGGTAATTTCTCACTAAAATAATAAAACTTCTTGCAAGAAGTTTTTATTCCTATCTGAAAGCACACAAATTTGTACAACAAGGGTGTTTTTTCTTTCATCCTTTTCTTGCAACTTCGATGACCAATTTGAGCCCAAATGTTTACTACAGGCTTGTTATTGTATGCATATGTTGAGATACACCAAGTGAGAACACTGGTCTTTGACAATTTCCAAACGTGTTCAGTGCCTTTAAACAACTTCCCATAAAGACAAACAAAAGCAACAATGAGTAATTAATAATGTGAGAAGATTCAATAAAAAAACAGCCTTCAATAATCCAACAATTTTAATCATGTTAACTGTGTAAGACAAAATAAAATACAACAGTAAAATCAAATCAAGGGCAACATGAAAAATAACAGACAGAAGAACATGAATATATTATGTTACCTCTTCAACCAGCAGATTCTTCAGCTGTATCTCATTATGTTGCTCCTGAATGTCACTCATATTCCTATTGGTGATTGAAAACTGAATGTCCATAGTTGACCCCGGAATCTCTGAAAAAAATTAATACAAAATAAATGGGTGCAAAACCGTCCTACTTCAATCCATTCCAATTGATCTTGGTATTGTATTGTAATTCGTGGCTGCACTCTAATTTGAACCGGACTCCGGATCCCTTGGGACCAGACCCATTTCTGGGCCAGACTGATACTTTTCTGGGGTTAGACTTGTTAAAATGGGATTTTTATTCGGATTATGTGTCAGTTTGACCCATTTCTGTGTAATTTTGACACAAATTCCGGGTCACAGTAACCCAGTAATGGATCAGGCCCCAGCAATGGACCTAAATTCCTGATTAATTGTGACCCGGGAGTTTTTAGAGTGAAGAATTCAAAATTGTAATGATTGCTATAATCCTTGTTGATGTCAAGTTTTATTTTAAGGATATCCGCGTCTGTACAATCAATTCCGGTAAATTTGAATCAAATTGCTGCTGGGTTTTTTCCAGACGAGGCAATGCACAGTCATATCGAATATTGTGTCATTTTAAGACTGTGCCAAGTTCTACTTCATTTGTAAGATTTGACTTCCCAAAGGAATTTTCCATTTTGAATCAGAGAGCAAGACACGGCGACTAATTTTATTGCTCCCAACAAAAATACCAAAACGAGATTTTGGGTCCGAATTTATTTTTATGTTCATGACGTCAAAGGCACCCATCGTGTCGGTGCCACTGCTTTTATATACGTCCAAAAACATGAATTGAATGTAATGAAACAAAGTCATTTTAAACAAATCAATACTCATCCACTCACAAGTAGAGAGTTTCAAATAATAAATTTATATTGCCTAACTCAATGCCATATAAACTTTGAAATGTCGTACAACAAAATCATTGTGTTTATGTGTGTGTATGTTCTTTTAGTTTTTTTCTTACCAGTTTCGGGTGTTGACGTTGGTTCATTGCAAGGCGTATTCGTGGAATCCTCTGCCGTGCTTTGTGGGTCCGCGGTGACAATTTCTTCAGTCTCGTACACAGTGACAAACTCAGTGACGATCTCTGTTAACCCTTGGTCGAGTCCATCGAGGCCTACATGAATGTGGAAACAAAAATAGTAAAACGTTTGACAAAGAAGAGTGTCCCTTAAAGATAGTCCCAACTTGACGTCGCACAGTATACTCCAGAAATCAAAAGAAACGGTTTTACTCATTTTCCCCAAAACTATAGAATTTCCAGCAAAAATATTGCTTGGGAATATTGAACCAAGACCATATTTATATTATGTAAGTTATCTGGAAATATGTTAACTTTTATAGTTTCAATTCAAATCTTAAGCAATGTTGTGCTTGTGCACACTATTTAACATTCGCAACATTATACTGTTTGGCTGTTTACTTTTGTTATAACAGCGCCGAAACTATAGGGCAACATTTTAGGGGGGGGGGCACCAGGAGGTGCACAATTTTTTTTCTAGGGGGAGGGGTACTTCTAGCCAATAAAAACTTAAGTTTTCGTATCCATTTCTCTTGAAAAGGCACTTTTTCAGCGCCCTTGTTATGTCATTTACTATTTCTTATATTATGATAATCTGACGTGAGTGTAAACACAAATACATTGTCTGCGTATAAATAGAAAAAATAGTTTTTAAAACATTGAAATTATCACATCAAAGCTTATAAAACATTTTAAATCAAAAAGGGGGGGGGGCATGCCCCTATTCCCCCGTTACGCCACTGAATAAAGCATCACAATTACCATAACAAACCTTCATCGAATTGATATATTATTTCACAGGGGTTAGGTCGTGTCTGAACCCAAACCAGATACTGCTATAAATAAAACACACACCAACAACGCAACTGCTATAAACTTGGACTTTTATCACGCGACTCAAATTCTGTCGAGATACGTAAACCTGTCCACATCATTTGACCTTTGACATTTCTCGTAAATTCCAACTGCTGAAGCCGATATGCTCTTATCGCTACATTCTTATTATAACATTTCTTAATCTTATCACATGTCTGGTTATCTTACCTAGAACGAACCAAGGTTTTCGAAAACAAATTACTTGAGTTTTTTTTTTATAGAGAGACAGTTTCCACATACCATATACTCATTCGAGAAAAAAAAGCTTCAAACAGAAAAGTTTACTTTTTAGACAAAGTACAGATTTATATTTTACCGGAAAAAATTACTAGGTTCAATACGAAGGTTCACTGATCATGAAGTTCACACTTCATACCAGAAAACAGTATTTGAAAACCTCCCAATTACCATGAGCTTTTTCGGTTGCACACATGACTCCGCCCCCCAAAAAACACCCCACAAATAAATAAACAAAAAAACCATTTTGTATACTAAGACTCGACAATTTGATTTTATTTTTAAAAGTTTGTTGTAAGGCGCGAGGATGGAGAAGATCTAAATTTCCGAAAACCAGTTATGTTCAAGTAGCCTACCTTTAAAGGGTGTGCATAACATTGGTAAGGGTAAAAATATAAATGTACACTGATTTGCACACATGGTACATTGTGGGAAACTCACTTTGAAATATTTTTGCTTGATATGCAATCCTTTTTGAGAAATGAGTAAAACAATTAGTTTTGATCTTGCAAGTCCAAAACTAAATGTTTGAAAACAGTGTAAACATTTCAGGTTTTTTCCCCACTTTTTTTCTCGTGACTCCAATGACCGATTGAGCTTAAACTTTCACAGGCTTGTTATTTCATTATGTTGGGTCACATCAAGTTTGGATACGGGTCTTTGAAAATTACCAATGTGACACATATGCTTTAGGATCAAGGGCTACTTGTGCGTATAGTTCAACATAATCATTGTTTTGGAACGTTAAGTAAATAATTGGGATTGAAAATAAATCGTCCACTTTGAATTATTTATTTAGGGCTGTAAGTACAGGTACATGTACTATATTCCATGAAGGGAAAAAAGACTGTGAACTTATGACTTCAAAATGATTGATAAGTTACCAAAAACGTGACCTAATTTTAAAGGTAACTTTTCGGGCCAAATCGGCCAAAATCGGACCAAGCATCATTATACTTGAAATAACAGGTTTATGAGGGCGCTCTCCGAGGTGGCAGGGGGTTTCTTTTCTTGGCTGCTGGATGCTGTCAAAATCCAGATTTTTCTCCAGTTAATCAACGCCATCCAATCTTCTTTTCACCATCTATGAGATTTATGGAACTTTGTTCTTCAGTTAAGCTGTTTTTGGAAGAAAATATCTCATCGAGAATGGTGATATTTAATGTGACTTTCTTCACTACATGTGACTGGAAAAATTCATCAAGTCAGACATTTTGTCCTGGAACCTCTCTATAGAATTGGACTGCATGCTGTTTTTGAGGAAAACTCCCTGCCAGCCTTCTTACCATCATCGAGGGATGCCCCTCCTTCATGCTCTATGGTATTTTAAAAACTGAATTTTTATCTCCACATGACACGTTTGGGTGATGGCCATATTGATTGTGTGCTTCTTTTTATTCCCATGTGTACATGTTCATCGTCAACCTTTTTGAACAATTGAAAATATTGAACTTGAATCTTCCATCATGGATAAAATTACTGTTATAACTTTCGTTCTCTTGTCAATGTCACTTTTGCCTTGGAAGGAGTGTGACTGTACTCTGGAAACTGACCCTAAGGAATGTCCTAATGCAAGTCGTCGTACTTTATCCCACCGACGTTTCTTTTATGGAGCACCACGGCTACTATACACAGGACACACATCAACATTTAGGATGTCCCTTTTTCTGCCTATCTATGGAGACGTAGAGCTGAATCCTGGACCATTAACCTCAAATACTGTTTGCAATGAGTGCAATAAGCTCTGCAGAGACAACCAACTACAGATTTGTTGTGATATATGTGACACCTGGATCCACAGAACGTGTGCCAATCTCTCCCTAAGGGACTTCCGCTTTCACGCATCCAACCAAACAAACTGGAACTGCAGGTCTTGTGCTCTTCCTAAATTTTCAGATTCTTTTTTATGAATACGTCTACCGGTTCCAGCGATGTCATCTCATCTGCCACTTCTGAGGCTGATATCAACCAAAATAACAATTTGTTTTTATTCAGCTGCAATTGTCGTAGTGTCAAAAATAAACTGACCGATTTGGACGTGCTATGTACAACTAAGAGCCCCGATATTCTTGCCTTGACGGAAACATGGCTGGACAATACTGTATTGGACTCTGAGCTCTTTGACAATTCATATAATGTCTTTAGACACGATCGCCATTCACATGGTGGTGGTGTTTTGCTTGCGATAAAACACCAATTGTTCCCTTCGCTCATTTGTAGTCACATTTTTCAGGAGCTTGAAATTGTTTGTTGTTCATTTACCTGTGACCACCGTAAAATTCTTATCGCTTGTTGTTACAGACCCCCAGCTTCTGATTTAACTTATGATCAAAATATTATCAATGCAGTTCATTTTATTGAAAACATGTATTCTCAATTTGATCTTGTGATGTTAATTGGGGATTTTAATCTTTCTGTTTCCTGGGACTGGAATGAGAATTGCCACGTAGGTCTTAACAGTCAGAGTGAGGCCTTGTTGGATGTATTTACCAGTGCTGGACTTTCTCAGCTTGTTAAAGATCCTACAAGATATCACTGCTCTGACGGTGTTCTCGCTGGTAACATTCTGGACCTTTTACTGGTAAATGATCCACTCTTTGTTCAGAGTTGTATAACTGGTGATTCTCTGGGTAATTCTGATCATTTGTCAGTGAAAACAATACTTCACCTTCCTGTTTTCAAACCTAAGGTTGTAAAACGTAAAATTTACTGCTATGGCCAGGGTGATATGGAATTGTATAATTATAATGTAAGGCATGCCCCATGGGATCGGGTGTATGACAAGGCTGATGTTGACTCTGCATGGGAAGAGTGGACCAAAACATTTTTCTCATGTCCGGATAGTGCCATTCCCTCCAAGCAAGTCAGAGGCAATGCTCGAAAACCATGGATTACTCCTGATATTATTAACTTGTCTCACAAAAAACGTAACTTACGTAGGAAAGCCTTAAAATCTGGCAAACCCCATCACTGGACACGTTATAAGAAATTTAGTAATCTTGTTCGTCGAACTGTGCGAAAAAAATATCTTGGATACATATCATCTTTAGCTGACCAAGGTACTAATAAAAGCAAAAAGCTCTGGTCCATTGTCCGCCACAAACGATCACTGGGCAATCCATCAATTTTCACCCAAAATAATCAAAACTTCACCTGTAAACAAACAATAGCAAACAAGTTTAATTTGTGTTTTCAGAAGTATTTCAATCTTCCGAGCTCTTGTACTAACGGACCTGATACCAACCAACCTATTATTAATTCACACACTGAAACTGATAAGCTCACTGTCTCCCCTGAAGCTGTGAGTAAAGCGATATGTAGACTTAAAAGTAATAGTGCTCCCGGATCTGATAATATTAATGGTAAAATGTTAAAACCAATCGCATCTTCTATAAATTATCCCCTAGCAGACTTTTTAAATTTCACTCTGGAAGTACAAAGGGTTCCGATGGCTTGGAAGCATGCTAATGTCGTTCCAATATTTAAGGGTAAGGGTGATCGAGCATCATTTGATTCATACCGTCCTATATCACTGACCTCGGTGATATGCAAGTTACTGGAGCGAATCATTCATGATCACATTTATTCACATTGTGTTACCAACTCCATTTTGTCTCCCAATCAGTTTGGGTTCCGTCCTGGGTTTTCTTGTAACAGTCTTTTGGCAAAGATTTTTCATGATTGGGCTAGTATTCTTGATCAAAGAAGTCCTCCCGATATTCATTGTATCTTTTTAGATTGGACAAGGGCCTTTGACAAAGTTCCACATAACCTGTTGATCCACAAATTACATCGTCTAGGTATTGGACAACAGCTTGGCGGATGGATACAATTTTTTTTAGACAACAGATATCAGAGTGTTATTTATGGAGGTAAAGTTTCTACCCCTGTGAAGGTTACATCCGGGATCCCACAGGGATCAATCCTAGGGCCCCTCTTGTTTATAATGTTTACAAATGACCTGCAACATTGCATTTCTCCGGGTACCTCAATGTACATGTATGCAGATGACACTGCCATCTCCACCAACCAAGTTGATGCCTACGCTTTGCAATCAGTACTTAACAATATCATTTCCTGGAGTAACAAGAACGGTATGATACTTAACCCATCTAAATGTGCTCTGTTACCTATCTCTAGGCGACGTCAAAATGTATTTCTGTATGATTATAATATATTGGATGACCATGTGTCCATAACTAGAGATCATAAGTATCTTGGAATCACAATTCAATCAGATCTTAAATGGCAAACTCATATCAACACAATTTGTTCTAAAGCTACACAAACACTGGGTTTCATTAAGAGAACTTGTGGCCATTCTAAACTTTCGTACCAGCTTTATCTAGCACTCTGTAGACCTATTATTGAATATGCCAGTCCCGTATGGAATCACCCCACAAAGTGCAATATAAATCGAATTGAAAGGGTCCAGCGTAATTTTACCAGATTCTTTTTTAGACAGAATTTAATTAACCATGATCAGGCTGACTACCTGAATTACTCACAAAGGTTGACTTTACTAAATCTCACATCGCTTGAATCAAGGAGAGAGTTGTTGAGCTTATGTTTTTGTTATCAAATATTTTATAATCACACAGGCATTGACAACACACTGTTTCAAATCAATCAACGTCGAGATTTTCCGAATTTCACAATTCCCTTTTCTAGATGTAATAGTTTAAAGTACTCCTTTTTTCATAGTGTTCCTGCCTTGTGGAACAAATTGCCCATCGATATCCGCTGTTTGACATCTATTTCTTTATTCAAAGCAGCAGTCAACAGCTTTCTCCTCGATTCAACCAATGCAACGCAAAATTTTTAATCATTTTTATCTTTGTTATTGTTTTCCTGTTCCATGTTTACATTGAGTGTCTGTACCTTTTTGAAATATTTTTATCGGCAGACTGAACCTTTAGGTTATAGGAAATTTTTTATTTTCCTCCTCAGTATAGCCTTCTCCATATCCTGTATATCTTTTATGTGTAAATTTTTATTGGATTTGTGGAGAGAAATAAAATAATAATAATAATAATAATAACACGTACAAATTGGAACAAATATCTTGTCATAAAATGTCCTTTCTTCATAAAATTGACCTTGTTTTAAAGGTATTTGTATTTTCTTTAAAACAAACCGCTCCACTTCAACCCTGCAGAATTCCAAAACAATCCAGTATCTTGCATGTATTCCTCAACATTCTTTACCCAAAACAAACAGCAACACACCGCATGGCCGAAGATTTTTCTTGAGAAAAAAAAAGCCCAACTCTGCATGCTGGCCAAAATAACAAGATGCATTCGGACAAAAGATTCCACACTGTCCATGAAGCTCGGAGACACACTGCCCGGACCCCGTGCGGACCCCATATGGACCCCATGCGGTACAGCACCGGGAACGAATCTGGAACACAAGCGGTGTTTCGCTCCCATCACCGGCTGAGGTTCAAGTTCGAGCCACATGGTATAACTTGCGGTTTTATTTTGTACCCGTATGATCCCCATGGTATTTGTTGTGCCCGCATGATTTCCCCAATATTTCAACAGGGGTTACTAAAAGTTCAGATGTAGAGTAGATAATTGACAAAACTTAATTTCCCGCACACGGATTTTTTTTGTTTTTTGTTGCAAAAACAAAACAGCCAAACTTGGATTCAAAATTCGTGCCGACTGCCAACAACAACAACAACAACAACAACAACAAAAACAACAACAACAACAACTATAAATCAGCCCCAAATAAAAGGGTCCACTCCAGGGAAATGTCGGCAGGGTTTGTTCAAGGTTCAAGGTTAATTTATTTTCCCATTTATTTTCCACACTATCAAAATAAACATGACATTATCACCCAAGAGCGATCATTTTAAAGAATACAACTTTACAGTAGATACCAAGAACTAGATGAAAACAAACATGACACTGCAAAGGGATCCATTTTAGAAGCAGAGCTTGTAGGAAATGGTCCCCAAAGACATAACGTTTTTACAAAATAAAAAAGCCACGATCGCGATTGTTTCACTGATTTTTGCCCCTCATTTTGTTCAGTTTCATAAATCAAACTTATTACGGTCAAAAACTGATATTTATTAGGCATATTCGAGGGCAAACATTGAAAGTGCATTGAGCCCATGACGTCAGCATATTAGTTTCACATTGGAATCATGTCTGAACTCTAAGTGCCACATGGCGAGCGCCCCCAATGGCGTAATTGGACAAGGTAGGTTTGGGTAGAATTTAATAGTTCATTCATGATGAATAGACGTGATTGGGAAACATTCTTTTCATGGAGGTAGACACGTTTACATTGCCAAGGAGAAACATGGAAATATGAAAACAAACCCGGAGGTTCATCAGAGGTTGTCTGCCACAACATTATTATCTTTGAAACAAATGAACATGCGAATGCTGTATAGTTTTTGGTTGACATCCCTCCTAGCATGGTGGAACGTCAACGTAACGTTGAGTTTGACCATTGATAGACAGGTCCCATGTCCTTATCTGCAAGGATAAAGACAGGCACTGGTCTTACAGGCCCAATGATTTCATTCGATACAATGATTTCATTTGATAAACGTGCAGTGACGTAAGCTTTACATATCTGTGTTATGATTGGTCCGAGGTGATGTAGGTTAGGTTGTATCTCAATGCACTTTCGGTCGTCTGCATGAATCGCGTGCATAATGTCTGTACATGCATGTAATGTTGTTTTATTTACGATGTGTACATGTGTAATGTACGTGTGAATTGACTGCGAATCTCCATGTGAAATGGATGTGAGGTCAAAGGTACATCTGGCAGCATCCGGTCAGGCAGGTATCTGGCGTTATTCACGAGCCTCGAAGTGTGACGTCAGATGTTCAGGCTAGACCTTTGACTGACCAAAAAAACGTTCAACAGTTTTACATGCACTGCACAAACTGAACTGGGGTGTTAAAATTAGTGCGGGAGAATTGGGCTGTCCTTGATTCCGAATATAAATTTTTCTTGGCGATTGGTCAAAAGGAGTAATAAGCTATCTTGTGACCTTGTACATTCCACCAGCACTTCCTGTCAGGCAACAAACTACCGTACACTGTTGATATAGTACGTTTTATCACACTGTGTATGGACCTTGCATGCACTGCCATTGATCTGAGTAACTTAGGGGTAAAAAAGATGATGAACCAATGGAAACACACAGCTATGTACGCGCAGCGCACAGGATGGGCCAATGAGCAACCTTCTTCTTTTGACCTCTAGCCGAGGGCAACCAACTCAAATGACGTCGATACATAAGGTCTATTTCAACATAACTGAAGTTCTTTATCAACAACAACAAAACTGAAAATTTAGATACCCACTCTTTCGTCATGTCAAAAGTTGATAAGAATCGTACGTTGCTATACACTCTAAAAACTTCCGGATCAGAATTGACCCGGATTCCAGATCTCAGGGGACCTGACCCATTTCTGGGTCAGGCTGACCCGGAAACTGGCTAAAAGTGGGATTTTAACTCGGATTCTGTCAGTTTGACACATCATTTCTATGTAATTTTGACACTGATTCCGGGTCACTTTGACCCAAAAATGGGAACCTAGAACCCGGAACCGGGTCAATTCTGACCCGGGAGTTTTTAGAGTGTAAGTAACACTTTAAACATCGTTTTCTTGAAACATCGTTGCGCTGTGTGCCTGCACTGCAGGTAGTTGTGGCAGTTTTGTTAACTTGTGATACCATGAGCCTAATGCGTGAACATAGTCTTAAAGGGATTGTATACGTTTGGTAATTGGAACACACTGTTTGTTTCAATCCTGTATAGTTGTAGATATATACCATAAAACTAACCTGTGAAAATTTTATTTCAAAAGGTGATAGCGTTTTTGAGATATTGCCGAAAATCTGGAGCGGTTATGTCCACGCAGGAAGAATAATCTGCAATTAGAATACACAATCTGGGAAACGTCACCACAGTAACGCTTCTCAGATTCAAATTTGTTGGGATAAAAAGTGATATCCTTTTCCATAACCGCAGCCCTTCGAAGTGAAAAGTTTCTAAAAATGAAATACTATCCAAAGCTGCTGCACTTCTTACTAAGTACATTTTTTATGGCCATTCATTTTCAGAGTCATTACCAAACCTATACAGCCCTTTAAATACCAGCTGTGGAATGTTTGTGGTCTGGTAACGGACAACGCCCCTTCTGTTTCAAGGAACTGGGGCGAATACAAAATGCACTACGACGCAGAGGGAGAAGTTGCCTATGGTTCAGCTAACCATTAACATGGAGGTGATTTAGTATCAACCGCAATGTAGCTCGGAATAGAGCTAAAGGTTGTAACATGGACCTCCATGGACAAAACAACCACTAATCACTTAGCAGCACGTATTAGAACAGAACAAGGTTGTACAAAGACGGGGTTAGGGTTTTGATAAAACAATGGTATCGAAACATCTTGTTCTTCTCTCGATTACGTAGGCCCCTAGCTAAATGTGGCTGTTAGGGAAAATGTTCTGGAACCCTTTCAATACGATTTAACCTCGGTTCAATAATATTGTATTATTCCTTGTTTAACCATGGAGAAAAGACTCAATGGTTTAACCTACAGAAAACCCTACAATATTCTTTGTAACAAGTATTTTCTAAGAGGGTATTAATACAGAATTGCTAAAGGATAAAACAACATTTGTTTAATTTTAGCCTGAAACTTATCTGATTATGAAGTTCATACTAGAACAATTTTTCCTGTGAAAACTTCCCCCATCTGAAATGAAGTCACATTCGAGAAAACTGTAGGCCTAGGGCCTATATGTACCTTTACAAAACGCAACAGCTGATTTCGGTTGTTACAACCAAAATTAAGGACATTGAGTTTACATGCTATACATTGCGCAGGTTTTTCACTATTTTCTAATGACTCACACAACGGATTAAGCCCAAACTTTCACATGTTTGTTATTTTCATGTAGGGCCTATATGGTTTATCACACAAAACATGAACATTACACTGTCTGCGACTATTTTGTCAGCTCTACCAATCCTGAAAAATACCTTTAAAATATCATATATGTGTACTCTGAAGCACTATCCATACATAAATGGGGTTGGGATCACCCCTCCCCTGCCCCGTCCCGTCCCTTCCTAACGAACCATCTAATCCAAAACACATAAATTATGGTTGAAGGATACGTACGGCAATTAGAGTAAAATGACAAATTTGTTTTAAATACTTAAATTCACTACTTAGCTACCACCGCTGTGATTGTGTTGTGATAGCCTTACACTAAACTGAGATGAACTTGACCTATCACCGACCTGACCTAACTAAACAACGCCCCTCCCATAATACTGCCCTCATGGGTTTACGTTTGAAGGTCAACAAATGTCACGAACGTTAGAAGCAATCGACTATTAGAATGACACAGAAAGTGCATCGACGGTTGTCTTACAGTGAAGTGGTTGGATGCCAAAAAATTGCCACAGGTAACATCACGGAGTCACATGTCAGCATACTTGTTTTATTGGGGTTTTAGAAAAAATGTAGACGATCATTTTTATAACAATGTTTAAGTTTTTAGTCATGCTACTGCTGTAGGCCTATATACAAAGTTTTTAACTAATGTAAAGCTGCCTTCTGATGCTGTAATTCTTTTGTTGTAAATAGCTCTTTCAGTTTTTTTCTATAGCTTGTTTTGTTAATGTGTCTTTTATGGTCTATTAATTAATCTTGTTTGTAGGAATATTTTCCCGTGGTGTGGTTTTTGTTTGTTTGTCTGTCCGTCTTTTGTCTGCCTGCCTGTCTGTCTTATGTAGTGTTTTGTGTGTTGGCCGTTTGTTTTGCTTGGGTCGTTTGCTTGTTTGTTTGTTGTGTATTTTGTGTGTTTGTTTGCTTGTTATGTTGTTGTCTGTTTGTAGTGTTTATTTTTGATAAATTGTATCAACATTTTTTGTAATAATGTTTTTAGTATTCTTATATATTTAGTTTATAATGACCACCAGGGGCTTGTGGAAGACACATTTAGTGTCCGAAGATAAAAAAATTTAAAATGGTGGATCATTACAACCCTCACAAAGACCTGTCACTTCACGGAGGCAATGAAGGCAATTTGCCTCCATTGCCTTGATGCCCCTTCAAAATGTTCCAGTAGAAATTTAAGTTTTAACCAAAGAGTTGCCCTTTATTGAGAAAAAAACTGCCTTGCCCCGACAAGAACCATCGAGGAAGAAATTATAGAATGAAGTACCAGGCTCTATTCAAAGTATCAACAAGTGCCAGAGTAAATGTGGTGAATTTCTGAATTCGAAGTGGTTGGTGATTATGTTAAGAAGTTTAGCTTGATTATTGAGTCGTAAGTTAAAGGTACTGAACAAGTTTGGAAATTGTCAAAGACCAGTGTTCTCACTTGGTGTATCCCAACATATGCATAAAATAACAAGCCTGTGAAAATTTGGGCTCAATTGGTCATCGAAGTTGCAAGAAAATGATGAAACAAAAACACCCTTGTTGTACAAATTTGTGTGCTTTCAGAGGAATAAAAACTTCTTGCAAGAAATGTTTATTATTTTAGTGAGAAATTACCTCTTTCTCAAAAGCTACGTTACTTCAGAAGGAGTCGTTTCCTACAATGTTTTATACTATCAACAGCTCTCCGTTGCTTGTTACCAAGTAGGTTTTTATGCTAATATTTGTTTTGAGTCATTACCAAACGTGTACGATACCTTTAATGTGTTGTTTATTAGTTCTAGGATAAAAAAATAATGTATGTTCGGTTTGGTTAACAGTAACACTAACATTGACAGTAAGTATGACAAAGAAGACACTATACAACACAGCTAGGCTAATCAACAGATCTATATTACAATATTGGCCAGAATTGCAGAAAATAGCCCATGCTTGACACGCTGGCAGAAGTGCTTCCCTCACCTTAGACAAACACCCCTCCCGCCCCGCCCCCGCCCCACCCCAAACCAAAACAAAAAAACTAAAAACCACACACCCCACAACAAACGAAAAACACACACTAATACATGCCAAACAACTACAATTCAAAATCCATACAAACAGGACCCTTATCATTCAATAACACCACGAAGGTAACGTAACTGCAGCTAACTTACGATCAGGTTTCGCAAACGTACGGATACGGATACAGATAAAACCGTATCCGTTCACGTTGGGTGCGTGTCAGGTTTTGTTTTGCAATCATGGAGTTATGTGTCACTCAGGCATAGGCCAAAGTATAGACACACGTTAAAGGCGGATCAGACCCGGTTCAGATCCGGCAATGTGGATTAACGGCTAGTGTAAACGCAAAAATGCCGGATCAGACCCGGTTCAAGATCCGGCAATTTTAATCCACCTTTCGAGGAGGGTTGAAGCCGGCAATTGGTGGATCAGATCCGGCAAAGTGGATTACAAATACAAGTGTAAACGCAAAGGTGGATCAGACACCGCAATTCGATGTGGTATTCCGGTTTCGCTACGAATGGCGCGCTTTTCGCTTGGGCTTTGCTGCGACATCCCTCGCTGTTTATATTTGTGAGCGTGTCTTCGTTGTTGTGTCATGCACGGTGCACATGGACTGTGCGTGTATGTGAAACGATTTGTAGTTTTCAGTATCACTTTATACATACATCGTTACGTTCGGAGCTTGCCTTGTTGCTTTATTTTGTTAATTTTCCCATCTGTTTCTACCTCCATGGTCGTTGTTAACTGGTTCCGACTCATTTAGTTCATGGTTTCTTACTCCACGATTGAACGTTGCGATCTGTAAAAGCTGGTGCCTTGAATTTTATTCCGATACATCCCCGACCACGCATTTCTCACACAGGGAATTTCCCTTGCACCTTCGCTCCCACTGCTAGCTACACGCCATTCCTTCATCCCCTAACAATAAAGTATAGCACACTAGGACCTAGGACCAAGCACATCTGCGGGTTCGAGGTGATGAATACTATGGGATGGCAGCACTGTGAAGGTACTCTCGCAACATGTCGTCGCGAGGAAAAAACTGTTCGCTTTTTAGCAGGGGCGGATCCAGGATTTTCCAAACGGGGGGGCGTGAAAATATACCAAGCAGCAAAATGATAAATGAAGTTTGTTGCGCCTGCGTAACACAAAGCTTCCCCATTTCTCCCTCCCCTTCTCTCTCTCTCCCTCTTTTTTTCTTTTCTCCCTCTTTTTTTTTTTTTTTTATATGAAAAAGGGGGGGGCGTGCGCCCCCCACGCCCCCCTGGATCCGCGCCTGTTTAGTGAGTTTTCTTTTAATTGTATATTCCTAAAACTGGTTTCAATGTTTTTGTATTTAATTGACAATATGGCGCGCTATAATTCTGACCTTTGATCTGTTCCACGTAACCCTTGAGCTCTTTGCGAGGAGCGGTGACGTAATGACCAATATACATCCGGTCCAAAAGTGGGATCGGAGCCGGATCAAGCACTAGTGTAAACGCGACACGGGATCTTGATCTGCGGTCGTAAAAAAATGCCGGATCTCAATCCACCTTTCTGGATCTAGTGTAAACGCGGTGGTTGGTATGGGGTTTTGCGAGATAAACAAATCCAATTTGTGTTGGTGTATGTACTTGTTACATTGGAGAATTTGATTGAAATAGTATTCGTTTTCGGACCCGCACGTTAAGCGCGTGTAAAGAAAGTTCATAGCAAGCACGGCAAAATAGAGACCCCGGTTTATACCAAATTTCCCTGATATTTTGCTTACAAATGTTTAACACATTTCTATCTAGGCCTATATCATGAATGACACCTTTAAAAGCAATACCGGGGAAGATGTTTTTAATCTGTAGGGCAAGAATGCAACTGAAGTCAGCAAAAAACGGTGTCGCAGTTACGCGTCACGTGAACACACAAAGTGTTGACGTATCCGATCCGTAGCCTAGCGAAACCTCTCTATGACCTCTACTGCTAAACACTGCAAAAAACTCGGGTGTTAAAATTGACACCATGGGTGTTGTCACATAATAGATACCGAAGAGAGAATACAAAAAAAGATCATAGAGTGTAACACCAAAGTAATTGTTTTTGCAGAAATTAGTGCTATTTTAACACCCTATATGGTGTGAATGTTGATTCCTTTTTGGTATCTATAATGTCGCAATTAAACACCCTAGTTTTAGTGCAGGCCTACATGTACTGTACTACCACCAGGAATGAAACCAAGCGATAGTTGTTATTTTTTAAATTTTGGGAGATAAATTACCTGGCTGTACTACCATGGTTCCACTATTTCAAAGAACAAGGACTGGTCTGTAGGCAGGAAAACTGTTACTTGGGGTAATCGTTGGTGGTCTCCAGTCATTGAAACAATAGAAGCATTGTTCTTTCCCCAGCCCAGCAGTGCCATGAAACCGATCAGCAGAGTCCCCCCCCCCCACTGCCTGTGGGTACTTTTTTTTAGTCTGCTCTCAGCAGGCGATGTAGTTATGGATGGAGCTTGCTTTTGTGGGCTCTCAACATTGAGGAACTCTCAACAAGCGCTTCTGATGAGATTTTGTAGATTGTTTATTTCAATTAGCCTGACAACTTACAAGCAAGTGCCCAAAATAGCCAACAGTATTTTTGTTTAGCGGTGACCGTGGCAGTGATTTTGTAACTCTTAGAAAGTTGTTACCATTATCAGCCTGTCTAGGTCGCCTTTAGTTATTGCGTGGGAGCAGAAAGATTGGAATAAATTCTCCAATAAACCCTTCTTAGGTTTCTCCAGTAGAAGTAAAAGAACGGTTTCAATATCGATATGATGCAATATCGAAACATATCGATACATATCGATAACCTGCCTGCCATTTTCATTTGTGGGTGGGGCAAGCGGGGGCAAAGACATAATTGGGATGTATAAAACCAGTCATTTGTGCATCTTTGTTCGATCTCAGTTGTGGAGGGGGGGGGGGCAAGCCCTCTGCCCCGCGTTACGCCACTGATCGATACAAATTCAAGAAAGTATGAAACGCAAAAGAAGTGAGTTTTGGGTCGTTACGATAGCCGCTTCTACTTCACTGTTTACGCCTTGAGAGCAGGCTAACTGACCTAGCAGTTTACACTGCTTTCGTGATTGTAAGTAACATGTTTACGAATTCTTAGGATATTTTGAAACTCAACACTGTCAGTATCACCATAGTCCTGTTGTGACTGCTTTGGCGTTAACAAATACAAGTGACATCGGATCAATAAACTAGCGACATCGGCAAACAAAACTCGGAAATGATGGGCGCGGTTATGTTGTGTTTTGTTTTGTTTAAAATAATTATACAACTGGTTTGGAAAACTCGCAAAGCACCCCTATATTTGACGCACCATGGAATCAGGGTGACTCACAAATTCACCTGTCTTTCGAAAACTTGTTTAGATGTGTGGCCGCTAATTAATTAATATAGCCACCTTAAATTACACATGGTACCAATGGCACACCATACATTTTCTTTCTTCACGATCGTAAGGAGGCAATTCAAACATTCTTGAGACAAAACACAATGTATTGTAAGCTGTAAAACACATTCACAAAATGTCGATCAGTTTTATGATCGTAATTCATAAGGATTTTAGACTCAGTAACTGGGGCGCTGTTCTCCATTTTTCAATTTTTGTTTATATATATAAATGAGTACATAGCCACAGTAACCATGGTAACATGGTCTAGAGTAGGATTTATAATAAAGTATCAAATTGCGAAAGGGCAATTAGAATTACAAGATGATATGTGTGACTGTGTTTATCTTATTTTCCAAAACGTATGACGATTGTAAAGAGGAAAACATGTACGATCGTAAACACTAGAATTGTCGTGCCTGTTCATTTCAAGTGACGCCCCATTTATTTAGAACAAAGGGGATCAAAACCCTTGTCATGACCAGGCCATTTCCGGGCAGGCGATATGCAGTTCATTCGTGGTTTATTTGAAATTACCATAATTAAACCCTGTTAATAAGCAAACATTGCTGAATAAACTGTTCACATTTGAGCTTCTTACATCATATAAAACCGCATTTCAGGCAGATGTGAAACCTTTCAAAACATGTAGACAGAAATGCACTTCCTGGGAATATTTGTCACAAAAAGGTACGATTTGTACCTTTCAACGTTTGACAAACAGTACAGGCTCATTTTGTTAGAATCACATCTTCTCCATTACTGTACAAATTTTAAAAATATTACAACAACAAATAGTGCTGGCTCTGCGGCATGGTTTGTGATTTATGGTTTCAATCTTACTCTATGGTTTGGTTTGAGGCACCAACAAGAGTACGTTCTTATAAAAATTGACCTACACGCATGATTTATTGACTACAAATGTAGAGAACTTTAAACATTTCAAGATAACAAAGACACCCTTACGCCCATTGGATATGAACCATGGTTAAACACCCTACCTGTTGTCTGTGCTTGTGTAACGGAGAATTGTGAAGGCGGAATGGCACACAAGAATATTGTCAAAACTGTCAGTTGAACTAAGTGCATAGCTGTATGCCCAGAGGTGAATTTAGATGGAAACTGGGGGAGGTTGTTGCAGCGGTGACGGCCAGCCATTGCTGCTGCACAAAATAGTCGAAACAGTCACAGGAAATCACAGTTTGAGAAACTGTACACACCACAACTTGATGTATTTGATGACAGTGCTCAGAAACGAAATCTCAAGTTGGGGGAGAACTTTCCACGTCTTGACTTCCGGTGTCTGGTGTGTGGTATCGCGAGTTAATCCTGACTGCAAAAGTCACAAGATGTTGTTACACCACAGATTGTCCAACACGAGTGGTTTCAATGCGACTTCGGGTGTGTGTGGTAAAAAACTCAACCACCACACGCATCAACATGAAGTGCAATCCGTCTTCCACTCTGTACTACGAGGCTCTTCCAACCTACTCCCTTTCTCGGGTAACCTTCGTCACCTTTTGCCGGGATGGCTCACTGGCAACTGTAAAGTGCCAGCACGTACTGGAACACGAGGGGTTCCCCTATAACATTCACCGGTAGACCAAACCCCAGACCAACAGCTGACTGGATGAAGGCAATAAAGTTTGATTGTCTGGAAGATAGATATATCGGTAGCAGGTTCGATTCGAGCTAGCCGTTCTTGCTCAGTGATATAAGTTTAAATTACCATTGACTCAGCTTTGGTGGTAACCAACTCTAAAAAGGAGGACAGACGAACCGCTTACAACAGGCAGTTTGCCCACATGCCACGAATTGCCCTCGGCAACTTGATGCTCTCGTTAGACTCGATAAACAGTCTTTGGGCAAATTAACGGATGCTAGTCCGTTGTGACGTGTGCCGTGCTGGGAAATGGGGGTGGTGGGGGGGGGGGTATAAAACAGACCGATGTCAGTAAGGATTTTGATCTGTTTCAAGGATGACAATATTTCTTAAAAGCATCGGGTTTGGCCTCATATATAATTACCGGTATTTTCTGTAAAATACCTGCATAATAAAATGGATGTTTTGAGTTATGTAGCAAGTGACACATGTGTACCAAACTACATTCGGTTTTATTGTTCACCATTTTACTGCTCACCGGGTTGTTCTTCATTTTGGATGAGCGTAGCTCAAAAACTCAACGGCCACTACCTACTAACAATTGAAAAGAAAAATGAAGTTTAGTTGTCAGCAGATATAATTTGGTTTAACTCCAAGATGCGAGAGCCTTTTAAATATTTGAATATTGTTTTGAATGTTTACCATTTAGCTTTGGTTGATATTAACAGCTGTAGGCCTATGGCGCAATATAAGTCGCCGTCTCGGGATGCACCACACTAAATACAGAGAAACTCATGAGCGGAGCCTCATTAATAATTTGTAAATCCCACAACGTTTTCTGTAAATCAAAAAGTTGAAGGTCTTTTTTTATGGATTGTTAATATTTTGCCTGTGGGGAACATGGACACCAGCTGGACACACCCGGAAAAACTGCAAGAAACAGAAAACCCCCGCACCAGATGATAGTGAAGATGACGGAACACAGGACGAAAACCCCATCAACCCAAAACCCATCTTCATGCACCGAAACAAATCTGACCCAAAGCACCCACCGAAATCAGCCAGAAAGCGACACAACCAAAATGGTCCAAATATTGTGCCCCTGGGGTAGTTGACTTTTAAACTGGAGCATTTGGGGGTACACTAGCCCTCTAAAAAATGACCCTTTTTTTCTAAAAGGTGTTAATTTTTCCAAGATGGAGTCTGGCCAGTTTAGGCCTACTTGTTCGGGGTGTTTTTGTTTTAGATAAGCCTAGCTTAAAAGCTAAACGGCTAAACTAACAAAAAAATAAAAATTTAAAAGACAAATGAAGTTTAGTTGTCAGAGTTTAGTTGTCTTTTTTTAAAGAGGCTGATAAACCTTTGAATATTTAATTTTGTATTTTTGAATATTTAGCATTTAGCATTGGTCGCTATAGGGAGATTATTTTAGGTGCCGTCTGGGGGCAGAGCCGTATATTGAGAGAGTTGCGACAACTTGCGATTAGAAGCCATTTTGTCTCCAAAAAATGCATTGGCGAATACAGGGTGCCAGACTAGTCTGCCCATTGGGTTGTGCTGCATTTGGAACAAAATGGCGTCCAGCAACCACGTGACCGGAGAAAGCTGGTCCCTCCATGTCGCAACTCTCTCAATACACAGCTCTGTCTGGGGGCTGCTGGGTGCGCCCTCTATGTCGGCTTCGGAAGATTAGTAAGGTCGACCAATGGCTATAGATCTTTATCATGGAGCGGCCATCTTGATTTTCTCCCATTCAAATCAATGTTACCAAACCGAGGCTGGAAGGAGAAACAGTCTGGTTCCTTTGTTGTACAATGAATGTCATTATTCATTGCTGGTATGGGATACAAGGAACATGACCAAGATGGTGGCAGCATGATAAAGGTCTATAAAGGCAAAGCTCAACTTTGCCGTACTATTTAGGTGTGAAATTTATCTGAAAATTGCACTTTATTTAAAAAACAAAAACAAAAAACCCAACATTAACACACTTGCAGACAAATTATAAATATATAGGGACTATATAAAATAATATAACGAAAATGAAAACATAAAATTACATTTATCTGGCAACAGTTTACTTTAATCTATTTTTTATGGGGACACAATTCTATTCGAATAAACCATTAATAACTTTATTTAATTTATTCCAGATTAAAAATTCTGCCAAGGGGTACATGTTTAGAAGCGTTTAAATTTGTGCTATGTTTTGAAGCCTATCCCTCAATACTTTATTTATTATACATCTTTGTACAAAACGCTTGAAAATTAAGAAGTGAGCATAGGGTTACATTGGTTGTCATATCTACAGCTTTCTGCATCATTAAAACTAATTAAAAATAATTATTAATATTTATGGAGTGGTATTTGTCATTTTTACTTGACATCCTGTTAGACGCTTCACTAGTTTTTCCCGGTAGTCATCAAATTAATGTAAATGTGACACCGATAAAGATTGGTTAACTTTGGCTCAATAATGATGAATGAAAGATTTATTGTTCGATTTGAAACATCCCTTTAGGCCTCTTAAAACAAAATGTTGAGCGTCCTTATTTTTTGGGGTGGGGGCGGGAGGGCATGTTTTTATAAAGTTTTTAAAAAATAGTTTTGTTGACTTGCCTTAATATGAAATAAAGAATAAAGAAATAATCACAATCACTATAAAATAGAGGGTTTGTGTGATTTTGAAGTTTTTAATTGTTTTGTTAAACCCATTTGATAACTCCTAGATGACATTTTCTGTAAAGATTTTCAAAAAACTAAAACGCAGTGTTACGTAGCATGGGTAAATACTTGAGGAATTGTTCTTGTTTTTGCCAACATGAATAACCTTTCTTCAAACATCTTTTCCAACCTATAGATGTGGAAAAAATATCAGCTGATAAATCTGGGAGATGAAAAGGCTGTTCTAATGATCGAGGTAAAAATATAAATAAAAAAAAATTAAAAAAAGGGGTCGTGGGTTGCGTATTGGGTCGGGTGGGGACGATCAACAATTTTTTTTGTTATGTGGCCTTATCTAGGACTCAAATATAAAAAGGGCCTGTCCTTCAACGTTTAGCTCACTCCTCTCACAACACCGGGGACCAAACTTTTCTCTATAAGCTAGAAGGGCCATATTTCATCGCTCTGCTTAAGCAGACAATTATTGCTTACGGGTTGCTGCTGAGCACACATGAGCAGGATGCCACTCACAGAAGGTACGTGCTACATTGTGTTTTAGCGGATCACCTTATTCTGGTAAGCATAATTATTTTGTGCTCAGCTATGCTTGCCATCAGATCTAAGAAATTGGTCCCTGGTATTTTCGTACTGAGAGTTTTACATCTGTCGATGGAAACATCCACGCATGCTTAATAAGAGTTGATGATTACCTTGCAGATATTGTGTGTGAAGTTTGTAAATAAAACAGAACGGGTCAAACACTTTCACTTGAGAAAAAAGCCCACTACATTCATGTTCACGAGGTGGAAGTTTATATGTTGAGTTTTATATTAAGGACGGGGTGTCGAACAAAGATTTCACAAAACTTGGAAGTGTTGGACACAGAGGTAATAAAGAGTATATAGGCCTAGGGTTGCTTTTTCTGGAAGTAATTAGCTAAAAAAGTAGAAAATCCCCAGAAATTTGATGACTGAACTGCAACAAATTGTAAGGAATTTGACAGGGATTCAAACTCTACAATTGTAACTTTTGTCACAAAATTGAGAGTCTCCAAGATGAGTTGTAACATAAATGGACCAGATTCCCTGCGGTCACGTGGTTGCTATGGACGCCATTTTCGGTCCAAATTAAGCACAACCCAAAGTGCAGTCTAGTCTGGCACCCTACGGGCACACATGCTGGGGTTTTTTAATTACTGAAAATGGCTTCTAATCACAAGTTGTCGCAACTCTCTCAATATACACCTTTTTACTGCAACGTCACACAGCCCGAGGTTTTGCCAACCAAGGTTGGAAAACAATGGGAAGCCATAAATGCAAAGCAAAAACAGATATAGTCACAGTTTGTAATAATGTTACACAAAAAATAGTGTTGAATTTGTTGGAAACAAAGCAACCAATCATGGGATGTATTTTTGTAAATTGAAAGTTTGCAGAAATGTTGAATTTGGTCACAACATCTGTTAAGACGATTGAATGTTTTGCTAACATTCGACCGTTCGAGCCAACCAGCTCGGTTTGTTTATCAACCGTATAGAAAGGTCTATTCGGCTTTGCCCTGTGGCAGAGCTGTGTATTGAGAGAGTTGCGACATGGAGGGACCAGCTTTCTCCGGTCACGTGGTTGCTGGACGCCATTTTGTTCCCAAATGCAGCACAACCTAATGGGCAGACTAGTCTGGCACCCTGTATTCGCCAATGCATTTTTTGGAGACAAAATGGCTTCTAATCGCAAGTTGTCGCAACTCTCTCAATATACGGCTCTGCCCTGTGGATGTTGTGTGCGCCCTCTATGTCAGCTTCGGACGACGAGTTAGATCGACCAATGGCAAAGCATGTAGCCCAAAATGTACTCGTAATCATAATGCCTTGCGCCTTATTACAGGTGCACCCGATAATTGTGAATATGTGAATATTGTGATACTTTGGAGCCCCCACCCCCCCCACTCCCCCCAAAAAGGGTTATGTTATGACAGAAGGGCCGTTACCCACAGGAATTGTGGAGAAATTATTATGGCCAAATTTGTAATAGGTTTTTCCGGCCAATTTCAGCAAAAATTCGTTCATTTTCATTAACACGCATTCAAATTCACTAATGTTCCCCTATATATAAGGGTTTATTTTTTCTCATTTGGATCAGATTCGTTGCAGTCATTCTATTTCAAGACTACACTTTAACAATTCTAAAGTTGAATTTCTACTACATATTTACTATTGATGAAATTGAATGGTTGACCAGCTCTTGCTGTTGGCTTTTACGAATTTGAATGATTCTTGCGGCCTAATGAAATTAAATGATCTTATTTGACCAGTGAATGCTAAATTGGTGAAATTGATTTACTCCTTTGGACTGTCGAATGCTGATTCAACGGAGCATTCATTTTCAAAATAAATAGAATGACCCGGGTGTTAAAATGAATGGATCTTTGTTGAAAGTGGCCGGAAAAACCTATAATAAATAATTTAAAGTAAAGTTTGTTTCACTGCACTTTTTTTCTGTTCAAGAGGTGGCGAAACTTCTAAAATGATGTATGAGTATTTGTTTAAATTTTATCATCTGGCATGGGCATGGACCCCTTCTATTGTAAATGACGCCCTCAGCGTTCCCCGGGTTCCATTTCTAATCCATTTTCAAACTCACTGTATTACTTCTTCAGTCGAATGACTGTATAAAACTGTCCATGATGATGACATCATAGCTGGTTGCGTATTCGTAACTATGACCTGAACTATAACAGTAAGTTGGAGGTTTGCGGTAACGCTGTGCGTTAAATCTCTTTTGAGTATGTGTTCTGAGAAGACTAGGCGGTTTAGTCATAACCTTAAGCATAAAATGACACTGAAAGAAAAATCTCACCGAGAGAACGCAACAATACGACGCAGGACAGCCCCCCCCCCCTAAAAAAAAAAAAAAAAAAGCGATGCGTGACATCAAACCAGGGACGGGACAACCAAAATGACATGAAAATGCAAATTGAGCACCGGCTTCGTTGGGAATCTTGTCTCCCGGCGGTGTGTGTGTCCTCCAAACGGTAAAATTAATTAACATGGGCTGAAGGAAGTTGAGTCAAAAGAGGGCGCTATCAGAGGAAATTTCTTAACAATTCGGGGGGGGGGGCGGAATCTCAAGCCACACCGGGCAACCCCCTCCCCCCCCCGAAAAAAGCGACAAAATAGAACACCTTTACGGACCACAATATTCGAATGCTATGGTGGCCCTGAAGGGATATCAAACATATATATTTACGTGAATATTTACGTAAATATTCACGGTTTTTGCCCCAATTCGCAAATATTCACGTAAATATTGACGTGAATATTCACGATTTGTGCCCCAATCGCAAATATTGACGTGAATATTTACGTAAATATTTGCGATTTGGTGCACAAATCGCAAATATTCACGTCAATATTCACGTCAATATTTGCGATTTGTGCACCAAATCGCAAATATTCACGTCAATATTTGCGATTGGGGCAAAATCGTGAATATTCACGTCAATATTTACGTGAATATTTGCGAATTGGGGCAAAAACCGTGAATATTTACGTAAATATTCACGTAAATATATATGTTTGATGTCCCTTCAGGCCACCATAGAATACGCACTAGACGGTCCATGCGGAGGCAGTTGGTTTGAAGTGGGCGTGGCTTACAGTGGAATGACGTCAGGATCGTTCATTAATAAAAGTAAAATTGTAATACTGTATCCATGGCTTCTGTTCCGCTTGATCAGTGAAGTGAAAAATAGTGACAACTTGGACACAAGAAATGCGCACGCACTACCCATTCCCCAAGGCCCTATACTATTGGACATTGTTTCCAATTCGACAAAAATGTAAACAAATCATAAATCAATGGAAAAAAATACAGAGTGACTTCCGTGTAAGTTGGTCTACGTGACTGTCCACACGCTGCCCTCTGCCCTGTGGTTTATAATTAACACGTGAAAGATCCCCCTAGTATCCGTACGTCACTCTGCGTAGTTTGTTTACCATTCTGGACGAGAAGCCGGCCGGCGAAATTACAATAAAACTCGGCGTCGGTTAACAGAGTGGCGCACTTGAGAACTGTCACCGACGAAATGCGCATGAAACAACGGAACAGTCGTACGTAGCCTAGAGTATCATTATAGAAAGTGGACGCAGTGCTTCGTCGGTTAATCACCCGGCAGTTAATTTCCATTGCAGTAAGTACTTATTTATTTATCACAGTTTTTGTTTTATAATATAAATACAGCTAAATCGGCTAAATTGTTTGTACCTGTATTTTTTTTATTTTGACGCGTAAGTTTATTTCGTCATGAAGTTTTATAATAATTAATTTTGAGTGTGAAACGCACAAGAGGTGGTGGTAGGGTTTAAATTTCACAGGAATCTCCCGGGGGTTTTATTGCATGGGAATTGATTAGAAGTAGACTGAAAACATGCTTTTGGGTCTGTATAATGACTCTGAAAATTAATGGCAATAAAAACTTACTTGGTTAAGAAGTACGACAGCTTTGGATAATATAGCGCAGTTTGAGAAACTTTTCACTTTGAAGTACTGCGGTTATGGAAAAAGATGTCACTTATTATCCCCGAAAATTTGAATCTGAGAAGCGTTACTACAGTAACGTTTCTCAAAATAGTGTATTCCAATTGCAGATTATTCTTCCTGCGTGGACATAACCGCTCTAGATTTCCGGCAATATTTCAAAAACGCTACCATCTTCTGAAATGAAATTTTCACAGGTTAGTTTTATGGTATATATTATATCTATATAGGATTGAAACAAACAGTAGGTTCCAATTACCAAACGTATACAATGCATATTACCATATCGAGGCTGGAAGTGAAGAACTAGTCTGGCTCCTTGTTTTTAATGCGAAATGGCAATGAGGATTATACTGGGTATACAGAGGAAACAAGTCCAGGTGTTGTACGGAACGAGATGACAATTTGGTCATCAGAAGAAATGCGAGGCTTAAGACCTAGCTGAATTCAATGAAAATGCCAAAAACTGTGCTCAGTTCTTGCTGAAACACAACATCTAGCGTGTGTGGACACGATAAGTAGAAGAAGCAGAACAAAAAATGGCGCATATTATTATTAAAGGTATCGTACACGTTTCGTAATGACTCAAAACAAATATTACCATAAAAACTGACTTGGTAACAAGCAACGGAGAGCTGTTGATAGTATAAAACATTGTAGGAAACGACTCCCTCTGAAGTAACGTAGTTTTTGAGAAAGAGATAATTTCTCACTAAAATAATAAAAACTTCTTGCAAGAAGTTTTTATTCCTATCTGAAAGCACACAAATTTGTACAACAAGGATGTTTTTTCTTTCATCATTTTCTTGCAACTTCGATGACCAATTGGGCCCAAATTTTCACAGGCTTGATATTGTATGCATATGTTGGGATACACCAAGTGAGAACACTGGTCTTTGACAATTTCCAAACGTGTTCAGTGCCTTTAAATTATCTCGATCGTCACGGTCGATACGCCCGACATAAGGACGCGAATGATTTTGAATAATAGACCCTGCAACCTGATTATTTCAATGACAAAGTTGAAACATTCAAAGGCTCTGTTAATATTAGCGAAATTGCCGATCAACCACAGAAATATTTCGTCTTTGAGTGTTCTCTGAGAGAGGAGATACTGCGCTACATTTTAATAAGAAGTTTACGGCAAGACCACGTTTGGCTACTCAAGATCGACTATTGGGTTATTATCAATGATGAAATGGAAGGAACATACAAGAGAAACAGCCGTCTGTGCCGGAAAAGTTCAACTTTTAAGCGTATCACAGTTAGACCTATATTTCAGTTTTATGTTGTATCAAGTACTGAAAATAATAACTTCTATACTATCATGAATACCAATGTTAAAGCTTACATGCTTTTCCCCATGCTACATGAGTTGCCACTTCCTGGTTCGATGAAACTTTTAAAACACGTAAAAGGCATTAGTGTGTCATTAATCAATTGTAACACAGGGTAACAACTTTCAGCAGGCAGCCAACTGTGCTTCATGCAAAATGAACAACGTGGAAACACAGCATCAAATATTTGCAGGTTCAAATCCCATTCTAGCCAATTTGTCTTCGTTCACAACCCCCCCCCCCAAAAAAAAAACAAAACCCAAAAACCCAAAAAGGAATTAGGTTTACCCAGTTAGTTTCCCTTGTGGTTTGTTTAACGGTTACACACCTATGTTCCGACACCCCTTTGTTCCGTCACCCCTTTGTTCCGACACACATAGTGTATTTTCCTATTTCTAACCCTAACCCAAACACTAACCCTAACCATAGCGTGTAATTTTTGAAAGGGTTTTCGGAATATCGAGTTGTCGGAACATAGGGGTGTCGGAATATAGAGGAGTCACGATTTTTTACTACTTGATATTATACAATTTAATATTGGATGCATATGAGTAGGCCAACACTATAGCAGCATAAATCAAGAGGTAAAATATATAGACTATGCCATTTCACGGAGCGAAGCGGAGAGAATTGGAACAGTCCAGATTTCAACGAGCGATGAAAAATGATCAAATGTCTTTTGTTAACAAAGAATAAAACGCAACATATGCAATTATTCTGGTTTACATAGCAAACACCCTTGTTTACAGGTTTCCTCAGGCTTGCGAGCTACATTGATTAAGTAATTCACTTATGAGGCATATCCGGTTTATTCATGAATGTTGCAAAATCATTCATGTGTAAGGAATGGTTCCACTCCTGGGGATACTTGCTACAAGATTACCAGACATACATAACAATAATAATGATCCTCTATTGTCGTAATCTTTGTAGCAAATATCCCCATAGTTGGAACCATTCCAAACACATGAATGATTTTGCACATTCATGAATAAACCGGATACGTTAATTGCATCAGAGTTCATGGTTGTCCGATAAACATGAACAGAAACATTACTGACTTATGTTAAAAAGGTGTTTCCCCTAAAACTTTGCACATGCTTCAAACATGACGTCATCTATGCTACGTGCAACCGCAGCGCGGCATTCATGGAAATTGAATTGTCGGTGGGTTGACGCACTATTTTGTTTTCCACAAAACATTTCCCGCCATGACTCTGGAAACGGTTAAAGTAACAAGTACGATTTTATTTAGAACTACGAGGTATACACTTAAAAATTGTTATAGTATGAACTTCATAATCAGTAAGCTTTTAGACTAACATTAAAGGTTGGTCTAAGTTGGTCTATGAAAATCGTTTGTAACCGTTTGTTATAAAATGCATTTGGTTAGAAAGATGTTTTAAAAGTAGAATACAATGATTCACGCAAAATATGCTTCGAAATTGCGTGGTTTTCCTTTTGCGAACTAACACGGTCCGCCATTTTGTGGAGTCAAAGATTTGAAGGGAACAAAAAATCTGGTCAAGTCGACCAAAACTCGGACCTAGCATCTTTAATCTTGTGCAATAACACGCAATACTAGTCTATAAATCAACCGAGATAGTGTCAAACTACTCAACGAACTAAAGAACTTACTTTGATTCTAGAAAGGCGAAACTTGCGCAACATGATAAACGTCCAATTACATAGAAACGGAAAGACTGTAACTAAAAACCTTAACCACACAGGTCACATTTTTGTGTATGCCAAAGGTGAGACCTATTCCAGTTATAACGGACTGTGGTTGTAAATTTCTTTCTAGTGTCTCATATTACCTTTAGTTCCTGATGCTGTAATTGTTTAGTAGGCTATTATCTTACCGAATACCGACCCTTGTATGCCAGAGGTAATCAAAACATTTTTCTGTGGACTTATAATTTATTGTTCGCGTCAAATTTTAATGCAAACAGCAAAGAAAGTTGGATGACTGATATAGATGCAATGTTGACAAGAAACTTTCTGGCAGGCTGTCGATCTAAAGGGGGACAAACTGAGTTAATTTGAGTGAGGATTCCATTTTATCAAAAACTGCCCATTAGCACGTGGAATAACCATGGAGGTAGAACCTCCATGGAATAACTACGTTCAGTTTGGTTTATTGTTTATAATTATAGTCAATATTGTTAAAAGGAAATTTGTTGAATTGTATTACAGGATTCGTAGAGCTGACAAAATAGTCACAGACAAAGTTCACGTTTGGTCTGATCAACCGTATACATAACATAACAAACCTGGGAAAATTGGGGCTTAATCCATTGTGCGAGTGAGGAGAAAATAGTGAAAACCCATGCCCAATTTTCAGCAAGTAAACACATCCTTAATTTTGGTTGTAACAACCGAATCAGCGGTTGCGTTTTTAACAGGTTTTCAGATACAGTTTTCTCGAATGTGACTTAAATTCAGAGGGGAACATTTCACAGAAAAAAATTGTTATAGTATGAACTTCATAATCAGTAAGCTTTCAGACTAAAATTAAACAATTTTGTTTATCCTTACCAATCCTGTATAACAAATTTTAAAAGAAACAGCAGTTTAACCACCCAAGTTCAACATCAATGTAACTTTAATTCCCGCAACCTTCGTGTTTGATGAGATGGCTTACTGTTGTACATCATGAGAAACAAAAATAATCTGATCCTGAGAACGTATACCTTTAGGCCTAACATGATTTAATTTTCTTCTTCAAAACAGAACTACACCTGCATAATTGAATCCATCTTCCCAACGGCCGTTTACGGTAAAACATATTTAGAAAAATCACATTCCTATTTGCATTAGGCCTATAGTTGAACCTTCAACCAAGTGGAAGGCTGTATTTTTCTTAGCTAGTGGCTTGGATAAATAAACAGATCGGGTGGATCTAGGCCTACGTGTTTTATGATTATAGTCTCAAAACGAGGAGCCATTCCTGTGTCCACACTCAGCGGGATGTTCACTGGATTTCGAGGCTGTTACGAAAACAGCCGTAGGGAAAAGTTTGTACGCTCAATTTGCCATTCTAACCATCGCCTTTCAGTTTTTTCAGTTCGCAACCAAAGACCTTGATATCAAATCAGTAAAATACAACGCATCTACTGTAGAGTGACAAAACTTGTCAAGAATGATCACAAACTGCACGTAGCACAGTTTGATTCAGAGGAAAATGTTCAAATTGAAAACTATAGGCAACGATATCATCCCGTTGGTCTCGACTTTGTGAAGATCGAGATCCAGAACACTTTACCAAGCCGAAATTTCAATCCACGCTCCAATTTCTTCAATGCAACGGAAAACTCGTATTATATAGCCGGAGGCGGTCATTCTGTTTGTATTGTGAGACTAGAATATCCCACAGTCAAGAATTCATTACTATTTACACCGTGTTTTACCTCATGATTGAAACTCCATTAACTTGTTGGAAGACTCGCTATCCTCCCATGGCAACGCCAAATAAAGGGAAGTCAAAACATTATAACGAACGACACGATCTAGCAAAGGGAATTAATCAATCGCAACATTTATATGGCCCCCATATTCCAACGGTCATTGCTCATGGTGCCGTACAGTAAGCACTTTTAAACAGGTGAGATTTAAATGACGTCTTGAAAGTCGGTATTGTAGGTGATTGCCTGATGTTCCAGAATGAAGAATGTTCCAGATCCTGGGGGCCGCGACAGAAAAGTCGCGGTCCCACCCCAACTGTGCTTACTTCTATAGGAATGGATAATGCAGATCTGTCAGAACTGGAGCGCAAGTTACGAGTTGTTTTATGGAAGGTCAGTAGGTTGGTCAGGTATGCTGGACCACGAGAATTCAGACATCGATACACGAGTAGCATGATCTTCGTGCCTCAAATGGTAGCCAGTGCAGGTCCTTTAGGATAGGCGATGGTCAAATTTCCTTGCACAGACTATATCAACCGAGCTGCCCAATTCTGAACTCTCTGAAGTCTCTGGAGATGTTTCTGTGGTAGACCGTGCATGAGAACATTTCCCATGTCAATCAGAGCGTTCGTTTACGGAAGCAACTTGTTCTGAATCATTTCCCACAGAATACACTTACACATAATTATCTCTTAAAACTAAATTATATGCAAACTCTGATACGAGGTCAATCCGGGTCAATTCTGACCCAGATTCCAGCTCACAGGGGGCCCCGACCCATTTCTATACTGACCCATATTCTGTGTCAAACTGACTCAAAACTTTGTTAAACTGACACTGAATTCGAGTCAAAATTCCCATTTGTAACCAGTTTTCGGGTCAGTCTGACCCAGAAATGGGTCACGGTCCCACTGGGCCCAGAATCCGAGTCAATTCTGACCCGGGAGTTTCTGGTGAGTATTTATTCTTTGTAAGAGTTTTCCATCTTTCTGAGAATCATTTTCGTAATAATATTTCTTTTACGAGGAAACTATTATTATTATCATCATCATGTCCGGTCTGGTTATAGGCAATTTTAAAAAGGAAAGTAGTTTGTTCGTTCATTTCAAATTGTGTTTTTGTGTAATCGCAACATTTAATCCCAATATTCTAGTTTTGAATATAATGTTGGTTCGCACAAAGTGCAGACAACTTGTCTTTGACAATTTACCAATGCTGTCCGCGTGCCTTAAAAATGCAGTTTACACTGCAAAAACTTGGGTGTTAAAATTGACACCATGAGCGTTGCCAAATTATAGATACCGGAAAAAAAGAATCAAAATTTTCACCATAGGGTGTTAAAATAACACTTTATTTCTGCCAACACAATTACAATGGTGTCATTTTAACACCCTATGGTGTTCATTTTGATTCTCTATCGGGTATCTATATGTGGCAAACACCCATGGTGTCAATTTTAACACCCCAGTTTTTGCAATGTATAGCAAAGTACATGCCCAAAACATGTTCAACAATGAGTAATTATACCATAATGAATGTTTTCTCAAACAATTAATATAAGCACCTCTCGCTGCAAATTTCAAATGTAGCGTTTATTTTAAAAGATATATTTATTGAGATTTAGAGAATTAGAACAAAGGCACTTTTACTTAACAAATAACAGACATTGGGGATGTACGGTACATGTACAATCGTTGTAAATATTGACAACATTTCCTTTGACGCTATTTCTCATTATTCGTAATTGTTATTCATATCCAATTACAAATCCCACGTCGTAGGCAAGGGTTGAGCATTTTCATTAATATTGAGAGCGTCAGGATACAAAGAAAAAATGACTTGCTTCGTCATCAATACTAATTGCATCATGAATAATTATCGGAAGTTTAAAACGAATAATCTGGCAAATTATGTTGTGTATAGGATTGCCCTGCCCTTATTTGAGAAGTAAGATCACATTTCGTGAGAAATTCTGGAATGTAGCCGGGCGAGATTATAACGAGAGATTCTCACCGGAGGTTGGGATTGCTTTTGGATTACTTCGCTTTCATCCACCGCGGAGTTAAAGGCCATAATGGCCTTGGATCGGGCGAGTTGGTCTATGAAAAGCGTTTTTTTAACCGTTTGTTATAAAATGCATATGTTTAGAGAGATGTTGTAAAAGTAGAATACAATGATCCACACAAATATGCCTCGAAATTGCGTGGTTTTCCTTTAACTTTGCGAACTAACACGGTCCGCCATTTTGTGTGGAGTCAAAAATTTGGCTCTACAAAATGGCGTACCGTGTTAGTTCACGATGTAAAAGGAAAACCACGCACATTCATAACAAACGGTTACAAACGCTTTTCATAGACCAACTCGCCCGATCCAAGGCAACGTGTCCCTTTAAGCATGAACTTTAGCCCCCTATGGGCTTGGCATTAATTTATGAAGCTGTACTGCAAGACAGCGTTTGTGTCAAGTTGACACTTAAAGGTATCATACAAGATTGGCAAGTATAAAAAACATCATTGTTTAAGTCTAGTCTGAAATTCATACTAGAACCACTTTTTTCTGTGGAATAATTCCCTCTGAGATGAAGTCATATTCGAGAGAACTGTATCTGAAAACCTAAAAAAAAACTCGCAGCAGCCGACTCGGTTGTTCAACCAAAAATAAGGATAATGTGTTTACATGCTGAAAATTCTATGGTTGATCACACAAAACATGAGAATCATGTCTGAGACAATTTTGTCAGGTCTACCAATCATGTAGGCCTACCTTTAAATACATGGTTCACATTTGGCGTTTATCGTAACTTTGGATCTTCGTTAACTAATTAATGACAATTTTTTGTAAAGTTACTCGGCTGTCAATCAACTTGAGACATATCGTGGCTATTTCCACAATAAATGTTTTATAAGTCATTGTTGACAATTTACAATATTTACAAAACAAAAATAGGGTTCTTATAATTATTAACCCAGTTTACCTGACGTCATCATCACAATAATCGTTGTCGCGCCATTTTGGGTGTAAATTTCCCCGTGTTATACAGTGTAGTGCACATTTTAGGTGACGCGACGTTTACAGGCTTGCCATAGTTTTTGTTTACTCTCTAGCCCTCTGCAATGAAGCTCCCGAAAAATATATCAGTCATCCCACCAGCCTCATTGGAAGGCAATTTTGATTTATAGGGTAAGGTAATTAAGTCTGTTTGGGGTGGTGGGGTTGGGGGTGGGGGATGGTTGTTGGAGTGGATGGGGGAGTGGGTGGTGGGCGGGGGAGTGGGTGTGGGGCGTACATTGTATTAGCCTGATGATAGATACATTACAATGTGTTGGCTGCAGACCTTAGAATTCAGGGTTCGTGTACGCATTTCAATGGGGGCTGCCACCGGTAAACTTCAGAGGGTCATGGTCACCTGTTAGTGAAACTCAACCCCATGGACGACTACACTATCTAAACGGGGTGGTTCTAACACAGGATTACAAGAAGTATGACCGGATTTGACCGAACGGAAGATTATGTTATTCAAAAAACAAAACAAATTGCCTTCCGCTGCAGTCCTTTTTGGCTAGGCGCAGGGCAAGTGGGCGAGCGTGGCAGTCAGTATAGGCACGTGTGACGTGGGTGCACATTATCAAGAAGATAGATCAAGGTGCTTTACAACATCATTATCCCTGTTCATACTTAAACCATCCCTCAAACTTGCTCAACTCCCTGGGGAGCATGCAACCTGAAGTTGCTTATAATTAGCACTAAGGGGTCAGTCCCAGCACACGCAGGTTCCCATTCATACACATGGGTTAAGAGAAGCAACTATGTTGTCAATGGTGGTGGAAAGATGGAAAATTGAGTTTATGTGTGACATAATCTCTTCTGGCTCTGAAGTGGTCGTTCTAAGAAGAATCACGGCCCACCTTTATAGAGCTGCTTGAGCAGACAATATTTTAAGCAGACAATATTGCTTAACAATATGCAAACATGAACAGGATACCAGTCACAGACGGTACATGGTATTTTGGTTGGTAACCTATAATCTGGTAAGCATAGTTTTGTTGTGATTGTGATATTGTGATCTGTTCGCCTCATGACCACATTTTGACAAAGACGAGTCAGATAACGCTTAGAACTGAAATGCTAGACTTGTCTAATCCCTGCTGATTCTTCTCAGAATATGACCACTTCTCCTCGAAAAGATTACGATTCCCCCTGCACCGGTAAAACAGTTTCCTTTAAAAGGTAACAAAACATCCTCGGTTATTCCACGCACCCCTACAATTAAATATGCACAACTTAATTTAAAGATATGTTTCTTGCAAACTAGACCGTCACTTTAAACTGTTATTGAGGTGAAGGATGTGAATCTTACACTCCACCTTTCAGCTATAGTCATGTTCATCCATCAAGTTTGTTAATAACATTCCAAATCAAGACAGCGCCGGTATTATATCAAATTGTCATTGTGAGTAGGTGGGATCCCAAAAGCTATGGTGTAATAGTGTTATACAATTCTCCACGAAACTAAACAGACTCAGACCCATGGTGTCTGGGTGCTGTACTCATTTGGAAAATGGGTAGAAATATACATTAATCACACTTTGTGAAATACAATTATATATTATAAGCGAAAAGGGACAGTATTCGCATTTTCGAAGTCGAAACATGAGCTTGATTGTTAGTTCATACATTTTGTATATGCATGGGGAAAAAGAACAAGACGGTGATTTTGATGAATCAAATCGTTCCGATCCACAAAGCATTTTTTGTTTTAAAGAATGATGCCTTCGTTCATTAAAGATGAAGGGAAGTTCCAGCTTATATACATTACATATAATATTTGGAACTTGTACAAACTGCCTGTTGATATTAAAATATAATTGGCTTTTAAAATATAGGCAGTATGACATTACAATGTTCACTTACAGAGCCCCTAAAGGGACAGGTAGAACAAACCTGAACAAGTGAAAAAAAAAATATATATAATTACAATTATTATTTCGTTCCCTCAAAATATTATTTCATTCCCTCGAAATATTATTTCGTTCCCCCGAAATATTATTTCGTTGCCTCGAAATATCATTTTGTTCTCTCGAAATAATCTTTCGTTGCCTCGAAATCATTTCGTTCCCTCGCAATGCTCGAAATGTTACGAAGAACACTTCAAATCTTATTATTTTATGGAAATTGCACTGTCCGATTTTAATCAACTTTTAATATGAAGAATATCAACTTTTGATATGAAGAAAGGGGACACATTTCAGAACTTGTTCAGCTGTTATTGTTATAACTCTTTAATATATGTGGAAATTGTTACTTAAAATGTAAAATTTCGCATATGGCCAGTGTATTATTTCGCCTGCCAGAAAGGCCCTGGAATGTACAGGTTACTCTTTTTGTAAAAAAAAAAGAAAAAAAAAAGAGTTACATGGGCCATATACAGCTCCAACTTTAACCGGTGTATCATCAATGTATGTATGTCGAGCTTAAGTATTCTGGAAAAAATTGGACCAAGGGAAATTACACGCTCTACCATTTGATCAATAATCCAATCCGAGATCCCAACAAGCACTTCGGTAATTAATGCTTTATCTACCACCTTGTTGATCCTACCTCTGCCTTAACTGAATCCCAAAAGTTGCGGGTTTCGAGAAATCAATTTTGTCTGTGGCAGGACGAGGCTCAATTTGCCCGGGCCCTGAGGTCCAGAAACACGGTAGACTGCTGAACACGTTTGACAAGACGCTGTTCTCGAGAGTCAGTATGTCCATGTACTTCGACTATCACTATAAAGCAGTGTGTAATGTAGAACCGGGTGCACATTATTACTTCAGTAATCAAATCCACGGTCAAAGCAGACTGGTCCATTTTACATGATGAAAAACAATAACTCTGGTTGTCTCCATAACTTCCTAAAAGAACCAAACACGGATGAGAACCCGAGCTTTATACACGGTTATTGTTTCTGTTTTCTAGTTTATCTTAAAGGTATCGTACACGTTTGGAAATTGTCAAAGACCAGTGTTCTCACTTGGTGTATCCCAACATATGCATAAAATAACAAGCCTGTAAAAATTTGGGCTCAATTGATCATCGAAGTTGCAAGAAAATGATGAAAAAAACACACCCTTGTTGTACACATTTGTGTGCTTTCAAATAGGAATAAAAACTTCTTGCAAGAAGTTTTTATTATTTTTGTGAGAAATAACCTCTTTCTCAAAAACTACGTTACTTCAGTTCCCTACAATGTTTTATACTATCAACTCTCCGTTGCTTGTTACCAAGTGAGTTTTTATGCTAATATTTGTTTGAGTCATAATTGGAGCCTATATGGTTTGTTTAAAACCTAGTTGTAGATATACCATAAAACTAACCTGTGAAAATGTCATTTCAAAAGGTGGTAGCGTTTTTGAGATGTTGCCGAAAATCTGGAGCGGTTATGTTCACGCAGGAAGAATAATCTGCATTGGAATACACACTCTGAGTAGCGTTACGCGTAACGCTTCTCAGAAAATGTTTTGGGGATACAAAGTGATATATTTTTCCATAACCGCAGTACTTCGAAGTGAAAAGTTCTCAAAATGCATTATACTATCCAAAGCTGTACTTACGAATTTGTATTGCCATTATCAGAGTCATTACCGAACGTGTACGATGCCTTTAAAGGGTGTCGTCATGATCAAAGTAGGCATGTGGCCGGCTGTACATGGAAATATGAACTCTCATCCAGTTACTGCACACACGCGCCCTCCATTACGATACAGCAACATTCATGTACAGCCACATGCCTGCATGCTTTGATCATACGACACAGTCCCTTTAACGCAAAGCTGTACGGAAATGATATGTTGATATCTTTAAAAGCGCATGCCATTCCATCATCATGTAGTATGATATATATGTAATTTTGTTTCTGAATATTGTTCACCAGATAAAAGATGGGTCACGGTGTAGGAGGAAAGGGAATAATAGCCAGACTCGGGAGAGCTAATTTTGAGGTAAGTCTCATGACAAAAAGTCGAGTTTTTTTGTCTTGTTTTGTGGGAGGAACAACAACAACAACAACAACAACAACAACAACAACAACAACAACAACAACAACAACAACAACAACAACAACAACAACAACAACAACAACAACAGCAACAACAACAACAACAACAACAACAACAACAACAATCTAAAGACCATACCTCGCGATTAAGATAGACTTGTGGACAAGTCGTTAAGTGTTTGTCGCGGTGAAGGCGTAACGGCTCCCCCTCTCTCTCTCTATCACGTGACTATACTCTCGCGATGCTGCTGCTGTTCTCGCAGTACTGCTGCTCCCGCGAGACCTCTGCTCTCGCCACTAACGAGGCAGTATAGTCGGGAGCCTGAAATCTCGCGAGAGCGGTATAGTCACGTGAGAGCCATGACCCTATCACCACCATTTTAACGACTTGTCCAAAAGTCTACGATGATGGTTATTAATTGCGTCATTGTATTTTTGTCTGCGTGCTCGATTCGTTCTAATGACAGCTCAAACTTTTTTGAACAGAAATATCAAGTTAATGAAACCAAATGGTTCTGCTTTTGTAATGTTATTTTCAAGATGGAGTTATAAAAACAGGGAACAATTATTTGTTAAATATTGAAATATTGATGCAGTTTTGTCGTGTATTGACTTTTCTTCCCACTGAATTATGATAGCCCTTACCCAGACATAAATATTTAAAAAGAATTTGTGGAACAGTAAATTTCTATCCACTATTAAATAATTGAGTTTTACATATAATGCAACTAACCGTGTCCTGTGTGTTGAATAGTTTACAAAGCTCATAAAAGACTACCACATTATAGCAATTTATCACTTGTAACTGGAATGCAAACTTTAAAGGAGAATTGCATGGTTAAGAATTTACAAACAAAATGCATGTTATTGTTGTTGTTGTTTTCCTCTGCTGATGCTTATTACATTCAATCAATGTCTTCTTTAGAGTATTGACTCCAACACACCACACCACACACACCACCACACACTGTGTGTGTAAACCATGTATTGTCCCCCATTTTTTTTTGTATTGTTTTTTTTTTTTTGTTTTCCCATTTTGTTTGTTTTATTTTTTGTTCATTACCTTTTTGGGGACTTTCACCTAAAAAAAAAAAAAAAAAAAAAAAAAAAAAAAAAAAAAAAACCCCAAAAAAAAAAAACAAAAAAAAAAAAAACACCCCCCCCCCCAAAAAAAAACAAAAAAAAAAAAAAAAACAACACACACACAAAACAACCCCCCCCCCCCAAAAAAAAACCCAAAACCAAACCAAAACAATAAAAACCAAAAAAAAAAACCCGGCTCCCTATTAAACGGATTCATTACTTAGTAAAACTTTACTTTTATGTTACTTATGTCATTTTGGAAGAGATGGTGGCTCCGAAAAGGGTTTGTTTGATTGTTTTGTTATCATCTAACCCTTATACCAGTAGTAATTGTGCTGAGCTGCCGAAGATTGTACATGGTGTACCCATAACATTACTATAGTGTTCAAATGATATGTTTCAAATCTGGGATAAGGGAAAAAACTGTTAGTGATAAAATGATAACAGTCTTTGAGCGATACCTCTTTAAACAGGCATCGTCTGGCCGGGGATATAGATTAAACAACCCAGCCTAGACCGACGTGACATTACTGGTAAACTCTTCAGTACAAAAATTGGCTGAGATAAATTAAAAATGCACCGATCAGGGATATAGATTAAACAATATTTCAACCCAGCCTAGACCATGGAGGTATAGTCTACCTCCATGCCTAAACCGACGTGACATTAATACTGGTAAACTCTTCAGTAAAAATTGGCTGAGATAAATTAAAAATGCACCGATCAGGGATATAGATTAAACAAGAATTCAACCAAGTCTAGACCTAGACCGATGTGACATTACTGGCAAACTCTTCAGTATAAATTGGTAGAGATAAATTAAAAATGCACTGAGCCACTCGAGCCTTGAAACGCATTATAATGGTCTGTGTGCTCGTAACTGATGTAAAATTGCTAATGAACACATCCCACATGAAAACCTTCTAGGTCTCTGCAGCTCGATCATTGTTCCCTACATTATTATTATATACAGGATTGGTAGAGATGGCAAAATAGTCGCAGACAGTATTCATGTTTTGTGTGATCACAGAAAAAAACCCACCCGGTTCTATATGAACTTAATAGTCAGTAAGCTTTCGGACTAAAATTAGACAATGATTTGTTGTATCCTTACAAATCCTGTTATAATGATTATACCTTTAATTTTTTTGTTTGAATCTTTGTCCTCAAATTAATTTTGTGACGGTTTTTACTTTAACAATAATTGTTTGTGATAAGCTAACTCGCGTGTAGCATATTTATGACCTTAAAGGCACTGAACACGTTTGGTAATTGTCAAAGACCAGTGTTCTCCCTTGGTATATCCCAACATATGCATAATATAACAAGCCTGTGAAAATTTGGGCTCAATTGGTCATCGAAATTGCAATAAAATGTTGAAAGAAAAAACACCCTTGTTGTACAAATGTGTGTGCTTTCAGATAGGAATAAAAGGCTTTTTGCAAGAAGTCTTTTGTTATTTTAGTGAGAAATTACCTCTTTCTCAAAAAATACGTTAGTTCAGAGGGAGTCGTTTCCTACAATGTTTTATACTATCAACAGCTCTCTGTTGCTCGTTACCAAGACAGTTTTTATGTTAATATATGTTTTGAGTAATTACCAAAACGTGTACAGTGCCTTAAAAGCTTTCTTTCAAAATTGAACCCCTGCAAAAACCAAGACCCCGCGTGAAATAGAGGGGCTGTGATACTCAGTTTATTCATCCATTGATTCAATATAATGACAACTAATTGTGTGATTTATTTCGTCTGGCAGTTGTCTCCTCTCGTAATAGTCACCGGGTTTGTTTGCATCCTAGCAACCAGCTTTGGAACCTACAGTATCTTGAGGAAGCCCGATGTAGCGTGAGTGAAAATGATTAATTCGATAAATAAAATTGCCATTTCTGGGTAAATTTTACGAGGTGCTGTGAATTATGTGCTGGTAGTCTGGATTGCATAAACGTAAGAGTAAAGTGGCATCAGAAATTGCCCAGGCACCTGAAAGGATGTGCTTAGAGGGGTTATCTGGTCGAGATTTGTTCCTTAAATTGGGCTTAAATTTAAATGAAAGCCATTGGTGCCTTTTTGTATGAGCAATCCAGACTACCAGCACAATAAAAATTGCCCAGGCACCTGAAAGAATGTGCTTACTACAGAGGGGTTATCTGGTCGAGATTTGTTCCTTAAATTGGGCTTAAATTGAAATGGAAGCCATTGGTGGAGAGGGGCGAAGGGGAACCTCCTGGCCCTTTTGCGAAACCTCGGTTGGGCTTATGGGCTCCGTCCGCTTGATTGAAACCCCGTCAGGAAAGCTCATGTCTTCTAAATAACTGGAGGAAAGATATATAGCTTAAAGGCATCGCACACGTTTGGTAATTGGAGACTAGTGTTTGTTTCAAACCTATATTGTTGCAGATATATACCATAAAACTAACCTGTGAACATTTTAAAGTTTTTCATTTTAAAAGGTGGTAGCGTTTTTGAGATATTGCCGAAAATCTGGAGCGGTTATGTCCAAGCAGGAAGAATAATCTGCATTGGAATACACACTCTGAGAAGCGTTACGCATAATGCTTCTCAGATTCAAATGTTTGTTTGTTGTTTGTTTGTTTGTTTTTTTTTTTTTACAATCAAAGGTTTCGAAAAGGGTCTCTGTTTATTGCGCGTTCAAAAGTGATCCTCTCTGGAGCTCACCATTGATACATCTACAGTGAAGGTCAAAGGTCAGGATTCGCTTCGCAATTTTTTCGGGGAACGTTCGATGAGTTAACAAACCGTCGAAGTATTATGTTTGCGATGAGTATTATACCAGAGTGTGTATTAAATCTTTTATTTTAACTACCCGTTCTAGTTTTCTTAAAAAATATTTTAAAAAAATACTTCAATTTTCACCTTTAAAAATATTTATGACCTCAGGTGGTTTTCCCAAAGGAAATAAAAAATATTAAAAGTATTTTGTTTTTGTTTTTTCAGGTTGTTCAAGGATTCAAACCCAAGACCATGGGAAAGAATCGATCCCGAAAAACGACAAAAGGTAAATTACAGCACCAAAATATTCGCATTATTTAACAGGAGTACCGGTGTTTGATTGTGGTCATGACAGATGTTCAAACCAAATTTACATGATGATTATATACGAGTTATCTTGAAATATTGTTGGTTGTAATTAAAAAGTATAATACACCATATTTTTATTGGAAAGAGTGTTATTATTTTCATCTTTAGGTTTTCAATAAATACACCATCGTTTTCTAGATTACAGAGTAGTTGATTGTTTTTTTCCCCTGGTATTTTGTTTTTCACTTCCATTTTAATATGTGCTTAAAGGCACTGAACACGTTTGGAAATTGTCAAAGACCAGTTTTCTCACTTGGTGTATCCCAATTCCCAACATATGCATAAAATAACAAGCCTGTAAAAATTTGGGCTCAATTGGTCGTCGAAGTTGCAAGAAAATGATGAAAGAAAAAACACCCTTGTTGTACAAGTGAGAAATTACCTCTTTCTCAAAAACTACGTTATCTTCAGAGGGAGTCGTTTCCAACAATGTTTTATACTATCAACAGCTCTCCGTTGCTTGTTACCCAAGTAAGTTTGTTATGCTAATATTTGTTTTGAGTCATTACCAAACGTGTACGATACCTTTAATACGATACCTTTAATTCGATACCTTTAATTGGACTTCGAGGTAAAATAAAATATTGAGTGCCAGGAGAAAAAAATCTTACACAATGGGAGTAATTCAAACAGGAATATGTCTGAGAACAATTGATACTGATGATACAAAAATATGAATAAAAGCTTTGCGATGAAAAATAGGTCTCACGTTTTCGATCGTTACAAATCATGAAGACCTCGGCCTTTTATATCTATATATATTACACGAGAGCCATTATCAGATGCAGGCAAACCCAAGACTCAAGATAAGAGTCAATATACACGCACGGTCAGTTTAATTGGTTTATAGACGCAGGTATACAATTTGAAGTGTTTTTGTTTTCTTTTATAAAAGCGTGGATTGATAAAAATAGACTCGTTCACAATCATGTAAACAAAACTGGCTCGCCAAACGCCAAACTCTGATCCTTTTTCTCGTCTGGCTTGGGTGTTTAGATTTACAATTTTGATCTTTGTACCCGAGGCAGATTCTGTTCAGACATTTTGTGATTGATGACATCTCACATGGAGGTTTAATGACATTGAAGGCTTCTTTGGTTTTCAAGAGCAGCGCGGGATTCCTCCGTTTTCTAAAGAACTCGAAACATTTCAATGATAAGGTTAGACAAAACGACCGTGAAATACGCCTTTCCCAGTGAAGCATTGGCCGTAAGGAGAGGCACAGGTGACGGCGAAGGTCATGCTGCAAAGAGACGACCCAAGTCGTAAGCCTCGTTGGTTTATGACGTGAAAAGCATCGCGAAGTATTAACATATAAATAAAAACTGCATGGAATAATCGTCTGCAAGGATGGTTTGGAAACGCAGATGTTGCAATATTTTATTAAAGGCATCATGCATGATTTGTAAAGCTCAGAAAAATGAATGACAGTTAAAGGTATCGTACACGTTTGGTAATGACTCAAAACAAATATTAGCATAAAAACCTACTTGGTAACAAGCAACAGAGAAATGTTGATAGTATAAAACATTGTAGGAAACGACTCCCTCTGAAGTAACGTAGTTTTTGAGAAAAGAGGTAATTTCTCACTAAAATAATAAAAACTTCTTGCAAGAAGTTCTGAGCTGAAAGCACACAAATTTGTACAACAATGGTGTTTTTTCTTTCATCATTTTCTTGCGACTTCGGTGACCAATTGAGCCCAAATTTTCACAGGCTTGTTATTTTATGCATATGTTGGGATACACCAAGTGAGAACACTGGCCTTTGACAATTACCAAACGTGTTCAGTGCCTTTAAGCTAGTTCGATGTGCAAGTAGACATTCACTGTACAAACCTATGTGAATGTCCCTTGCCAATATCGATATGCAAGGTAGACATTCGCTGTACAAACATACGTGAATGTCCAATATCAAACTAACTTGACTGTCATGAAAAATAGGGCCTTCTGTGAAAAAAAAAATGGTTTCACTTTAAGCTACGTGTGAATCGAAATTTAAGTCCGTTCGGGCTGTTTTCTCGTTACGCATTCGAAGTCTTGAAAGGTTCGTCGTATAGCCTATGACATGTTTTTTGTTTAACAAAATATCAAAGTATCTGTACCCTTTTTAATATAAAATAAATATCGTGGTTTACAAATTACAACACTTAAACAAATATGTGTGGAGAAAGAAAAACATTTCTTATTCTTTTTAAATCTTCATTTTAAGGCGGTAGCCCTGCAAAATACTTCGCTCAGTTAGTGTCAGTTTAAACAGCCACAAAACGACTTGATGCAATAAGACAGAATTCATATATTTCTTTAGATTGGCATTTAAAAACTGCCAACTCATCAACCATTTTGTTATCAACAAAAATTTATCACACCAACATTGCCCTTTATAGTGAACAATAACGACCGACCACGTAACAGTTTACACAGCAACACCTAAAATGCAGAAACCTGAAACGTATCTTTCGACTCGAGACGAGAAGGCCTACTCGACACTCACAATACTCAACCTTTCCACCCCCACTTCAATAATTGAGTTATTGTTAATGATTGATAATCGACAATTATTGAACCCAATGCATTTAGTCCGTGCAGACCATTCAAAGGTTTGACATTTCAATGGAGATACGGGGACTACAATGCAAAGCGCTTCTGACCTAAAATGTAACATTGTTCTCCAATATAAATGGACGTGTAGATAATGTGATGTTTCCTTGAATTTATAGAGAAACGCCAGCTCTTCGTGAATGCGTTTAGAATAATGTGAATAACATGCTGGGTTTTTTCCAGGATGAGAAAATTGCTTGTGAAATATATCATACTTTAATGACATGAATGGTCGGGGAAAAAAAATCCACTAACGATTTTTAAAATGCATGGAAGCTCACCATTTGTAATTTTTTCATCTGACATAATGTCACGTGCATCGTGAACATGTTTCCAATAGGCCGTTGGATTTGACGACTCAGAGAAAGGCCTAAGGATATGATTAGGAGTGTGCACAAAATAATCCATTATTATAATTTTTGTGTGAAAAACTAACACCTAAACATGATGGATTTTCCCCTTTTTGTTTTTCGTGTTTATCGAGACTGTGAAGATGGGAATAAATGCACTCTTCCAAAAAGAAAAGTGATGTATATCCTTAAAGGCACTGTACACGTTTGGTAATTACTCAAAATATATATTAGCATAAAAACTTACTTAGTAACGAGCAACGGGGAGCTGTTGATAGTATAAAACATTGTTAGAAACGACTCCCTCTTAGGTAACGTAGTTTTTGATAAAGAGGTAATTTCTTACTAAAATAATAAAAAGACTTCAGGCCTGAAGCCTTTTATTCCTATCTGAAAGCACACAAATTTGTACAACAAGGGTGTTTTTTCTTTCAACATTTTCTTGCAACTTCGATGACCCATTGAGCCCACATTTTCACAGGCTTGTTATTCTATGCATATGTTGGGATACACCAAGTGAGAACACTGGTCTTTGACAATTACCAAACGTGTTCAGTGCCTTTAAGGAGCTCCAAGGTCAAAATCAGTTTTTGTGATCCACTTATTTTCCAATAGATAGAGTCCTCATGAAAGTAAACAATAAACATTACAAGTCTCTAACTTCACACTAAAACGGCGTAAAACAATCCGAATGTGTTTGACACCCCTCCAGCGCTAACTTTGCCAACATCCTAAAACATCCAGTGACGTCACATTTCAAATATTATTCTGGGTCATGTACATTTTTGTAATGGAAATTGTTTAAGTCCGTTCCTGAATTTTGATGATGTTCAATCAAAAAGGCAATGAATTTTGACCGTTTGACTGGTGCAAAAAATCCTCAGATGAAAGAGTATGAAATTTATTTTTACATTTTACACCATTTTGAGGTTAGAGCCGTAATTTTTTCCATTTTCATAAGGACTCTGATATTAGAAAATGAGTGCATCACAATGCTTAATTTGACCCCGGATACCCTATTTATTTTGGTCATTATCATCTTTAAAGAGAGACTAAAATTGGGGATGGTTTTTTCAAAAATGACATGGGTTTGCGTGTGTTTATTTTGTTGTTGTTGTTGCTGTTGTGAAGCTTCAAGATAATTAAGGAATAGGTTTTTGGTGTGACACCGTGTGAAATCTCTTTGGAATACCATTTTGGTGGTTTTTAAAAGAACCGGTATATAGGCCCTACTCATAAATTTCGAACAGTGTGCGGTGGCCCATACGACGAACATAGAGATTTCATAAAACGGTTCCACCTGAAGCCTTTCTTCCTTAATGCCACAATGTGCGAACCTTTAAGTCTTATTATGTGACTTAATCCTGACAATTATATTCCGATTTTGTTATTTGTCTTGTGGTTCCTAGCTCTTAACCCTGCACCAGGAATACAAAGTCAACCCAGCCATTGAAAAGCTGAAGAGGGAGATCGGATCTGCAAAGTAGGCGAGAAATATCACCGCATCTGAAATAAGGCCGCCATATTCTTTCATTATGCTGTACCTATTGCACACAAGAGATTTAAACCATAACAATTTTTTCGATTATGGACTGTCATTGGTTGTGGCTGATGCCATTGACACCAAGTTTGTCGGGACAAAGGTTTGAACAAAGGAGGGTTCGCGGTTGGGGGCCATTACAAACGTGCCCTTACAGGCGCCACCTTTACGGGGTACTTGCACAGTATATGAACAATGCTACCCCACAAGGTTTTCTTTGTTCTAGTGGTCGCCGCAGAAGTTTTCTTTAGAAAAGGGAATAATAGAACAACAATGGAAGTACCCCGTAACTGCCTTGTGTAAGGGTGTGTATTTTGCGAACATGTCTATGCATTAAAACCGAGGACTTTAACAAAAAGGATTCGGGAAAATTACATACCGGGGAGAGTCCTCGCTTTGCTTTTGTGCACAAAACCAATGGGGACGTCGCTAAAACAAACAAAAACTAAGTCCAATGGGAGAACAAAGGGGTGTCCTCGGTTCACACCATTTACAGATGTGTGTGTGAGCTTACGGGAGTGCCCCTGTGGGGTCTTTTACACAATGGAACAATGGACCCCACAAGGGAATTCTTTGTTCAACCTGGACCCCACAAGGGAATCCTTCAGAAAAGGGAATAATAGAACAACAATAGCAGGACCCCACAAACCGGATCCGTAAGGTTGTGTGTGTGAGCGTGTCTACCCGTTGAAACCGAGGACTTTAACAAAAGGGATTCGGGTGTTTGACCGAGCGAGGACGTCCTCGCTTCGCTTTTGTGTACAAAACCAATGGGGACGTCGCTAAAAAAAACTACGTCCAAACAATGGGAGAACAAAGAGAAGTCCTCGATTTACGGGATTCACAAACGTGTGTGTGGGTAGGTATACACTTCAAACCGGGGACCTATAACAAAAGAGGACAATAGGGTCCCCGGTTGGGTGAAGGTTCCCAGTTGGATAGCGTGTACAAAACCAATGGGAACTGTTGCTAAAAAGTTAGAGTACAAACAAAAGGGAGACAATAGGAGGTCCCCGGTTGCAGGTGTTTACACACTCGGGTTTGTGTGTGTGTCTTTGTGCACCGTATGTATTATAAACAGATTTATACCATAGCCTCATTATACAGTGAAACACAACATTACTAAAAATAACAGCCATGCGTAATTTTATCGCCCGATATAATATATGGAGATGTACGGGTTTGTACATCAGTGCAATAAAGAGTGCACTTGGTCAACTTGTTTTTGTTTAATATTATAAAAACCAAATCACATTATTAAGATATCCGTTTAGGCCTACTAATAACGCGTATTGAGAAATAGTTATATAATTTATTTTTACGACTAAATATCCTGAAATAGAGAAACATTTGCACTTAAAAATTTGATTCGTCTTTGAATTAAAGCAATATATAAATCGTCGTATACAGATATTATGCAGTGCCTGTTTCCACGTGACGTCAAGTGGCAAAGTGCCAAGAATAAAATGCAACTGGTGCTATCGTTGATAATTACAGATACAAATACAATGAAATAACGTAACTAAGTTTATAATACACGTTCACAGGTAATTTGACGCATGTGCGCCACCATTTTGTTTGTGTATTTCATTCAAAATGACAAATTAATCAAACTAAAAAGCGATTTTAGTTTTTATTGAGATTTTTGTCTCGAGAACTTAAGCCCCCAAATGGTGTACACTTAACATTTTCCTATTGGGTTGAGTAGTGGCATTCATTGGTTCAAATTCAAAAGATGTTTGACCAATAACAGAGAAGCAGCAGGATTAAATTTATTATCAAGACCTTTTTACCTATGTTGATAATATTGATTTGTTTTATTTCTAAGTTTTAAAGTTTCCGGTGAACGACTTTTGGATGAACAAACAGCAATACCACAATGCCACCATCCTGGTCTGGTTTCCTTTATAGGTAATGGCAATTATAGGTTATAATTCTCCCATCGTAAAGAGAGGCCATGCTATTTTCCTCCGAGCCTCGTTCTGGTGACACTGCTATAGTCAATGACTCAGATGACTTCATTGTGAAAATGTTCAACAAAGACAAGTCAGTTTTCCTGCAAAACATCCATATTAATTTATACTAGGTGTTGAGTGTATTTTTTGTTTGTTACTATTGCTGTGAAAAAGAATTACCAATATTTAATGATGTTATTATCAGTGTACAATGTCGATTACATATTAAAGCAGATCTATGTATTGTTGTGTCCTACATAATTTATTTATGGTAAAGAATGTACATTGTTTTTGAATCGTGTTTAACACAAATATATACTTGGAAATAAATTTTAGCTATAAATATAAACAACAAATTGGTTTTGTTTAATTTGTTAACTTGCATTCAAATGTAACACCCGTCAGAGGCCAATGGTCAGCACAAACAAATTCTTACCTCGGAAACAGATTGCATGTAAACCGATTTGTGTAAGAGCACCTTATCTCTGTATTTTTCCGAGTCCTGTGAAAAAAATCCACAGGCATATTACTCGGGTGGGATTCAAACCAACGACCTTTGCCATTCTAGAGTAGATGCCTTATCACTTTAGACCACCGAGATTGCCCGGTAGCTAGAGGCAGTTCCAATCTTATATTTTTAGCAGCGGGTAGGCTACCACAACAATTTAATAGATGTTAAAGATGTATCTATCACAACCCAATTTTTGATTGTTGCGACAGGTAGACCTACCTCGCCATAATTTGTTTTTTTGTGTGTGTGCATACAAACACGAACAACATCAACATCTTTTTGACAGTGTGCCTCGAAAACGTCGCCACAGTGAAATGCAGAAACGCCAACAGGGTCAATAAAGCTCAGCGAGTTTCTTTTATGATATGAAAGTTTAATACATCTACAGGAAACTGGCATCTTTCAACCTGGGGCTTATGGCTGCGAGTATATATTTTCAGTGTTTGTAATCTAGCTAATGGGGGGGGGGGTAATATCAGTCAAGATTGCTGCCTGGGAGAGTGGGTTATCATCGTGAAGTATGAGAGAAACTTGGGTCTAATGGACCAATAATTTGACATTCACGAGACGCCGATAATGTATCCTATACTCTCGTATTATGATTCTTTTACCGTAGTTGATGCTGAAGTCCTATTAATGGGCAACTACAATCACTAAGCCTATCATATGGTTGTTTGGATGCTACAGTATCGATCGGTTTCTCGTAAAGATTTACATTTTAGACTCGTCGCGTTAGGAGAGAGTTAAAGGGTCTGTATACGTTTGGTAATTACTCATAAAATTAATGACAATACAAACTTTGTAAGAAGTACAGCAGCTTCTGATAGTATAAAGCATTTTGAGAAACATATCACCTTGATATAATGGGGTTATGTTTAAAAAAATAGGCCTATTTCAGTTTTTATCAAAAAACCCAACTGAATCTGAGAAGCGTTTCTGTCAGAAACGTTTCTCATGTTGTGTATTCCGATTGCAAATTACTCTCCCTGCATGCGTGGACACAACCGCTCCAGATCTTCGGAAATATCTCAAAAAAGCTACCACCTTTTGAAAGATATGTTCACAGTTTGGTTTTATGATTTATCTACAACTATTATGATTGGGCAAACAGTGGGTTCTAATTACCAAACGTATGCAATCCCTTTAAACAGGGTGGGGGTGGGGGCGCATGTCGTAATTGCCTCTGAAGGCCGGAGTTCGGGACTACTTGATATGGATGTGGCGAGTACATGGGGGCTCCTCCACCCTGCATCATGGGGGCGATTCCTTTCTCATCTTAAAGATGATTTCTACATATAGACTTAATTTCTTCAGGCCTACGGGACTTCTTTCCTGTAGGCCTAGACACTTCACATCAGTATTCATCGGTTTCATTAACAGGTTTATTATCAGATTTCATCAACAATTGCATTTCGTGTCAAACGATGGCGGCACAACCATAATAACGTGTGCACTGGACTACGCGCGACAAACAAGGACCGACGGAGTAACATTTCGATATAGAGATCACGTAAATTTAAAAAGTGTATTATCGCGAGACACCGTTCAAGTGTTTTGACTGAGGTCAAGTGTTTATGCCGAGAGTCCCGTACTCAGGTAGAATTTCATTCAAAGGGTGTCACTGGATCGAGTTATTATTCCCACATGAACTCTGATAAGAGTGCACATTTGCACCCAAACTAAGAGATAACATTTCAAAACATAATGTGTCGAGTTTGATGATTTTATCGGTGGAGAACACTCGGTGCTTAATGATCAAACGATCCACAAGTCAAGTGTCGGAAAATTATTCATTTCTTTGAAAGTACACTATCGAAACAAGTCTCCTGAGATTTATGAGCGGCTAGTGTAAATACGCATTCAAGGTGGGTTATAGATTGGTTTTATTCAACTTAATACTGATATAGTCAACATGAATAAGAAACATACAATAAAAGTCACATGTGAAAGTTTCAGCTGAACATATGTCTACTACGGAGTTTTGGAAGTGCCACTTGACATGTTGACATCCTGAGATAATTTACTGTCGGATGATGACATCACAAACGTAAGATGTCGACATCCTGAGAAGATTTATCGCGGGATGACGATATTCTGAAGTGAGATGTCGACTTCCCGAGATAAATTATCTCGGGATGACGACATCCTGAAAATGTCGAGAACCCAAGATAAATTATCTTGGGAAGCGTCATCCTATTTTTAGGATGTTGTCATCACGAGATAAAATATCCTCCCGTGTCCGGTTTTCGATGTACTATGCCTTTTTCTTTGAATTGAAAAAAAAATAATGATGCCATATATCAACTGATGCCCTAATTACCTTCCTCTGTTTATAAGAAGTATGTAAAAATATATTAAAACTTGATAGACATTGAAACTTTCACACCACGCACCGATCTTCGATGACTTCAATAGCGTCCCCGTGTTTTGAGTTTGACCTGTTTTCGAGGCAAACAAGAAAGTATGGTGTCCTGGTGAAGCCATACGCAGAAGAAACATCTGCAGTGACTTCAAGTGTTCTGTGAGACGTTGTGTATGACTCTATAGCCAGCAGTTGTCTTCATTTTATTCAAAATATTTTTTTTAATTTTAAAAATTACGATGGTAATTTGCAAAACTTTTTAAAAAAATATTAAAAAAGTGTCAATAAGTCTTGGCTTTCAAATCTGATTTTTAAAAAAGTTTTGAATCTTTTTATGTTTCTTAACATTTATAATAAAGCATATCAATAAACAGTGATATTTGAATCACCAAGCCAATGTTTAAATTTTAATGTTATTAATAATAAATGATATGAGGGTTTAAAAAAAAATTCTCCAGACTGTTAGAAAATGATATAAGGCACATGGCTTCTTTAAGCCTCTGTATTTTTTCCCCAGAATGCTCAGCAGAATTTTAAGTCACATGATTTTATCATCGTGAATTGTGAATTGAAAAATTGTTCGATGAAACTTTTCCGGCGGGCAAATTTTTTTTATGGCCCCGACAGTATGACATATTTTTGTACCTTGTAGAAATGCCTAAAATACCACACATTTTTGCAATACAAGTGCAACTTGCCAGTGGAGCCTCACATAATTCTAAGTTTTGGTCAAAGGAGAGGAGACTCTTTGCTTGGCAAGTCAAACCACAAAAATTGTATCTAGGGACTGTTTACATCGCGCGCAGAGAGGTAAAAGATTTGCATCGATTTCAGGGACGCCCTGAAAACAGGACCTCCTACGATATACCTGGAAGACGACATTCTACTTTTAAGATGTCGACATCCCATAATTATCACGGGATGTCGCCAGGATATCAGGATCTCAACAAGTTGGAGGTTTTTTTTCCAGAGCTCCGTAATCTATTTTTAGAGAAAACAGCAATAAAACTGTCACGGTGATTTCATCAAGAACGTCGAATCATCAACATTCAGCGAGGTGACAGCGGGTATCAACTGCATCTCTGGCCGCAGCATTCGCGAACGGACACCACGAAAATTTGAATATTCAGTCAACCCTCAGAAATCTGAGAAACGAGTCATGCTCAGTATTCAAGTGTTTGGGTGAAAACTATCCATGCCATATTACTTCAAAGGGAATCCTTTCTCAAAATAGTTTATACTATCAACAGCTACAGTGCTTCTTACCAAGTAAGTTTTTATGGCCATTAATCTTTTGGGTATTTTACCAACCTATGACCCTACCTTTTAAAGGCACATGACACGTTTGGTAGTTACTCAAAATATATATAAGCATAAAAACTTACTTGTTAACGAGCAACAGAGAGCTTTTGATAGTATAAAACATTGTGAGAAACGACTCCCTCTGAAGTACCGCAGTTTTTGAGAAAGATGTAATTTCTCACGAAAATATTTGAATCTGAAAAGCCCTTTTTTCAGGCATCAGAAAGCACACAATTGTGCAACAAGGGTATTTTTTCTTTCATTATTTTTTTGCAACTTCAATGAACAATTGAGCCAAAATGTTCACAGGCTTGTTATTTTATGCATATTTGGATACACCAACTGAGAATACTGGTTTTGATAACTACCAAACGTGTCCAGTGCCTTTAATAACAAAAATCCATTTGCATTTAACAGGCATTATGATGACGGCATATTTATTTTGATGGTTTGCATTTTTATTGATCATCCAATATGAAAAAATTCCGTCCGTGTCCCATGTCTCAATGATGCTTATTATTTCGAGGCGAATCGAGTCGTCCCGACGAAAATTCGCCGTCGAGAGTTGCATCGGGGAATAAAAGCAATTCGGTTTTCAGTTTTCATGTGTGGTAAGAATTCTAACCACACAATGTGGTGTATTGAGGTGTTCCACCTCGCTACACACTAAAAAATTGACCCAGATTCAGGGTCCGAGGGGGCCTGACCCATTTGGGCAGGCTGACCTGGAAAGTGGTTAGAAAGTGGGATTTTAACACAGATTCCGCGTAATTTTGACTCTTTTCTGGGTCATTTTGACACTGATTCCAGGTCATACTGACCCAGAAATGGGTCAAGCCCCTGGCCGGATCCGGCTCAGAATTGACCCGGGAGTTTTTAGAGTGTTCTTTAAAGGCACTGAACACGTTTGGAAATTGTCAAAGACCAGTGTTCTCACTTGGTGTATCCAAACATATGCATAAAATAACAAGCCTGTGAAAATTTGGGCTCAATTGGTCATAGAAGTTGCAAGAAAATTATGAAAGAAAAAACACCCTTGTTGTACAAATTTATGTGCTTTAAGATAGGAATAAAAACTTCTTGCAAGAAGTTTGTATTATTTTAAATTACCTCTTTATCAAAAACTACGTTACTTTAGAGGGAGTCGTTTCCTATAATGTTTTATACTATCAACAGCTCTCCGTTGCTTGTTACCAAGTAAGTTTGTATGCTAATATTTGTTTTGAGTCATTACCAAACGTGTACGATACCTTTAAGTGACGATCTCGCTCATTTTGTTGTTGCCAACATCACCACACTTCGATGTGAAGAATTTCCTTGGAGAGAAATACCGATTGAAATTTGTCATTGTTTGTGAGTTTATGAACTCATTTATGAGTTATTTCCTTGACTACTACGTATCACCATCTCACATTGTGGATGTATGGATGGAATCATCGCGCATTATTTTGTGAGAGCGCTGCATTCTTGTCAGTTTTGCAAATTGTCAATTTTCTTCAATCATCATTTTAATGTTTGTTTGGTAATGACTCTGAAAATTTATGGCAATAAAAACTTACTTGGTACATCAGCTTTGGATAGTATAATAATGCATTTTGAGAGACTTTTTTTTACTTCGAAGGACTGCAGTTATGGAAAAATATATTACTTTTTATACCCAAAATGTTTGAATATTGAGAAGCGTTACGGTAACGCTTCTCAGAGTGTGTATTCCAATTCAGATTTTCGGCAATATCTCAAAAACGCTACCACCTTTTGAAGTGAAATTTTCACAGGTTAGTTTTATGGTATATTATAACTATATAGGAATGAAATAAACAATAGGCACCAATTACCAAACGTGTACGATGCCTTTAACCTCTTCGCTTTATAGTTCATCAGCCATTGGAAACACTAGACTAGGGTAACAAGTAAAAGCATTTAGTGTTAATTTAGTAAGATAAGACTTCTCCAGGAAGACGGTCAGAGTATACTGATCGAAACGTCGAGCAGAAACCGGCTCTTCTCAGAGCCACCACTACTCAAAAGAGATTTCTTACACTGTGTCACCGCAAACCTTACATTCTTGTTAATTGAGTGTTCGAATGTTTGACAGGGCCAGTCTGGGAATCCTAAGGTTCTTTAGGTTTTTAGTTTGGGTATAGGGTAGGACCTTCATGTCTCCGTCTAGGGAGAAACTCATGAAAAGTATGATGCACAAAACAGGCGAGTGTAGAGTACACACACATTTGCATCTTTAAAAACAAATTTAAAATTTATAACAGACTTTTATTTGCGTACTAACATTACTGATGTGCAAAATGAGGGAACATCGCGCCTGTTTTTATGGAGCTGGTGGTGGCGTGATGCAAACGTTTGTGCGTCTCCCCTTGTGCACAACTGTACGGCGTCAGCCCACCAATCGTGTCTATACGCATGCGTGAAAGTAATTTGCAAAATTTCACTGGAAGGGCTTATTGTACCCCTTTTCTTGTACTGTGTATTGAGAAAATATCTGAACCAATAAGACCAAACGAATATAAGACAGGTGGGAGTTTCTAGTATTTATTGCCACAACAAAATGATCACTTCATATACACCAATCAAAGACAAGAATTTTTGATATTTTCCAATTCATGTCTTATATTAGGGGAGACAGTGTGTTCCCTTAATATAAAAAATATGGAAGTTGACACCTTACATAATGTACACAGTCAGTGATTATAAGGGCATCTATTTCAAAATGTTTTTTTTTTAAATTTCCACATATGTATTTCTGGTGACTGCTCTATATTCCGACACCCCTATGTTACGACAAACACCTCATGATTTACATAGGGTTAGGGTTAGAAATAGGAAAATACACCAGGGTTGTCGGAACATAGGGGTGTAACCCTTTACATCAAAGCAGTTGAATAAAACCTGGAAACCATGTAGGCTTACAGTGCACACAAACAAAGATCTGTTTAAAAAAACAATGTTAAATTCTGTTGACAGTCCCATGGTAAGTGTGGATGCTGACAACTGTGAAATCTTGGAAGCAGGCCCTGCGCTTAAAGGGATTGTATACGTTTGGTAATTGGAACCCACTGTTTGTTTCAATCCTATATAGTTGTAGATATATATACCATAAAACTAACCTGTGAAAATTTCATTTTAAAAGGTGGTAGCGTTTTTGAGATATTGCCGAAAATCTGGAGCGGTTATGTCCACGCAGGAAGAATAATTGCAATTGGAATACACAATCTGAGAAACGTTACTGTCAGCAACGCTTCTCAGATTCAAATTTTTGGGGATAAAAACTGATATATTTTTCCATAACCACATTATATGTTTCTCAGAATGCTTTATACTATAAGAAGCTGCTGTACTCCTTACCAAGTAAGTTTTTATTGCCATTAATTATCAGAGTCATTACCAAACGTATACAGACCCTATAAACTTTTTATAAGGGCAAATAAACTTTGCATTTCACTTGCCCCCAGGAAGTTTTAGTAGCCCAGATTTTAAAAATGTATTGTCATAACTGTATCTCTGATGTATTAATGGTAGCGATCACAACCAGTTTAGTGGTCAAATAAAGTTACATTCACACACTCAAAAATTAAAAAAATGTACTATTCACATCTGAAAAAGAAGAAATATGAGCATTATAAACAAGTACGTTTCACAGTTTTTAGTAGCTCACAAGGCAATTTGAGAAGTGGCGTTTACTAGCCCACATAAGTTTTTACTAGGCAATATACGTCGGGCTAGTGATAGGGTGAACCCTGCTTGGAAGATCTAGGTATGCAACTTTCTGTCAGTATTAACAACAATACCTTTACAGCTAAAACGCACAGGCGACTTTTTTAATCTAACAAACGTACAGCTTGAGTGAGTATTTATTTACATACATGCATATATTTCTCTGTGTGATACAAAAGTATCTCATAGATTCAAATGACTTTCATTTGACAACAAATAAATATAAATATTTACATGGGTAAGAAAAGTTTATTTGAAACACACACAGCTACCAGTGAACCTGTACCCACAAGATGCAAGTCAAGCACTGATTATTTTTTTGGTTGAACTATTTATGAACTGTTATTTTGTTGTGTTTTACCAATACACCAATATGTGTTGAGCACTGTATACTTGGTACCCGAGTCCTTTGAAAACGAAATTCATAGGCATATTTCCTCAGGTTGGATTCAAACCCACGACCTTGGCCATTCTAGAGCAGATGTCTTACCACTAGACCACCGAGGTAGCCCAGTAGGTAGGGGCCAGTTTGAATCCTATAATTTAGCAGCGGGTGCTGCAATAATTTTAATAGATGTTAAATTTGCATTGGGATAAGGAATATTATTTGTCAATTTACCCATACACTGACAGAATGTGTGTTAAGCACTGTATACTCAGTACTTCCCCCCCCCCCACCCCAGAGTCCTGGGCCCAATTTGATAGAGCCGCTTAAGCAGCTTATATTGCTTAGCAAGTTTCTGCTTAGCAAAAATAAGCAGGATACCTGCCACAAATGGTACATGTGGAATGTTAGTTTGGCTGGTAACCTTATTCTGGTAAGCATAATTTTATTGTGCTTTAGCTAAAACCACATTCCTTAGGAAAGAATCACTTCTTAAAATGTTATACACTATCAACAGCTGATGTGCTTCTCACCAAGTTGGTTTTTATGGTCATTAATTTTTGGAGTAATTACCAAAGGTATACCTTCCCTTTAAGAGGGGGATTGTTGAAGACCATGACATGGAGACATGGAGACACCAACCCAAACCCCTGCCATAACAAAACTATTCAGTTGTTCACTGCGTGGCACACTGCTGGGGGTCATCGTCCTGTTTCTCTTCTGCATCTCTCTCTGCAACCGCTTTGCTCAGCCAGTTGTAGTCTGATCGCTTTGACGATGAGGATGATTCGGCCGACGAGGAGCTCTTCAGGCCGGCAATCTTCTCAACGTACCTGGTCCCGGCCGAGTCATCGGAGCGTGATTTCTTTGGGAGGGTGACATCGTTTGTGTTACGCTCTGTAAATCGGGATATTCGTTTTGATGGAGGGGGAGGGGAGTGGATAAAAAATTTAAAAAAATCAATTAAAAATCACTCCGAAGGGAAGATTGCCACTTTCCTTATCAACTCAAAGGAAAAGTACACCCTTGGTTTTTGGAAGAGAAAGAAATAATTTCAATCATTTCAAAATTATTTATAGCTTTGTAATTGTAGAGAAATTTCATTAAAATACACTTTGAAGACTTTTAGGTGAAGGGGATCACTTTTTGAATAGAGCGCTACGTACCCTTCAGAGGGGAGGCAGTCACCGACTCGTTCCTCTGCGGCGCCCTCTTGAGATGACTGGCCAAGGAGCGTGCCTTTTCCTTCCAGTATCTTGCGTCTTGCTCGGCGTGAGTTTTCTTCGTACTGAAGGCATCGATAGAAATATAAAAAAAAATAAAAAAAATTGAAAAGTTGACTGAAGAAAATAAATAGAAAATCCTGACAGGCTATCTAGAAAGATAAATCAAATTAGTGATGATGACTTAGTATTATTTATTTTTCTTTAAGCCTGACTCCTTTGATTAATTTTCTAGGATCCTATATCAACGCAACTAAAATCAAACACCATAACAGCCAAACTGTAGGATTCTGATAATGGACTCTGACTACTCTATAAAGCATAAGCAAAATAGTGCAGTCCCCAGTCCAACAGAATCAAACAAAACATGATTTGGATTTTGATAGGGGGTGTTGGGGTGGTTGGGGTTAAGGAGCAGATGTTTTGGGCTAGATCGCTTCCATCTGTCTTTGTGGCTTGTCGTGGCCGAGCGGTTAAGAGCACCGGACTGAAGCTCTGGTGTTTCTGATCAGCAGAGTGTGGGTTCTAGTCCGGTGTTACACTTGTCTCCTTGAGCAAGACCATTATTGCTTTGTCCTTCGGATGGGACATTAAGCCATAGGTCCCGTGTACTAGCACTGGTAGTGCACGTAAAAGAACCCAGCAAACTTATCGTGGAAGAGTAGGGGGTTAACCCCAATGCAACTCACACTTCATCATGATACTTGAGATCTTTGTACTCCAGTTCCTTCTTGGTCTTCTCCAGCGCTTTGGTTAATTTATAGTTCTCTGCCTTGACTGCAAAGATGGCACAGCTCTCAATGATGCCTGAACCGCCGGTCGCCTCCGGGGTCCTCTCTGAGATGGAGGACGACCCTGGTGTGGTGCTGGAAGCTGAGGGCGCTGTTAGAAAGGCAACGAACAATGATGGTTACAACACGGTTCAGTCCAAAGATATATATATGAAAAACTAGTTTTCATTAAAATGCTTTTAGAAAATCATGAAGTAATAATATCAAATAATTAATAACAGTTTAAAACAGTAACAGTAAAGGAACAGTAATAGAATAGTAATGGTAATGGTAACAGTAATAGCAATAGTAATAGTAATAATAATGGTAACAGTAATATCAATAGTAATAGCAATAGTAATAGTAATAAAACACTTAATATAGTGCAATGCCGCTAGGCCTCAAAGTGCTTTATATAGCTCAAATCTATAAATCAAACACAAAAATGTAGTGTACTTAAAATGTACAAGGGTTAAAAATTTGTACAAGGGTTAAAAATTTACACAGGCAACAATTAAAAGAATAACTTGTGATGGGGGGGGGAACTTGCATTATTCATACAGGAACATTACAAAGTTTTAAATCCTGACTCAAGTCAAAATTTAAAAAAGACAAGGTAGAGCACAATACCAACAAATTAAGCATGAAACAAAACACTCCAATAATTTTCTGAAATTGTTGTGACAACTTGTGTACAGAATTGCCTGTAATAGTAATAACAATAATAAATAATGATGACCACTTGGTCAACTGTATCCACGATAAGTGACTCCCATGGTGCATAAAAACAAAGAAAAGACATTTAAAAGAAAAAACATCAAATACAATAACGTAAGGTAGCATTTGAGTGAAATAGAAATATCGCCACAAGATTAAAATAGTTTGAATCTTTTTCAAAGACAAAGTGTGAGATTAACAAGCAAAGTGGCACACAAACACATGGTGAGCAAAAAATAAAGTCATATACCCTGCCTGATATATGGCAGAGGGTGTTCCACCTAATTGTTCCAATACTTTTAAAAACACTCTTTTCCTCTTGTACAGAGGTCCCCCCTCCTAAAATCCTCTAAAGAATTCCTTAAATTCCCAGAAAACAATAAAGACACAATAAGGGGGGGGTGTTACACCATGCCTGGGGTCGATTTCACAAAACTCTTCCTAACTTAGGACTAGTCCTATGCAATGCTAAGAGATAGGACTAGTCTTAAGTTAAGACCAGTTACTGGTCCTAACTTCAGATAAGACTAGTCTTATCTCGTTGTGAAATCGGCCCCAGAGCTGCCAACATTTGCAGCTTACAATCATGAAGTTTTTGTCCAACAATCAGGGAGATATTATTTAGAATTACATTCAACATAACAGGAACACATTTCCATAATCAGGGAGAATTTTAAATTTAGTTCATCAGATCGGTTAATTTTAAGGGAACTTTCTGCAGAATCAGGGAGAGTTGGCAGCTCTGCTGTGCCACATATCAAGTATAACAACAACATGTCTGTCTTGCTTGTTTAACAAAAACAAAGAGAGGTCTAACTTTACCTCTCTGAGATTGCTGGCTTCGCAACTTCTCCACCTCTTTCTTGTATTGCTGCATCTTGGATTCTTGGTAACTCAATTCTTCCTTCAGGGACACCAGTCTATTTAATTAATATGAGAAAATATGTTATACGTATAAAAAAACAAAACATAAAAAAACCCCACAAAAAAACATTCACCATAATTTGAGCTCATTTAAAAAAGAAGAACATGATCAAAATACAAAACCAATGTCTCATGGAATTTTCAAGAGGTTAGTTGACAGACATTGAAGAATTGAAGAATGCAAACAGTTGAATAGCTATAGCACTGCAGGGATGAGATTTGATGAAAATGAAAACTCCTAAAAAATCGTTTGCAGGCCTGTGGATTTCCCTCTTATTCCAGAACCTCACATGTTTAAAATTCAGGAGATTTTACAGACTCTGTACATCAACCAGAAAGTCAAAACTACAGGTTTGGATGCTATTCGGACTATTTCTTATTTCTTTCTCCCTTCGATGACTGCCCTACCTTTTTCGATGTGTAGTGTGATTTTTTAGTGAGCCATGTAGAGACCCACTGCTTGTTTTCCAGTAGATAGCGATCTAAATCTGTGCGGTTTGTAATCAAATGTAACCCCAGGCACTGTGAACTTCTCCCATGTTTTCTCCGACACCCAATTTCAAACTAGGTGAATTAACAGAGGGTAAAAACCTTGTCCTGGACGTTACTTATCCGTTGGTCCTGGACTAATTTTGACAAGGTCCCCTAGGGAAATAGGGTTTGCACGAACCGGTTACAGTTCAACTCACTTTCTCTCGAGTGGGTCCGTGCCTCGGAGGAGGTCCGTCTCAAGCTGGTTAATGCGAAGGTTCTTCTCAGCGAGCTGCTGCCGATGTGCCTTCATCAGCCCGTCAACACTTGACCTCTGTACTTCGAGGTCATCCAGCTTAGCACGGTCAGTCTGTAAAGGAAGACAAAGCATAATGTGTCGTCGTTAGATTGTGAACTCTTCTTTATCCTTTTTAATAGATGTTAAATTTGCATCGGGGATAAAGAAAATTATATTTGGTTTTACCCGTACACCAATGTGTGTAAAGCACTGTATACTCAGTACTTTCCCCGAGTCCTGTGAACAAAATCACAGGCATATTACTCGGGTGGGATTCGAACCCACGACCTTTGCCATTCTAGAGCAGATGTCTTACCAACTAGACCACTGAGATTGCCTGGTAGCTAGAGGCAGTTCATATCCTATATTTTAGCAGGGGGGACCGCGACAATTTAATAGATGTTAAATTTGCATCGGGGATAAAGAATATTATATTTGGTTTTACCCGAGTAATATACCTGTGATTTTTTTTTTACAGGACACGGGAAAATACTGAGTATACAGTGCTTTACACCACATGAGCTTAAAACGACCTTTGTGAAAGTTCAAGTTGTGACCGAAATAAAGTTTGGGAAGTCAGCTTTGAACTTCTATGCCTTGACTGAAGTTCTTTTTTTGTTTTTTGGAGGGGTAAAAGGTGGTTATTTACAGCTTAAAATGCATCGCTTTAAACAAATTGAACACAGGGCACTGGACTAGGGTTTAATGATTTTTTTTTTAAATGGTTAAAAAATTCAATACACATGTGCCAACCTTTTCCTCCTGAGGTTTGGCGATACCTTCCAGTGAAACACTGGGTGAAGTCTTTATACTCACCGTGGCTTTCTCAAGCTGCTGTCGCAAATTTAGTATCTCTTCTTCTCTCCTGGTTATTTCCTCCTGAAGACGTCTGTCCTGCTGTTCTTGATAGCTGGTGTGAGCTGCTTGTAACCTCCGGAGCTCTGCATCTTGAATCTTGAGTGAATCTTCCGACTCTTTGGTTGTCTGCTCTTTGCTGGTGATGATTTCTTCCAGGTTTTGAATCTTGGCCAGCATGTCGCTGTACCTGTCCTCCTGCCTCAAGGCGGTGTGGTTTCGCTCGTCAAGCAAGGCTCGCAAAACACGCACTTCTTCCTCATGTTTGGCAACGGCTGCTGCCTCAAGCTTCTTGGTGCTCTGGCTTCTGGATTCCAAGACAGCCGTCTTATTCTTTATGATGGCCTCCTGCTTTCGGAAGTCCGCTTGTAAATCAGCGTAGCGGTTTTTGAATTGGTGGAGCTCTTCATCTACCTCATCTAGGTAGCCCTGCAAAGTTTTGACCTCTGATTCCAGTTTTAGTTTCCCATCTTCCAGGTCAACCCTCTTCTGATCACTGGCTGCAACCACCCTCTCAAAGTCTTGCAATTTTTCCTTCAGCTCGGAGCACGTTATCTCCCTGGCTCTCACCTGATTTTCCAGCTCTTCTAAGTAATTCTGCAGCTCGTGAACTTTGGCATTTTGCTCTGCTTCAGCTCTCGACTTTTCCATGTTCATTCGGTTATTCGCTGCTAAAACTGACTCTAGATTCTGCATCTTAGACAAATATTCCATAAGGTGTTGCTCCTTGGTACGTAATTGCTCTTCTTGATTCTCAAGTAAACCATGAAGACGGTGAATTTCATTCTCTTTCTGACCCTCATGAACCATCTGGTCCCCTTTTGTCTCGTTTAAGAAATTGACTTCCCTTTCAAGGTCTTTTACCCTGAACTGTGCCTGGGAGAATTCATTTCTCACATTTTCCAGATGCTGCTCCTGCTCTTGCAAGACTTCCCGAAGCATCTCAATTTCACCATCTCGCATTCTGATGATCTCAGCCACCTCTGCAGACTGGCTGCTCTGTGAAGCTAGAGCAGCTTCCAACTCTTGCACTCTGACTGTTCTGCCCTGTAACTCTTCCTCTATCTTCGCAAGTCTTTCTGAAATTGTTGTCAGTTTGTTTTGCTGTTCCGCCAGTGAGATTTCTTTGCTTTTGATGTCTTCAACAAACTGGTCATGCTTGGTAGCTCCTGAGACAACCCTCTCGACCAATGACTGATTCTCCCGTTTCAAACTTGCAACACGATCCTCCAAATCTCTAACATTGCTCCTGAGGTCCTCTTCTGCTTCCTCTAATTTGACTCTCTGTGAGGCCATCTCCTGCCCTTGCTGTTCAATGACTGCAGTCAAGGAGCGGATCTCTTCTGCACTCTCTTGTTTCTCTTCAGTAGTAGACTGAAGAAGCTTCCCTTCCAGCTTCTCACAGAGCTCTTGTGTGCAAGTTAGCTTCTCGGACAAACAGAAATTGACTTCGTTCAAGGCCTCCAGTTCTTTTCTAAGATTCATGAGGTCTTTTTCTTTGGACGAATCTAAGTCTTTCTTGCTGGTAACTTCATGTTTTAAAGCTTCTTCTAGAACCAATACTTTGGCTCTGAGATTCTCACAGCTACTTTCAACCTCTGTCAAAGCTTTACAGAGATTTTCATTGACTTCTGTCAAGACCTGAATCTCCTGATCCACATCTGGCTCTTTGATATGTTCAGTGGTGGAAATCTCTCTATCCTGTAGCAGTTTTTCCAGGTGCTCGATTCGCTCAACAAACGCAGCAATCTTGGTGTTATTCTCGTTATTGTCGTCTTTCGTTTCTTGCCCAAGATCTTCCAAGAGCTCATTCAAGACCTCAATCTCTTGGTCTTGGCCGCTGATGGTTGCATTCAGGGTCTCGCAATCTTGCCTCAGGGATGCCTCTTTGACTTCAAGTTCATCGATCCTTTGTTGAAGAATTTCTGGCTGGACGGATGATCCATCCACAAGCAAGCCTAAATCTTCAGGGGAAACCTGTGTAGCCTCCTCAAGCACAGAAACAGCTGTATGAAGTGATGACTCCTTATTGTACTCTTCAGTTTGAACTTGCTGGTCGATCACCCGTTTTACAGCCGCTTGATCTTGGCCCTCCATGGAGCCATTTTCTTTCATGGTACCACAACCTTCCAAGTCCCTCAGCTGCCATTGAAGCTGCTCCACCTTATGCTCTGCCAGACTGGCTGCTTGTATAAAACCGGACTGTTGTTCCTGTATGTTGTCAAGCTGTTGGTTCTTCTCCCGTAGTTTATCCAGAAGTTCATCGACGTCTTGTTGGTACTGCGCCTCCAGGACCTTATCCTTGACACCGAGTTTCTTCTGGAGGTCTTCTATCTCTTTGTGATGCTGCACTGCCAGTGTATCCTGTTTCTCTTGAAGTTCCAGTCTCAACTCTTCAATATCCCTCTGGTATTGGGCCTGTAAAGTTTTAAAATAAACGTATTTTGTAAAAATAAAGTAATCAATCACTCTTATTTACAAAACAGTCCAATGCTCAATGTGCCTGTCAAACACAGGCATCGACTCCGCTCATCTTCAAGACTTGATCTGGCTTTTCTATTCCTGGTATTTAGTTATTCCGGTATATAAAAGACTGAACAAAAAGTCCATAGACTAAAACAGTTCAGTTTACATGAATGATTACATACACAATTAAGATAAACATTAGGCAAAATTATAAATAAATTACCCCCCCCCCAAAAAAAAATGGACATTAAGTATATAAATAAAATAGATTAAAGCGTTAACAAGCAAGTACTAAGTGTGAATTTTACACAAAATTGTATTGACTTACGACTTAAGTGCGAATAAGACTATACAAAAAATAAAGTAAGAGTTCAAAATGGAGTGTGAGAAATAGACGATAAAGTTGAAGACATCGTATCCATAGGAGAGCAAGTTGCATACAGACCATAAATATTACATTACATTATCTATATTGAAGTATTACAAGTTTTGATTGATTGTGTGAATCATAGATGGTATAGCGGACATTTTGGTATCTAAAGAGACTGCAGGGGCCAATGCCTTTGCAGTTGCTGCCCCTTGCCTGTGGAACGTACTCCCTGCAAATCTCAGAGAGGCGGCGCTGTTGCATGTGTTCAAACACTCCTCCTCAAGACATTTCTATTCCAAGTACCTCCCTCATTTGTCTGTTTCTTTTGTTTCTCATTTTGTAATGTCGTCTTCCTTTGTAAGTTATTATAATGTGCTTTATCCAAAGGATTAGGGTGTTCACAAGGATCTCCTAAAACAACAATTATGTTACGAGCCAGTTTTGAATTGTCAAAAACGTTGAAATAGTCCAGATGTACACTCAAAACAAGTACGCGCTGAGATACAACTTTTTGCACAGAGCTTTTTCGGGCGAGATACAACATTTTTGCACTGACGTGACAACTTGCCTCTTGTTCCTTCATGACAGTCACCTCCATCTGAGTGAACTCCTGAAGTTCCTCCATCTCCTCTTCCTTGGCCTTCAGAGCCAATCTTAAGTTGGTCATCTCGTCTCGGCTGCAGTTATTAAAATATGTTGCAAAATAGCATTACTCGATCAATTCTAACAGGTTTCTACATGTAGCAGAAAATCTTGTTGTGTGTTTAGGGAACTTCCAGCCTCGACTAATAAGTTGCTGAGCAGTCTAGTTCACCGGACCCAATTTGGCTCTGGTATTGTCAGCAGCAGAGTGTGGGTTCGAATCCCGGTCATGACACTTATGCCCTTGAGCAAGGCATACATGTAATTGCTTTGTAAAAAGTCGGGAAGGCAGTGCATTCTGCTCTACCAGCCAGGCTCCTAGTGGATGATACCCATGCCTACATCTTTACGGACTAAAAAGGGGGTAACCCTGTTTCAGCCCTAGGAGTAGGTGGCAATGTGCCTCTGGTGGCAGTTGAAATCAGTTCAGTGTAGCCCTCACCTTGAAGTGGCCATCCGGCCTTGTGATGCTAGGCGATCTCTCATAATTGTTTTTTTTTTAAACCCAAAAGAACAGCACCTTTTATACTTTAAATTATCCCACATTGCAGAAGTCAGAGAGGTAGCATACCTCAGAGAGGTAGTGTACCTCCAACATCCCATTCCTGGTTGAACAGACTTTGCAAGTCTCGCGAGTATTCAAACTATATTAAATTTTACGTGTACATGATTCTGTTTCTTCAAATACTTTAGTTTAACATAGTTCATGGGTATAAAAATGATTTTCTCATGTTGGGAAAGTAAAATTTAGCGATGAAATAATTTGAAAGTAAAACAAATTTAACAAATCATTGAAAAAAAACCCAACAATAAGACTTGTCCTCCGTTTCCGGTTACTTGTAAACAATTAAAAATTATTGCCCAACTGACGTTCATGTTATCAGTATCCTTAATGTAATGGTCGCACTAATTCGGGCATGAATCACAAATGGGGATTTAAAAAAATAAACATCCTCATCCCAAGCTTTATTTTTGTTTCAATGTTAATTTTAACAAGTTATTTGTATTATATAAAATTGACATTGCATTTATAAAAACTTGCAAAAACATCACAAAATTGAATTTGACATTTCTTTCCTCTTTAAGGAAACCGTGTCTAGCTTCGGGCAACTTACAATTGCGACACTTGTTTGGACAGCTTGGTCTTCTCCTCCATGATGACTTCACAAAGTTGGACAGACCCTAAGAGGTCAGTCTCAGTCCTCCTTGCCTGAAAAATCAAAGGGGAAATGTACAAGAATGTCGTGAAGATTTCATTTCATTTCATAATTCTGGTTGTGAAGCCAAGGACTCTCAGAAAAGCGAACTTAATCACTGTACTAGCCAAGAACCCCATGGAGAGAAGACAAGGAAGGAAGTTTCAGTTTTAGATGTGGGAGAAAAACCCCAGAGAATTATTCCAGGGAAGACCAACGCAGTCAGGTAGGGACTGAAAACACAAAAGTCAATCCACATAGTCCCCCCGGCGTAATTTGAACCAGGTCCTAGAGGTGGAAGGCAAGGAAAGATACCATTACACCAACCTGACCACCCAAAAAGATCATCCCAAGGTGTTCAACATGTAAACATTCTGTAGAAAAAAAAATGGGTGGGGTTTACGCTGTTTGTAAGATTTACAGAGTCTCTTGGATGTCTTTCAAAAAATGTTGATGGTGGATGTAGAAAAATCATGACAAATCTTATGCCTGGTAATAACGCTCATGCGATATCTATAACTGTAACTTTGAACATGAAAAAACATGAAAAAAACAACAAAGTCTCATGTTTAATTGGACATGGTTGTAGAAGTTCTCTTTTGGACTTCCTTTTTAATTCCTTCTTTCTGTTTCAAAGCTGAAAATGTTGAATGTTGGATTGCATTTTCGGACCCCTATCAGTCTACAAGAATACTCAATAACCATGGCGTTTTTCTCAGAGACACCATTGCAAGATAAAATCACCATGTCACAGATACAACGCTGTAAATAAGAATCATCAGCTAAACAGAACACAAAAGAATCCTTTACCTTCACTTTCCAGTTTTGTTCCTCGATCTCATCCGCAAGGGACATTGCTCCATCGACACTCTCAACACATCCCATAGATGGCCCTGCTGCCATGGCAGCCTGACCTTGTTGATCTTCAAGGAGTTCAGTCAGCTCAGCGATCTTGGCAACGTGGTGGTTTCTGGTTTCTTCTGCTTCATTCAAGGTCCTCTCAACCTGGCCTTGTTGATCTTCAAGGAGGTTAGTCAGCTCAGCAATCTTGGCAACGTGGTGGTTCCTGGTTTCTTCCGCTTCCTCCAAGGACCTCTCAGCCTGACCTTGTTGATCTTCAAGGAGGTTAGTCAGCTCAGCGATCTTGGCAACGTGGTGGTTCCTGGTTTCTTCCGCTTCCTCCAAGGACCTCTCAGCCTGACCTTGTTGATCTTCAAGGAGGTTAGTCAGCTCAGCAATCTTGGCAACGTGGTGGTTCCTGGTTTCTTCCGCTTCCTCCAAGGACCTCTCAGCCTGACCTTGTTGATCTTCGAGGAGGTTAGTCAGCTCAGTGATCTTGGCGACGTAATGGTTTCTGGTTTCTTCTGCTTCATTGAAGGTCCTCTCAACCTGGCCTTCTTGATCTTCAAGGAGTTCAGTCAGCTCAGCGATCTTGCCAACGTGGTGGTTCCTAGTTTCTTCTGCTTCCTCCAAGGTCCTCTCAACCTGGCCCTGTTGATCTTCAAGGAGGTTAGTCAGCTCAGCGATCCTGGCGACATGGTGGTTCCTGGTTTCTTCTGCTTCCTCCAAGGTCCTCTCAAGTTCTACTTGGCAAATTAATATCAGTAATTCTTTAGTAAAAACAAAGGATGTAGATTTAACAGCAATTAATCTCCAAGGTATCAAACAAATTTGTATAATCCATGCACATGATTTGGTCGGGTTGGCGTAGGTCCGACTCTAAGACCCCGCTTGAATCACCAGGGCTCAAAATTAACACTGGACCGCAGGCCCGAGGCCAGTGATTTTAGCGTCGGTCCAGTAAACTTTATACCGAACAAATCCGGCGGTCTTGTTTTTTTTACATACTAAAAGTATTATTATTACCTGCAATGAATAATCTTTCATTAAATAAATGTATTTAAATCTCAGTTTGAATTTTTTTGGTTATATTTGTTGTCGTCAAATTATTTCCGAGCACAGAACATCCAACCCGGCCGACCGTTCTTCGTGCTTCAAAGTTCCCTATCCAGTTTGCTCATGCCCAGGACCACTGCACTGGGCTCAAACCATGCTTTAGGCGCCCAGGGGGACGAGCGAACGGCACCCTCCATGCATGCGTGATGTTTGTACTGGTGCCCTCTAAACCAGACACAAAATAAAAATGTAATAGGTTAAGAATAAATTACCACTCCTGCAGCTTACCTTTCACCTGTGTAATTTGCAAGGCATTCTCCTCAGCAGATGCCAACAGAGTTTGTCTTTCCTCCAACTCAACTTTCAAGGCAAAGAGTTCCTGCTCTTTACTTTGAAGTAAATCTTTCTCTTTGTTCTCGAGCAATGACGCCATGTGAGAGTCGCGTTCCTGTAGTTCTTCTTTCAGCGCTGAGATTTCTTGCTCGGACTTTTCAAACAAGTTTCTCAGTTGCTCATGCTGTGCTGTCAGATCCAAGACTTTCTGCTCGTTCTCCAGCGACGCCACCGAGCGCACTTCATATTCTTCCAATTGAGCTTTCAACGAGGAGATTTCAAGCTCAGACTTTTGAAGGGAGTTTTTGAGCCCATCTTGTTGGTCTAACTGCATCTTCACCTGCACAGCTTCTTCCTCCTTTTCCTCCGCGGATGCTAAGAGAAGTCTGGTTTCTTCTAACGTTGCCCTCAGTGACACTATTTCTTGTTCAGAGTTGCTGAGGGTGGCTTTAAGCCTATCCTGTTGATCCAATTGCTCCTTCATGGCCTCTTGCTGTTTCTCTTCAGCCGACTCTTTCAGACTGTTCGCATATTCCAGTTGGGCCTTCAGAAGCCTGAAGTCTTCTGTCAATGTACTGATTTGGTGATCCGCATCCTGGGTTCGGCTTTCAAGATCAGCAACTTTCTCCTCCGACAGACACAGGGCATCTGATAGCTGACCGACCATCAGATTCTCCTCCTCTAACTCCTGAATCTTGGACTCCAACCCTTGGTTCACGGACATTAAGTCTGCCAACTGCCGCTCTGTCAATTCCCTACTCTCCGTCACCTGTGATAAGACAGCTCCATTTTCTCTGAGAGTAGTGACTGTATCTTCCAGTGCAAGAATCTGCTCCTGCAGTTTACTGCAGCGAGCATTTGCTTCAAAGAGGGACTCGGCCTGTGATGTTGCATCAGTGGCGTTTGGAGAGTTCACCTACAAGTAAAAAGGGGCAACAAAGTATAGCAAACCACGTTTTTTTAATTTAAGACAAGTTTGGAAGAACGCGAGACTTGACCCTTGACAAAATAATAATAAATAAATAAGATAGGACAATTTTGAGTGTAAGGGCTACCCTACATATTTTATAGGTTTTTATAGACGGGTTATTTAAAAAAAAATCTTATTCATATGGCAAAAATAAAATCAGAAAGTAGATAAAATTTAGGAAGGACATCATCATGCCTGCTTAACCATATTTTTTAATGTGTGGCCTATACTCAACATCACTTGGACGATGAATTTGAATCTTATCTCAACGTGGAGAATGTGACGATACAGCAAACCGCCATGGAGAGGATAGAATACCAGCTAACTAATTTTTACCTCTGTCCGACTGTCAGCATCCACTGTAGCCGCACCGAAGTGAGCAAAGTGGACATGTGCCTCCCGTCTTTTTCTCTTCTTACGTTGAGGGCTGAGAGGGATGGTAACAATGCTATCCTCCGTCCCCTTCTCCATCTCCATGTCCTCCCAGAACTGAAACTGCTTAGTGTTGGAGAACTCTGTTGAACAAGAGTAAGACCAGGTTCCAATTTCATATAGAGCTGCTTATAAGCACAACAAAAGTATGCTAACCAGAATAAGGTCACCAACCAAAATGCTATTCCCCATGTGCAATCTGTGACTGGTATCCTGCTCATTTAGGCTTGGCAGAAATTGTTCAGCAATATTTGCTGCTTAAGCAGCTCTATGAAATTGGGCCCAGGGCTTGATTTCACAAAGAGCTAACTAAAAAAGATTGATCTTAGCTCCTAATCACTCTTAATCGCTAAGCAAAGTGTAATGACACATTACAAATCACTATGGTGATATTGAAAAATTCATTTTTAAAATTTGACAACGGAGAATTGTTATCCGACTACATGTACCTGTCCTGGATTTATTTTGACAAGACCCCTTACTATTATTCTACTACCGCGAAGTAGATTTCAGAATTCTGTCCTGCTTGTTAAGTACTAACCTAGAGTAGGTAGGAAAGTACACACAGCTTAGTTCATGCAGATAGAATCACATGGTGTTACCGCCAACCAAAAAGTAAACAGTTATATGGCTTCTGACTGGCACCCCCGAACAAAGAAAGAAAGGGAGACTGCAAACATAGGGCTAGATAGATAGCTCAGTTGATAAAGCGCCAGCACGTTTCCGGAGGTCATTGATTCAAATCCCTCTCAGTCAACTTTTCTTTGTTCAACCCCAAATCATTTGCATATAGAAGGCCTAAATGTAAGCAAGGTGCCGTAACTAATCACGTACAATGTAACCAGGCACTTACAGTTACATGGCCTCAATTTAGTCCTCTTTTATAGGTATCGTACACGTTTGGTAATTGGAACCCACAGTTTGTTTCAATCCTTTTAGTTGTAGATATATACCATAAAACTAAAATTTAGCCCGTCAGTTTCCCTATTTGGTTTATTATTTGATAACCAAATATATATTGATACTTCACACCATGCAATGCCTCAAAACCCAGGACAAACCTTCACTTTCAACAGAGGTGACTGATTCCTGCGGGGAAGCATCAGCATCCGAACGCCGCATCTCCTCATCGGGGAATCGTGACGGCTGCGTCGCAGTCTCTGGGGAAGACAACGTCTCCTCTACGATGTTGGAAACCAGTTCCGACGGGGGCTTGGGCCTCAAGAGAGGGAGAGGATTTGCCATGCCGGGGCACCATGTTTGACGACGCTGGAGGTATAATGCGGGGGTACAAATTAATAAACATAGTGCAAAAAGATTGGAGATGCACAAATCATTTTCAAATTCCCTTAGCAGAGAGATGTTTGTGGCTGGTGCCGTGTCTGAGGAATAATTGTAACTTCAGAGAACGTTTATAATAATGACAATAATACTGAGTTCTTATATAGCGCTTTATCACACCCTATGGGCATTTTTCCTGCAAGGTATGTGGGAGCTACGTTTTTGAAACATGAGACCTAATCCTTCACAGAGCATCATGTAATGGTTTACAAGGTGCTGTGGCACTACGACATGTAAGAGAAGATTCATCTCATCTGTTTCTTGGAGTATTAAGTATACTCAATAGAACCGAAAGGTATTTTATCAGACTCAAAGTCAACAATTGAACATACTTTGTTTCTGTTCAAGATATTACACAGTGAGTGTACATGTATCGTTATTCAATTGAAAAAAACACAAGACCCGCTGGACTTGTCCGGGCATAAGTTTACTGGCCCGGTACTAAAACCAAATTCAAGACCTGCTCTACATCACCGAAAATGGAACTGAGAGGTTTGGACACAAAGCGGCCAATGCTGCCCTCTAATAGAAAGTTCAAGCCTTTCAAGAAACTTTGAGGCAGGGGATTGTTCTTTTTATCTAATACCCAGGAAAATTCTGATTTAGGTTTGGAATTCACCATGCCCTACCTTGTACTTGGCTTTGGTGGTCTCGTTGGTCGCCATGATGCCACCGATACCAGCCCCGCCCGATACCAGAATCATCTTCTGCAGTATCTTAATCTTCTGCTCTTGTGTCTCATGTAGGCGGGATTTCTCCTCAAAGAGTTCACCCTGCTGTTCAAGCTGTTGTTGGACAGAAAGTGAACTGTTGATATTAGGAACATTCTTAGAGCTCGTAAATAACACTTAAAAAGGTGATACTATTGCGATCATTTTCTGATAAAACAATGTGCACAAACTACAGGTTTGATGCTGAATAATATTAAATAACAACAGTTGTTGACATGACAAGACTTACTGCCTCAACTCCCCCCACTCCCCCCTCAAAACAAAATTAATAATAAAAATTAAAGATCAATCTTGAACGAAATCACTCAAACTAATTTGACTACTTATCCTTATATTTTGTGTTTGTTATTATTTTGAAATCCCGCTCTAATCAATTTTTTCTTCGTTCGACCCCAAAATGTTTAACATTTACCCAGTCAGTTTCCCTTGTGGTTTATTCTTGATGTTTGAAATAAAAAGTTGCATCCCCTTAAGGTGATCCCTGTACTGCCGCTTCCCAGATCGCAAACTTGGGTGTGATCCTTGGCTACACAGCAGTTACAGGTTGAATGGCTTTTGACTGGCATCCCCCAACGAAAATATTGACAAAATAGGGAGGGTGCCAACATTAGGGCCAGATGGCTCAGTTGGTAGAGCGCCGGCACATTTATCCGAAGGTCGCAGGTTCAATTCTAGCTCTAGTCAATTTGTCTTTGTTCAAGCGAAAATTTATTTTAAAAATTAATACAAGTCAATATGCTTTTTGGGCGCTTGCTATGCACATGTCAAAATGCAAATGTTTTGATGCAAGCCACATCAAATGAATCATGTTTTTACACGGTCACCCTAAACTGCATACACTTTAACATGCCACAAGATCAAAGAAGAATGAAAGGGGACGAGTTGCTCTATGACTTGATGTCTCTTTTGATAGCGCGCACTGGGTACGTCTTTAATACAGAATAGATCAACCACAGGACTAATACAAATATCCAATATATTTTGATATTTCAAAGTTACACTTCCACAGGTTATAATTAACAAGGCATTCCGGGGGGAAAATGGCGCTGCCAGATCGTACACCACTGGGAACGAGGTTGGCTTTTACACATCATCCGACCTGCCAACTAGAAACTAAAAAAAGGTCTTCCAATGTTGACAGGACTCTCTGGTCTCTTACCTCCGAGATCTTCCTCTTCAGTTCCAGGATTTCTTTTTTCTGTCGCTGCATCATGGCCTCGTCCGAAACGACCTCATTCACCTCTGGCTTGTTCTTTATTGTTTTCGCTCTGCTGGCAAACTGTGTGCAGATAAATAAAGTAATCACAGCAAGTTGTTTGAATGTACAAAAATGAAAAAAAATAAAAATAAAATAACAACCCTGAAACATACCTGGAGGTCTCATCTTGCTCGAGAGTGAAACTCACGGATTGTTAATAATAGTGGCTTCTTATATAACGCACATTTATATCTGTCACTCAGTGACACTCAAGGCGCTTCAAAATTCATTATTTTCCTGCAAGGTATTGTGGAGCTACGTTTTTGAAGTATGATACCAAGTCCTTTGCATAGCACCATGTAATGGTTTACAAGGTGCTATGGCGCAATATGCTGCCAATTAAACCAGGAACACCGGGGCGAACCTCTTCTCTTTCCGATAAGTGCACTGGGTTCTTTTACGTGCATTACACAGAACACGGGACCAACGACTTTACGTCCCATCCAAAGGACGCAGCATTAATGGTTAAGTGTCTTGCTTAAGGACACAAGTGTCACGACCGGGACTCGAACCCACACTCTGCTGAACAGAAACACCAAGACTTGAGTCTGGTGCTCTTACCTGCCTGGCCACAACACGCCACTATAGACTTAAGACTTAATAATAATAATAATAATGAACACTTGTAAAGCACCGGTATACGTCAGGCATGATGCTCATGGCGCATTAAAAAACTTATACAGACAATCCCATTAGTAATGTGTGCAGGGCTCAAAATTAACACTGGACCCAAGATTTTGACTAGGTTCCTTAAATAATGATCTCATAGACTCGCAGTAGGAATGATAATGGATGAAGTCCTTCTGAGAGATATGGTTGTAATCAAGGAAATGTGACCTACAGTGGCTAACTTGTGAACAAAGGTAAACTACATGTAGTCATTTTTTTTAATGTAAGAGTGGCAGCAGTGTTCTAACGCTCTGTAAACTCTTTCAGTGCCAAGGTCGTACATGTACGATCTGTTTTATGTATTCCAAAAGCACCATTATTGTACATTTTCTATGTGCTCAAAAAGTGTCATCAATAGTACATGTACGACCCATAGTATAATTAAGTTATCACAAGAGGGCCTTATCACTCAAGAAATACTATTAACTTTGGGATGTACGGTAACACAAAAAAGCAAGATACATTTTGTTTGGTGAGAAAGACTAATTTTTTATTTTGTTTACAGACTTTCAAAAATCCTTAAAAAGCTCAGCATTTTAGGTTCAAAATGCAAAAAAATCCCAGTAGCACCGAAAGACTTTCAGTCACATTTTGGTTAACATACCTGTAGAGTGCTGTGCGTCTGCTCAACAGAAATTGGCGTGACCGTGCATATGATGGCCGTCTTGGCGTTGCCGCCGAGGGACATTTGTAGAATCCTCGTCAGTTTAGAGTCCCTGAAGGGAATGAACTCTGCACCCTGACTCAGCTTATTGATCACCATGGCCAGTACGTGGAGACTCTGGTTGATCTTGCAGGCCTCCCTCAGGCGGATACCGTCGGCTTTAGTCTCGTTCGCTCGCTCCGAGCCGGCCAAGTCGACAAGATTCTGAAAGTAATGGCAGAAAATAGCAAACAAGATTGTCTTTCCATTTTCATTTTTAAAACTCTTTTGAGACACTTATTTTCAATATTAATTCCAATGATGGACTTTGTCCCCCTTACTAATGTGAAAACAGCGCCCTCTTACATGGTGATCAGGAGTTCATACTTACTAAGTGGGAAACCTTGACTGCCATGTCTATTGAGTTCCTTTGTTGCTTTGTCTCGACTCTTGATTCAATGATCTATTTTGTATTTTAGGAGAAAACCAAGAAAAGAAAGATAACTTTGTGAACACCTTCTCGTAAAAACCAAACATAGTTAGCAAATAAAATGAAAACACTAATATTAGGCCCAATAAATAAAAAAAATTGTTGATCGTCCTTTTTGGTGGGAAATGGGTGGTTTTTTGTGTTTTTTGGGACATGGCAAAATATAAAATAAAGAATAAAGAAATCATCACAATCACTATGAAACAAATGGTTTGTGTGACTTTGATATTTTGAATTGTTTTGTTTTAAACCCAATTAACTCCTAGATGACATTTTCTGTAAACATTTTCAAAAACTAAAACGCAGTGTATAGCCTAAATATATATTTGAATATTGTTGTTGTTTTTGCCAACATGAATAACCTTTCTTCAAACATCTATTTTCAACAAATGGATTTTGACTGGAAGGATCATTGAAAAGACCGGTTTTTTTTATAATAAAAAAATAGGCCTAAATGGGGTCGGGGGGTTTTGTAGGGTCTGGCGTGGCGATCAACAAGTTTTTTTATGTGGCCTTAGTTTTCTTCATAATTGATGTTTTTGAGAGATAACATCATGACCATGATTTGCTTTTTACATTCAAGGTCAAGTAGATTTAAGATTGTAAATTCAAATGTAAGCTCGACCCCTATTTGACCTACCATGCGAAATATTGTGTGAGAGCGACTGCTTCTTTCATTCATGTCTGTCTGACCAAAGTGGCGCCGTGCTGTTTAAACGAAGAACAAAAAGAAAAGAAAAAAAGAGCACTTAGTCAATTATATTATATACAATAATATTGTTTATAACTAGTTTTTATATAGCACATTTTACAATAACGTATCAATGCGCCCTGGTCATTGGGCCAATAACATTCCTTTTAAAATCTTTCTCAGCTCCCTGGGGAGTATACAGCCCCGGGCTGCCGTGGCGCTCTGAAGGCTTTTCAAACACAATATCAACCTCTACCCTCGCAGGTACCCATTTATACCCCTGGGTGAAGGGAAGCAATTATAGTAAACTATCTTGCTCAAGGATACAAGTGTCATGACCATTTTGACACCACATACTAAGTGCCTACAAGCTCTCAGATTATGATTATATAGAAACGTGCATGCAAAGTAGTCACTTTTGGGAGCCAATCAGTGTTGTTTTTCAGTACATCCCTACCAGGGGTTAGTGACGAGAGGTATCGGTAGCGAAGCTGCATGCCGCCATCTTAGAGGTAAAAGACTGGTGAAACAATAGAAAACGCACAGCTATGTAAGCTCAGCGCACAGGATGGGCTGATGAGCAACCTTCTTTTGACCTCTAGCCGAGGGCGCCCTACTCCAATGACTTCATGTGCATTAAGGTCTATAGCAACCATTAATGTACCAAGCAGTGTTTGGGACTGACAATCTTACCTTCTCCTTTCTTTAAGAACTGGAGAACCTCCTGGACATTTGTAACGATTTCCTCCGTCAGGTCGTGGACAAAAACAGTTTTCTGAAGCAAAAAAAAAAAGGGAGAGTGTAATTTTTTTATTAATAATAATAATAAAAATAATAATAATAAGCATTTATAATTAGCGCCAAAATCCGCCTAAAAAGACACTCAAGGCGCTTAACATATATAAAGATATAAAACAAGCCAATAAATAAACTGAAACTACTAAACACTAAAATTACAACAAAGGTATTAAAAAGAAGCGATAAAAAAGGGGAAGGTTTCCAGCACATGCACCCTCAGCCAGATCCTCAGCATCTGGCCATAAAAAAAAATATTTAAAAAGTAACAGTGGTGAATGCACAGAGAACCAGTAATAAACTGATTGCATGATGAAGCCAGGGTAATTAACTGAAACAAGTATTAGTTAAGGTTAAAATATTGAGTTTTAAAGCATCACATCTTTGGTTCAGTCAAATAGGCCTAAGGTCTTTATAACAATTATTTCATGAAATTAGTTTACCATATAATATGAAGGGAGCGGTAAATTGAGTTTTCTGCAAGACTCAAAAAGCACTGAGTAAACAGCGCATTACCACACATCGGTATAAAAATAATATTCTTTATCCCTGATGCAATTATTTCATGTAGATGTATTAAACATGGTTTACGGTAACCCAATGTGATTATATCTACTTCTTTGCTGTGTCGTTTTTTTCTATTTATAAAGAGCTTGTCTTGCTGTTATTCTACTACCACGGAGCAGACTTCAGTATTCAAGGGGCATTCTTAGTTTAGAAAAAAACCCTGTCCTGCTTATGTCCTGGGTAGGTAGGAAAATCAGCCTGGATTGCTACTTTTTTTCTCAGTGGACTGAGGGGACTTCTCGTTATTAACTTCACTGCCGCGGATTGAGAAGTTATTGGTCTCAACGATTCGACCAACCTGCTCTAGTCATCTTCAGGAGATATCAAATGGCCTCTGTAGTACAAATTTGAGCTACTTCCTAATCCCCTTATGTTTATGAAAACTTATTTGACATCCATATTTGGTTTATTTCATTGAAAAGTGAATTTCTGTAAATATTTTAAAAGACAAGAGGGCGCTGTCGCAGTAATGTCATTTCAGGGAGACACTGTTTTATTTCTGTTGAAAAAATGAAAATGTGAACATTGAGATTTCTGCCTGACAATACATGACATCACACTTCTGCACATAAATTGGAAATTTGCATTAGCATAAAATATAATAAGGCACTAAAATATCCCTAAAATTGCAAAATGAAATTAAAAAACAAAACACCTGAGCAACTCCAAGGATTGCATAAAAAAAATCATGGACCCTTTAAAGGGTCTGTACAAGTTTGGTAATGACTCTGAAAATTAATGGCAATAAAAACTTACTTGGTAAGCCAGCAGCTTTGGATAGTATAATGAATTTTGGAGAAACTTTTCACTTTGAAGTACTGCGGTTATGGAGAAAGATATCACTTTTTATCCGAATTTTTAAAATCTGAGACCGTAACGCTTCTCAGAGTGTGTATTCCAATGCAGATTATTCTTCCTGCGTGGACATAACGGCTCCAGATTTTTGGCAATATCTCAAAAACGCTACCAACTTTTGAAATGAAATTTTTACAGGTTAGTTTTATGGTATATATATGCAACTATTTAGGATTGAAACAAACAGTGGGTTCCAATTACCAAACGTATACAGACCCTTTAAATGTATAAATGATTTACTCACATCATTCTCCCTGATCTGCAGCGATTTCTTCTCAGAGCTCAGGAGATCACACAGTCCTTCATTGTACAACTCCATGTAACTCACTCGCAGGAGAAACTCGCGGTTTGACGTCTGCAAGATTCCAACAAAAACACTTTTCTGACAGATTTCATTTTCAACGATCCAACACGTCATGCCGAATATTTCTGAATATAATTGAGGCTATGATTGTCAAATTTGATACGTTTGCATATTTATGTATCAATGGGGCAATGAAAATGAGCATTCATCATTGGATGTCACAGTGGAGCAGTCAGCGCATAAGACTGAAGCTTTGGACCCATGTTCATGGAGCTGCTTCAGCACAAAAAGTAGCTAAGCACAGCAACATTATGCTTACCAGATTAAAGGTTGGTTACCAGCCAAAATACCATGTAACATGTACCATTTTGTTACTGGTTTCCCGCACATTTTTGCTAAGCAGAAAACTGTTAAGCAATATGTTCTGCTTAAAAAGCAGCTCTATGAAACTGGGCACTGATGGCGGAGTCACCATGATCAGGGTTTGGGCTTGAATCTCGGTCATGACACTTGTGTCCTTGGACAAGACACTTCAAACTATAATTGCTTCTCACACCCAGGAGTAAAATGGTACCTGCTAGGATAGAGATCATTGATGTGAATGATTTGCATGTAGCGACCTGCACGCCCATTCGGCTGCCAGTGCTGCATACTCCAAAGGAGTTGAGGGCATTTCAGGATTACTTGTGGCCCAACAGACATGCATAGTACTAATGTAAGGCGTTTTGATACAATGGGTTTAATAAACACAACAGGCATACAAAATTTCCACAAGATTGTTAAGTAGAATGTTCAAATTATTATATGATATCAATTTAGCTAGTTTTATAGCGCTTTATCTATGGGGGTCTCAAAGCACTTATCATTATTTATTTCCAGGTGTTTGAAGTTTTTGAATTATGAAATCCATTTATGTAATACCTTGTAAGGATTTACAAGGCACTGCGGCCAAGCAGCCACTGCCAGAAACACCAGGGCAAACCCCCTTCTCTTAGTGATAAGTGTAACTAGGTTCTTTTACGTGCATTACACAACACATGGGACCTACGGCTTTACGCCCCATCCGAAGGACGAAGCAATGATGGTTAAGTGTCTCACTTCAGGACACAGGTGTCAAAACTCTGCTGATCAGAAACATCAGAACTTGAGTCCAGTGCGCTTGACCACGACACGCCACAAATTCAAAATAAAGTGCCCAATAGACAGCTAGCATGCCTCTCTGGCTGAACACCATGGACATGGAGGGAACTCACATTGTCTATATGAGTGAAAATTTCCTGCACAGCACGTGGGATGATTCCTGGGCACATTCGATCCCCCATCATGGTGTAGGTCTTACCGCTGGCCGTTTGCCCGTAGGCAAAGATTGTACCTGGGAGAAACGAAAAGATAGGGGAGAGTACTGATCAGGGTTTGCCTTTAACATTTTTAGTGATTGGCCAGCATGAACAGGTAGCTTGTCATTTCACTAAGTCCATCAGCTTTTTCACTAGTCCGTATTTCAAATGAAATAAGGATGCTTTTTATGACTGGACTGAGCTAGCCAGCTGGACTGAATTTTGACAAGTCCTCACATGTTTTAATATAAACTAGCATTTGGCCAATGGACCACTGTTAAGAGAGAACGCCGTCTATAGCCGGGGGAGTTTTGCATGTCAATATTAACACCAAGTTAGAAACATAGATAGCATAAATTGGCAGAGCGTTAGGCTAGTAACCACAAGGTACTAATTATAGGCATACGAAAAGTCAGTAATTATCGGACGAAATGAAAATAAACGTACATGGCAAAACAGGAAGAATAAAAAATGATCTTACCATTTACACCGTCCATTGCTTTCTCCACAATAGGAAGAGCGATTTCCTCGTAAACATCGCTGGTTGTTTCAGCCGATCTGAAAATTCGGTCTGTGGGAAAAACAGCAAGATTTGAACTTTACACCAATGTTTGATAGCACTGTATATTCGGCGCATTCTGAGTCCTTCAGAGAAAAAAAACACAACAACCATAGGGTACATTTCGGGTGTCATATGTGGCCGAGTGGTTTAGATCATTGAGTTCAAGTTCCGATGGTTAAGTCATCGGGTGTGGGTTTGAATCCCGCTCATGACACTTGTATCCTTGAGCAAGATACTTTACTATAATTGCTTCTCTTCACCCAGGGGTATAAATGGGTACCTGCGAGGGTAGAGGTTGATATTGTGTTTGAAAAGCCTTTGGAGCGCCACGGCAGCTCGGGGCTGTATACTCCCCAGGGAGCTGAGAAATATTAAAGGAATGTTATTGGCCAAATGACCAGGGCACTAATGTAAAGCGCATTGATACGTACAATGCGCTATACAAGAACTTGTTCTTCGTTCAATCAACACCAGGACCCCTGCATTCTAGAGATCAGTCTTAGCCCTGAGACCAACGAGTGTGCCCAGTAAAGAGCGGCCAGTTATAACTCTGTAGAAGTGGGTAGGCCCACCGCACACAATTCAAACGATGAAATAATTGCATCGGGGATACAGAATATTAAGTTATATCCGTAGTGCAAGAAAATTAGAACATACCGGTACATCAATTAAAGTAGGTTTCAGGATGACTTCTTTTGAGGAAAGCGGATGAAGTTTAGAGAGTTTGAGGTCGATGATTTTACCAGAACTACCAAAATTTGCATATTGCAATCACAGAGACTTTGTACGCCAATGAACCAGGGAGATTTTTTAGGATTACATTTAACATAATAAGGAAAACAAGTTCTATAATCAGGAAGATTTTCAAATTTGTTCATCAGAACATGGAAAGATTGATTTATTTTCAGGGAACTCTCTGCAGAATCAGGGAGGGTTGGCAGCTCTGTTTTACCACTGTTTTTCTTTGTGACAGTGTGGTCTCCTTCCATGCATTAACCTCGGTAAATCCCTGCATTCATGAGTGGAATTAGCCTTGAGCCTTGCAAATTGCATTACAGTGGATTGGATTCAAGTACAATGTACATTTTACACCTGATTTTCCCCTCCGTCCCCCTTCCGGAAAATTTGCCAAGAAGCCAAGTAATCCAACTCATCAAGCTGTTTTCCTCTTGACAAGTTTCTCTGGTCCATTGGGGGAACATTTTTAGGTTAACCTCTGAGAATGTCTTGGTTTCAGTACACGGCAGAAAGATAGGCCTGCTACTCATAAACCCCGACTCTCTTACCGAAAGCATATATCCTGGACACCCTGCCCTTGTGATCTAGCTGAGAAATCTTGTTTGTCTCTGCTTTCCACTGTGGCTCAGCCTCTGCGTTCTTCTCCCTACAACGGAAAACAATCATAAATAGCATGTTTCATTATTCTATTTGTTGGTTTTCCTCTGCAAATGTATATAAATAACAAATAAAACAATCACTTTTTCCCTTCACTTTTCTAGTGACTAGTCAGCGGGACCAGTTAGCTTGACATTTCACTTGTCCGCCAGGTTTTTTTGTATACTAACGGCAGTCCATGTTTGATATTAAACAGGGATACTTTTCAACACTGAACTAGCCAGCCAGACCACTTGGAAATACTTTAGACTGGTCCTTTGGTGTTTTAATTAGCATTTGGCCAGCGTACCACAGTTAGTGTTAAAGGTATTATATACAGGACATGCAGGATTGGTGAGGATAAAAAACATCACTGTTTAATTTTAGTCGGAAAGCTTACCGATTATGAAGTTCATACCACAACCATTTCTTTCCTGTGAAACTTTTCCCTCTGAAATGAAGTTATACTATACTCCAGAAAACTGTAGCCTATCTGAAAACCCTTTTTTGTTTAAACCCGCAAACCATCTTTGTAAGCTTTCGGATAGAAATTACACAATTTTCGGGGTCATTACCAAAGTATGACCCTACCTTTAATAACCCCCTAAGCATTTCTACCAGAAAGCTTCCATAACCCATCATACTCCAACAGTTTACTTTTTGGAACAGTACACAACCCATCATACTCCAACAGTTTATGTACTGGAACAGTACACAACCCATCATACTCCAACAGTTTATGTACTGGAACAGTACACAACCCATCATACTCCAACAGGTCCTTGGACTAAGCCATCCAAATTCCAATAAAACCATCTGTTTGATTTTGGCAGGCCTGGGGTGGTTAGGGTTTTAAGGGAGAATCCTGGTGAAGGTTTGGGGCCAGGTTTAAGGTGCAAATAGGTCTAATACTACCCTGGTATAGTTGTTTAAACAAAAGTAGAAAGTGACATACCGTTGTATCAAGGGACGGACACGAATTGCAACATTGACGTTATCCATCGTTGTATCACAGTTATTAACCACTAGGCACTCGTAGCACTACCACCAGGCACTAAAGCAGTACATGTATGTCCCTTTGGAGGAAAAAAATTAATTTATCATCATTGTACCAAAAGGGGCTAGGCTCGTAAAGTCCAAGTTACTTGGCTTGGCTTTTGACCCTACGTGAATCCTTTGAAAATTAATATTGTCTATAGATCAACTGACAAGTGAAGAAAACTATTGCCAAATATTAATGTGGGCCAACAGAATGTCAGTAAAATTGGGTCCATTGTGAAAATAATAATTAACATTTTCCATGAGGGCCAAAATACAATAAACTAACATTTAAAAAACAAGATTTGTTTTCATATTTCTTTTGCATGTAGGCTTAACTGTTTAAAATTTTGCAGGGTTGAATCAATTTTACCAGCAGCTACAGGAAAATCATGTCAAACACTGTTTTGCCGGCAGATCGTCAGATCGTATGCGGAAGATATACATGTATACATGAAATGGTAACCGGCGGTAGACCCAGTAACTGGGGCGCTGTACTCCTTTTTCGAAATTTTGACATCATCAGTCGTACTAGCGCCCCAGCTTATAGTCGTATTTTCCCCGAGGGATCTTCATCCAACTCTCGGTTGGATTTTAGACGGATGCAACCGTGATAACACTCAGCGCGGTTGAGGCAGGACACCTGTCAAATTTTAGACGGGTGTCCTGCCTCGGTTGAGGCAAGGCACCCGTCACTGCCCGTCTAAATTGAAGATCCCTCGGGGAAAATACGACCGTAAGCTGGGGCACTAGTACGACCGATGATGTCAAAATTTCGAAAAAGGAGAACAGCGCCCCAGTAATACTGGGTCTAGGTAACCGGTCACCTTGGCACCTAGTTAACTCGGCACCAGCAAAAATGCGTGTTACTGTTAGTGTTAAGGGCCTATCACTATCAGTGAGTTAGTCAAAAAAAGGACGGTGCCGAGTTCGTATGGTGCCGACATTCTTAATTAAATCTTGGTGCTGAGTTTGCTTGGTCATGTTGGTGCTGAGTTTGCAAGGTGCCGAGTTTGTCGGTGCCGAGTTTGCCAGGTGCCGAAGTGTCTGGCATGTCTGGTATTCCATGAAATATAGCGTAGCCGTAAAGAATAGCGCAAGTGTAATATATTTTTCGTCCACATCCTGGTTCATGTACCGTTTGTATTTGTATAAATGTAACCTAGACTTACAGTTACAAAGAATAAAGGCTACGCTCCCACGACTTATCAAACTGACACTGACACTGACAGTCATGACAGTCGACAGGCTCCGAGTTCGTATCTGCTCCAACATGTCTGACAGTCAGTGACAGTGACACTTGTTTTTCCACCCCTTTGAAGATATAGGCCTAGATTCTTCTTTTAAAAAATTAAATAAAAAATTGACTAAGGCTGACTTGCTAAGTCAGTGTGGACTAACTTTTTTTAAACAATTATCAAATCTAATACAATTATTTGTTTGATAGAAATTGTCTAATTAATAATATCTTAAAATATGATATGGCTCTCAATGATTTTGTTTTTAAATAATGGGAAAATAGAGTCCAGAATTTACCGTACGGCAACAACAGCGTTGATTAAACCCACTGCATTAAAACGTAACGATTTTACGCGGTTGACAAATTAATTGTTTTGTCTGTTTGTTGTGTTATTAATTAAAAGCAAAATAAAGACCACCGAACAAAATTCAAACATGACTTTGTAGTCATATCCAGCATTCCATGCCTTCTGAAGGTCTTCATAACAAGCATATTATAAGACAGCTTAACAGTTTAAATCAACCTTCCCTGCAATTACCTGTTTATTTGGTGCATAGATCTCTGAAAAGTCATGAAATCAACGAAATTTGCAGACAACGGCCACACACATACCGGACGGAACTTCGATTCTTCGATGTGTGGATTTTAAATTCACCGGCTGCTTTGCAGTGACCTTTGAACCTCGCTCTTCTTTATATCCTTCCGCTCCATTTGTTGTTTTTCTTTTTCAGTTGCAAATAAATATTGTTGACTACATTATAAAAAACCAATCGTATTACTTTGTGAGCATCATCGTGATATTTTTCTTAAAAATATGAATTCATTATATTCTAAAAATAAGTGAGATTAAGGTATTTACTTTACTACAAATTTTCATACGCGGAGTGCTACAGAAACGCAGTGAATAGTCTGGTAATTTAACCTCGTTTGTATGCATAGCTCTTCATGTCGTCCCCGCAGTACAAGCATTACACGGAATTTTTGTATAAGGTGCTTAGCCGTGTCATCAGCCAAAGAAATAATAGAATCCATACCGCAAAGGGCGATCCGAAATCACAAAGTCTTGTTTTGAGGTGTAAACCTAACTAATACTATTTAGTGGGCGGTATCCGGGACGGTTGTATTAAAACAAATTAAAGAAAGAGAAGAAAAAAAGGGAAAAAAGAAACAACAAAAAGTATCATATGGGGAAAACATCTGTTTCTTACGAAATACTTTGAATCGGTTGCTAATAAAATAACAAAAAAAAAAAAAAATGAATAACCCAAAATTAACCATAAAACAAAAAAAACTTCAAAACACCCCAGAATGTAAAACTCACGCAAACCAGGTAAACTGATTTATATGGATTTGTAGAGCCAAGAATTTATTTCATACAGTAAGTTCATCAGGCTCTAATATCCCTTTGAAAGGTGCACCTGCCCAACGAATTGAATCATTGACCCCGTGACCCCAAACTATTGAAGCTGTCACCTTATGCGGACAAAGGCACAACACAATTGGATACATTCTGAGGCCTTTATCCCGTCTGCAGTGGATCGACAGTGGCTGAAAAAAATCAATCATCTATCTAATCAAATCAATATTTTAATGAATAACAACACTCAACAAACTCCCGGGTCGGAAGACCCGGAGTGTGAGCTAGGGGTCCCGGCGGGCGCAACTCAAGTTTTTGGGTCAGAACCTGCAAAAACTCAGGGTGTTAACACCATGGATGTTGTTGCATACACTGCAAAAACTGGGGTGTCAAAATTTACATTTAGAGAATTGAGCATTTTAGCCTTAACAAGAGAGGGATGGTAAGTTGGTTGAAGTTCGTGAAGATTGGGAGCCATTCTCTATACTCTGAATCTAGAAGCAAAATTTAAGGAAGAGCTAATCTTGTCTTACTTGAAGTGTTTCGATTTTTAAGTCATTTCTGGTAAGACGTATGAATGCTAAGATCAATGGTTCTGGAGCGCTTTCTTTTGCAATTTTCTAAGTGTTCTTTGGACTGACTGGTTATAGACCCTGAATGTCACACCTTTCGCCTTGAGAGAAGGGGGGGATAATTTGAGCTTTATTGAACACAAGTCTCAACAATTTCAACAAAGCCATTGCACATTTTGTTTCATATAAAAACAATATGTTCAGCAAAGTATTTTGTTACCTGCGAATGATGAATAGACCTAAACAGTGGTGCTTACAAAAAATTCAACAATTATTTTGCGATAGAAATGTTAGATCGCTATCTCCTTGTATTGCATGGATTCTGTTTCGCCCTGAATGAACGGCCAGCTTGCGCGCAACCTTGTTTTCATGCTGTTCTGGCAAGATAATACATACTTAAATAAACGTGGGGACGATTATGAGCGCTGTACATGAGTGAAAGGTTGTACGGCCAAATTCATGGCCTTGTTTTTCTCCTCCTACTAGGGTCCTACTACTTGCCGTCAACTCGCCGTCAACTCACTTGTTCTCAACTCTCGCACAACTCCTCAAATATACATTAAAAAAAACAAAAAGAAAGAGAAGAACTGTAAAGTATTAGCTAAAAGAGAATTATCAAATTATTAAGTTTTAGGTTTACATTCGGAATAAAATTTTTTTTTTTCTTGTGAAAAATTATCTCGCTTTGCACAACATGGCAACTGAGGCGCTTTTCCTGCATATGGATTAGTCTTGGCCCAAGATATTTTTTTTGTAAATGAAATTTTATTAACCATATAACCATAAAAAATAATTTAGCCTTAGAACACTCCCATGCCCCCCCCCCATATTTTTTTTTGATGTATATTTAATGAGTTGACGGCACGAAAATGAGTTGACGGCGAGTTGACGGCAAGTCGGCGAGTTGACGGCAAGTAGTAGGACCGCCTACATACTCGATCCAGCCTCCCCTCCAGGCCTGATGCATGATGTGCTATTTTTAGCCGAACAACCGAATTGTTAAACTTATCGAAGAAGCACCCCTAGTTGGTTAGAAATGGCTTCAAACCAGATGAGATTAATTACAAATATCCTCCAAACTAGCGGTGGAAAGGACAAAGTGATGAGGATCATATCATATGGGTCACTGTTGCTGTCGGGGCTTGCAAGATCGTCCACGATCTCTAAGAAACTTCTGACCATTAGCGGACTCCTCAGCTCCTGCAGAACAGTTTTACGGCTGTTTGATGACTTGCCGATGTTGGCTTACTCCTTATCGTATGGCTGGGGCACTCAGGTAGTTATGAAACAGTACAAGAGTGGGGTTTCTCTCGTGAGGATGGGTTACACCCCCGTAAAACTAAAGGAACAGTTTGACAAAATTATTAGAAAAATAATAACGGCAGAATTTCCTTGGGTCTGTCATCAGTGCAGTGATGGTCATGCCCGTGCGGACATGTTCCCTATATTTCCGCCGCCGGAAAAAGAAATGAAAACAGCAAATTCAACTAACAAATAGTTAAATGGGTAACAAAGTAAACTTAAACTAAAACAAAGTAAAAACTATCAGAGAGCATCTATCTGGGCCTTTGTTTACAAATTTCCTGGGCTAGATTTTACTCTGTGGGTCCTTTCTCTAGACTTAGACTTTTTAGAGTCTATGACTGAGTATGATTTCACAAAGCACATTTAAAGTAAGATTAATCTTTCAAGATGAGTTTTCAATATTACCATAGAGATTGTTGTGACATTGCTTAGTAGCTAAGATTGATTCGCAGTTAAGATCAATCTATTCTTATAAGTTAATAGGTTGGCTCTTTGTGAAAATCGGACCAAGGGGCCATAACTAATTAAGTAGGCCCGACCAGTTAAAAACAACAGCAGGATTACTGAACATTTTCAACTTGAAAAGTTAGCCTGCAAAGTTTGTGCCCCCCCTTTCTGAAAATCCTGGATACGCCCCTGGTCACCCCTTGTTTTTGCAAATAAATGTCTTCTGGAGTTCTGGGATTGGTTTTTTTCCTAGGACGGGAGGGGAGGTTTCAGTGTGGCGGACCATTGAGTTGAAGGGTCGCGCAATGGAGTTGATTTTATCATGCTGTCGATGATCAAATACTCGGCTCAATTATTGCAAAATTCCAATTTTTTAAAAGTATTTTCAAGTTTTATTTCAACTGAATGAAGATGGTGCCAATTAAAGCCATATCAACTATCCCTGAGCATCTGAGAAATCTGGAGTACATTGATCAAGAACCCCCTTAAAAACATGAACAACTATAATAGATTGTTAATTATTCTATTTTGCAGTTCGATCGATTAATTGACTTATAAATTCCTCAAGTAACTGCTACTAATAGTGTGTTTTGTTTTGCTAATTTCTATTTGTACAGGAAAAGAGCTTGTGGCTTCGAGCGCTAGGTCTGCTGAACAATCTGTGTGATCAGGTGTTCTTCCCTCTGGAGCACATCGCCTGGGCAGCAGACAATAAACTCATCAACACCTCATCCTCAAGATGGTGGACATTATCACTTTCTGCATGGGTATTGTCTTTAACATTCAGCATCTTAAGGTGTGTACTAAGAGACCATCTATGGGCCGCTTCAAACGTAGACTGTAATAACGGTAGGCTCCACTCGTTCCGCTCGCCCTTGGTGGACTTCAATTTTTATTTATTTAGAACCGACCACTAAAATTGGTCTAGCTACAACCCTGCTTAAAGGGTCTATATGCGTTTGGTAATGACTCTAATAATTAATAATAATAATAAACAGCGCTTGTATAGCGCTATTCCAAAGAACATGATCATAGCGCTTTACACATGAACCACTACAAAAACAAAATATATACACAAAAGCTGAGAAAAATATATTTTATATTTAATGGCAATAAAAACTAAGTAAGAAGTACAGCAGCTTTGGATAGTATAATGCATGTTAAGAAACTTTTCACTTCGAAGTACTGCGGTTAGCGGAAAAGATAGTGATGATGGAGCAACCTTAAATCAAAAAGCACAAGTATATAATACACTTTAAAAAAAAATCACAGTGTAAATATTGATTCGTGCCCCAACTATTATCAACCTGGTGCGTCATGGCTGAGCGGTTAAGAGCACCGGACTCAAGCTCCCTTGTTTCTGGTCAGCAGAGTGTAGGTTTGAGTCCTGGTCGTGGCACTTGTGTCCTTGAGCAAATTTGTCCTTCAGATGGGACATAAAGTAGGGGTTAACCCGGTGTTTCTGGTTCACATAGCAAGCACCCTTGTTTACATGTTTCCTCAGGCTTGCAAGCGATACAGTGATTAAATTCACTCATGAGGCATCCTTGGTTTCATTACCAGAAATATATAATAATAATAAAATGATCTTTTTTCCTTCAGGAGCTTAACACTGTTATTCGGGCTGATGAAGCATCTACGTGAACATCATATTCAGATGGAAGATCCCACCAGAGAACCAAGCAGGTGAAGACATTAAAAACAAGTCATTCCATCCTGTCCAGTCAGTCAACACTATACTCAGTGGTTGTGGCGTGGCGTGGCCAAGTGCCTAAGACCACCTGACTCAAGCTCTGGTATTTCTGATCAGCAGAGTGTGGGTTCGAGTCCCGGTCATGGCCTTGTGTCCTTAAGCAAGATACCTCACCATAATTGCTTTGTCCTTCGGATGGGACATTAAGCCGTAGGTCCCGTGTAATAGGATTGGTAGCGTATGTAAAAGAACCCAGAACACTTATCGTGGAAGAGTAGGGGTTAACCCCGGTGTTCTGGTTCACATAGCAAGCACCCTTGTTTACAGGTTTCCTCAGTCTTGCGAGCTACAGTGATTAAGAGTTAACTTATGAGGCATCCTTGGTTTCATGACCAGAAATATATAATAATAATAGCAATTAAAATAATAACACTTTTCAAAAGGACATTTTTCTCCACTGTTACAGTATAAAAACCTTTGCTGACAACCCATGAACTCTTCTTCTTGAAAGCCGAGTCAACCCCACCAAGATTACTCCATAGATCAAGTACTGAACAGTTTTGTAGCTGATCCAGCTAGTAACCTTCGACCTCTTGTCCATGAAATTAAATTATTTCTGCCTTTCATACCACATTCAAAGGAAACTAAATTTTCCTGTTCCATTACATGCTAAAATCCTACACTGACAAGCCATTGAATTTCCAAGATTACTCCATAGATCAAGTACTGAACAGTTTCAAAGCCGGTAGCCAGTTACCTTTGACCTCTTGCCCATGGAATAAAATTATTTCTGCCTTTCACACCACGTTCAAAGGAAACTAAATTGTCCTGTTCCATTACATGCAAAAATCATACGCTGACAAGCCGTTGAGTTTACCCATAAACCCTGCAGGGTTTTGTCCAAACTTGGTACATTCAGAACTGCAGAACAGAACCAACTATTACTTTCAATTCACCGTGGATTTGCAATCTTGAGGTTGTGGGTTTGAATCCTATCAAGCTAACTGTTGATTTCACAATGACTAGAATAAGTACTGTCCTCTAGTTACTGAATCACAATTGATTGAATTGTGCAATTCATATTCATAGACGTTAAACCAATGTTTGTATAAGAGAGATTGGCTGTTGCCAGCTTGGTGTTTATCCCCTTGTGGGAGTTTGCTGAGTTTCCTTGACGGAAAGATAATCTAAACAAACAAACAAACAAACAAACAAACTGCTCTAGAATGTGGGGGACATGGGTTCGAATCCCTATCGGTAGCCTGTGGAAAATTATTTCACACAGGAAAGGACCGAGTATACATTGCTTATATCAGTCATAAGTGTAATGGTAAAAATGAGAATGATCACCGTTGCAAATTTCTTTTAGGAGTAAAAAGAGTTCTACCATAAAAATATTATCTTATTTAATTTGTATTTCATTTTTAATTTGATTTCAGCCAAGACCTCTCATCCGAGAAACAACTGGTATCCCGTCTACAGACAGCAGCGAAAACACAATTCCTAGAAATCATCAAGAATGTAGCCGATCTTTGCAATGCAATTCACTGGTTGCCATCAGGGTTTCTGTGGGGTGGTCAACTCTCCAACACTACGGTTGGATTTTTCGGTACAATTTCCTCGGTTCTGCTCCTGAGAAATATTATTCTTCAGATGCAGACCAATGTTGCAGTATAGACCCCTTGCACAATGCGCTGCGCACTCGCACGAACCTATCCTGTCCGCCATTTTGGGTGTCAAAATCGTATACAAACATGCATAAAAGAGAGCTAACACCCAAAATGACGCGCATTGCTCGGAGGTGCGTTCCGCGTTGTGTAAGGGGGCTATAGAAATCAATAGGTCCCCCTTGCATAACGCCAAACGCTACAGGTATGCTGAGGTCACGCGCACGTTTTTACGCACAAAGAACAGCTATCGTCCAATGATCTGCCTCCTTTTTTAGAGTGTGACGTCATATATATGCAATGGGTCTATAAACTGTAAGGCAAGGCGCAGCTTTGGTGTAGATCTGTATTATGCATTACAGAAACAGAACCAACACTGAGTGAGTCATTAACAACACGCGAAACAGTTTTGCAGATGTGCACTGCCATTTTATTGCACCCCCTTTTTACGCATGTGAAACAATTTCACATGTTTGGCAAAATTTGCCATACGGACAATAATAATAATACGCAATTCTTACATAGCGCTTTATACTCCCGATGGGTGTCTCAAAGCGCTCAGTATTTTTCCTACAAGGTAAGTGGAGTTACGTGTTGAAGTATGAGACCTATTCCTTTGCATAGCACCATGTAATGGTTTACAAGGTGCTGTCGCGCAATATTCAGCCAATCAAACCAGGAACATCGGGGCGAACGAACCCCTTCTCTTTATGATAAGTGCACTGGGTTCTTTTACGTGCATTACTCAACACACGGGACCTACGGCTTAAATAGGGTCCCATCCGAAGGACAAAGCATGTGGTTAAGTGTCTTGCTTAAGGACACAAGTGTCACGACTGGGATTCGAACCCACACTCTGCTGATCAGAAACACCAGAGCTCGAGTTTGGTATTCTTATCCGCTCGGCCACGACCAATACATTATTTAGATCAACTATTAACAAATACCTCGGAGAGTTTATGCACTTTGATTGGTCGAAGACTGGTCACATGGGGGGTGTATTAATAATGTGAGAGACCGGCTCTGCGAAGTAGCAAATAACAGTGGCCATCTGCCTTGAAGCACAAACATTAAAACAGAAAAGAAATGCTGTAATCAAAATGTCGGCAAGTGTTGGTAAACAAAAGACAAAAAAGGATGATACAATTTTTGATATTTTTATTCGGTGAAAATGGTGCTGTATTTCTTCTCTTTAACCCAAGTGAATGTATTCTTGTACTGTATTTTTGCAATCAGCAATATGCTTGGATGTATAACAAAGAGCATACACTTGAGTTGATCCTATACTATTTTTATTTGGGCCAGTCCAAACTATGGTTGGGCCAGTCCCAACTATGGTAGGGCCAGTCCCAACTATGGTTGGGCCAGTCTCAACTATGGTTCGGCCAGTCCCAACTATGGTTCGGCCAGTCCCAACTTTGGTTTTGCCATCGTTGGATGGCTATTGCATACAGCGCTCGCCTCTCACCACTCGAAGGACATGGAGGCAATGACCAGGGGCACATTAGGCAATGACCAGGGGCACATAAGGCAATGACCAGGGGTACGAAGGCGATTGCCTCCATGAAGTCCTGAACAAATTTCAACCAACAGGCCTTTTACCAGTCTAAGATTGAGTTCAACAAAGAGCATACACTTGAGTTGATCCTGTACTATATGGGCCAGTACCAACTATGGTTGGGCCATTCCCAACTATGATTCGGCCAGTCACAACTATGATTGGGCTAGTGACAACTATGATTGGGCCAGTCCCAACTATGCTTGGGCCAGTCACAACTATGATTCAGCCAGTCCAAACTATGATTGAGCCATAGTTGAGGCAAAATGGGTGGCTCATGCGAAAAGCGCTCACCTCTCACCACTATAATGGCCCTGGTTCGATTCCCCGCTGGGGCCATATGTGAGTAGAGTTTGTGCATTGGTTCACTCCTGTGCCACAAGGGTTTTTCCCCATGGCCCTCTGGTTTTCCTCCGTCCGGAAAAATCAAACACTGTCGCTCTCTGGCTGTTCTCAGTGGTATATGGGTCAATGTGGCTGGCTGCCAAAGGCGTATTCACATGCCTGTGGCTTGGACACATTAACGCCGCCGTCCTTCGCAATTCAGCTTTTTCGGCTACAAGTAAGATGTTTAGCCTCCCAAATTATAATTCGGAAACTTGAAGCATGACTGAATCCTTGTGTTTTACTACAAACAGAAAGAAAGGTCAGCACACAACTTTTCATAAAGAACAGTGGGATATATATTCAAAAAGCAAATTCATGTTAACAATTTACAGTATTAAAATTCTGTTGAAAGTAACTGCCATTTTGTATTTTATATAAAAGTAAATAAAAAAATCTGTGTACAGATAGTCACAACATATTTTAAACAAACATTCTTACAAATTAAGTTTGAATTATTTTGGTAATAAAATGTCAATACTTCCGTAATTTTTATTGTAAATTGCGCCTCCGAACATCCTCGGATGGAGAGGGCGCACTACAAAATGCAATAAATTATTATTAATAATACAAATATTTTAGCAAAAGCTTGATTGCTTAAAATGTAAACAAATTGCATAATTTGGTCTTGTGGAATTTAAGAGAAAGTACATCAATGTTTTTTTTTTCCTACATTCTAGTTTTCATTAAATAAAACAAACAAGAGCTGACAAAATAGTCGCAGGCAGTGTTCACGTTTTGTGTGATCAACCATTATACATAAAATAACAAGTCTGTGAAAATGTGGGCTTAATCCGCTAAACAGTGATGTTTTTTATCCTAATTACCAATTCATGTATAATACCTTTAACACTAACAGTGGTATGCTGGCCAAATGTTAGTTTTTTATTTTTTAATTGCCAAATCTGTACTTCTTTTTTACAGGTATATGTACACCAAAATGGTTTCAATTATATCAGTAAATTTATCAAAATGCAGTTGACAAAATATGATAAAAATGAACAATTGAGAACAGTGTCAATTGTATTTCATAATACTTATTAAACAAAAGAGAGAATAATATTTATAAAAATACAAAAATTGCCTTCTATAAAATAAATTTAAATCATGATAATTTACTACCTTTTTATCAAATATTATATAACACCCGATAAGATACTTGTCATTTGATTTGAGGATAGTAGGTCATGTGGTATTCATTAGTCAAACCATTACATGGCCTACGTCATAAACTGGCATTTTGGTACTACATGTATTCATCGGCATTTCCATCCCATCCTTTTTTTTCACACTGTTGCACGCTAGAAGGTACCACACGTTGCACGCCGCCTGACCACAGTAAAAAAGACCCTTGTCATGGATGCCAGAAAACAATTATTATTGTACTTTTGGGTTTTTTCTTATCGTTTTATCCTCCAATCAAAGGACAAAAGATCTTCTTGGATGTTATATAAAAATAATAATGAATGCCTTGTGAAATGGAGGGAATATGTTTTTGTTTTTGTGGGGTTTTTTTATGTGAGAAATCGCCTAACATCACAAGGCTGGACGGCCACTTCAAGGTGAGGGCAACATTTAACTGATTTGGGCTGTCGACCAAAATCAACTGCCACCAGGGGCACGTTGCCACCTACTCCTGGGGCTGAAACAGGGTTACCCCCTTCACAGTCCGTAAGGATGTAGGCATGGGTATCATCCACTAGGAGCCGGGCTGGGGGTAGAGCAGAACCTTCCCAACTTAAACGTTCCCTTTAACTCGACTTTGCCTTGTTGAACGGAACATTCATATTTTCAATCTGTGAACTCACCACTGCACTCATAAACATTCTTTACATGTACATGTAGTTGTATACTGTTTACTGAAAGTATTTTTTAGAGCTATTTAACAAACATGTATTAGCAGACTATTACTGAAATAATTCTAACTAATATATTAATTATAAAATTGACCTTTAAAGGGTCTGTATACGTTTGGTAATGACTCTAAAAAGTAATGGCAATAAAAACTTACTTGGTAAGAAGTACAGCAGCTTTGGATAGTATAATGCATTTTGAGAAACTTTTCAATTCAAAGTACTGCGATTATCAAAAAAAGATATCACTTTTTATCCCCAACAAATTTAAATCTGAAAAGCATTACTGAGAGTAAAGTTTCTCAGATTGTGTATTCAAATTGCAGATTATTCTTCCCTCGTGGACATAACCGCTCCAGATTTTTGCAATTTATCTCAAAAACACTACCACCTTTTGAAATGAAATTTTCACAGGTTAGTTTTATGGTATATATCTACAACTATACAGGATTGAAACAAACAGTGGGTTCCAATTACCAAACGTATACAATTCCTTTAACTATAATTTGATTATGCTATGCTAAACAACTGATTTAAGCAGACGATGAGGTTATAAATGAAAGCACCATAAAATTGTGAAATACCGAAATATTGGCATAAAAATATGTGAAATAAAATATACTATGCATATGAATTACTTATAAAAAGCTTCAAGTGAACAATGTGGCAAGATGAGTTGCTTACTGTAAATAAAATTAATTTTACATAATTTGTTTTAGCACTGTTCTCTCTACCTTTTGCACAAAATGTAATATTTGAAAGAAAGAAACATAATAACAATTTTTGTATCCTAATTATAGTTCTTAGCAACAACTTTTTATAATTTTTTTTTAAATAATCAATAGCTAACATTCTAGCATTTTCAAATTAATTACCAGCAAGTTAAAACCCCACATTCTCCTTATTTTAGTATGGTTTTTAAATATTTGTTGTTTGTTTACCCTCAGAAAATACAAAAGATTGTACTTAGCCAGCCTTAGAAAAACAAAAAATAAATAAAACAAAACATTTAAAAGCTTATAGTTATACATCCATATGTAGGTAAGCCCTTATACTAAGACTTTGCTAACTGCTTTTACAAGGTTCAAACATGTCAAATAGATAATTTCTGATATACCCCCATTTCATACGGGCAGCATGAGTTTTGGCCAAGTCAAGCATTCTAATTTCTCTACGCAGCCAAGTGAATTCACCGACCAATCATGCAAGCCATTTTATGAAACTTGTGCATGCCGCACGGGGGTATTTTTTACGCATAACGCAGCATTGTGCATTCAAACATGATTCATCAATTGCTAGTATTTACGTATAAATCTTATCTGTGCATTTTAAAGATGGCCGACTTTACACTATGTGGTATGAACTTGGAGCAAGTTCGGGTGCTAACCTTTTTAGTCAATTTGCCATTTAAATCACGCATGCATGGTCTGTGTTACACTCAAATGTGTTTAGTCGATTGATTTGTCAATTGTAGCAACCAAACAAAGGTGACGTTAAAGTGAACAGAAAAATGTATTGGCCCAGAAACAAATAACTTGCATAATATACTGCAATAATAATTATAATCTTATTGATTGACATATTTTATTGGCAAAAACCTACCATTTATTGTTAAACTACTACTCTAGCCGATCTGTTAAAATTAACTTTTTGTGTGTCGGATTGCAAAAGTTTGAAAACTTTCTCCATCACAGCACCTAACTGCTAACTGCCATCTTGAAATAGTGACATAACTTCGTTATTTGACTCGAGAAACAGTGCTCTGGGGCTAGGTTGGACGAGCTAGTTAAACCACGTAGCAATCGAGTGAACGTATATCAACTATGGTCAAGTCCAGAGCAGCCAACATTTGCATCTTGCAATCAGGGAGATTTTGTATAACAATCAGGGAGATATTTAAACTTTCATTTGACATAATAGGGAAAAAGTTTCTACAATCAGGGAGATTTCCAAATTTATTCATCAGTACATGGAAAGATTTGTTTATTATCAGGGAACTTTCTTTCTGCAGAATCAGAGAGAGAGTTGGCAGCTCTGTAAGTCTAGTCGATTCCAGTCACCCAACCAAAATTTTCTCTTGCAAGTGACTACATGTATATCACACCTAGCTTAGTCTTTCAGGTTTCACTATGGACTCCTACATGTACCTAACCCTCAAGTAGAAACTCGTTTTCTTGCTGTGACCATTTACTGATCGACAACCACTGATGAACTTTGACATTATCATAACAAGTATGATAACAATGTCGTGTTTATATTATTAACAAATCACAAATGGAGTTTCGATTGTTTGATTAAGATAGCATGTTGATTGTGTTAAGTTGTCTTCTTTCTGCCTGATTGTTACCAACCTTCTGACTACCATCATATCCTTCCTGTTCAAATCATCACCGTCAACAACCGACCTCATTGTCCTTTGACCTTGTTTAAATGGAAGCTCCAATAGACCAGGTCACCTTGTTTTACAACAGGAGTGACCTTAAACATCACAGGGCGTTTCCTGGCAGGCAAGATACTACATTGGTCATATGACAAATTTTACATTTAGTATCACAATAACTACCACCTAAAATCAAGAATAGTAAAAACAGCTGAACGAGTTTTGAGATGTGACCTAGATTCGTAATGCATCAAAAAATCATACAGTGCGATTTTCTTAAAATGCAAGACTTTATGTTTTCCTACATTGAGCTGTGTACAAATCGTGCCTGCAGGAAGTCCAGGCTCAGTGGCCAAGTTTGCAAGCATGCTATGTCACAGGTTACATATACATGTAGTCGTTATTTCAAGTAGAAATTTAAACTTTGCTCAAGACGAGGGTATAAAACATCACATGCTCGAACAAAATTAATTTATATTTTTTATCCTGCACCAATCTGTGATAAAGCACTGTATACTCAGTGCTTTGCCAAAATCCGAGTCCTACAGAAAAAGAAAATGTGGTATATTTGGGCCGTTTTCAAACCCATGATCTTCAGCTTTCTAGCATTAATGTCTGGGCTGCTAGACTACAAAGCTTTCTCTGTGGTGAGAAGCCATTTTGAAAGCTATACTTAGCAGCAAGAACGATTGACATCTGTTGGACCATGCCGTTTAGAAATTTCAGATCAAGGCATCGATGTACAACTGATAAGCTGGTTCCATCAACTTTTGGTTTCTCAGTTGTGTCACAACTTTCTCAGTTGTGTTTTGGACTTGCGAGATCAAATTAATTTATTTTACTAATTGCTTAAAAAAAACCAGCATTTCAGGAAAAAATATTTTAAGGGAAGTTTCCCACCCTGACCATCTTTATACCTTGTAAGTTATCTGTAAATCTGTTATCATTTATTTTTTCAATTTGACCTGCTTATTATATGTATATTTTTTTTTAAAGTTGTTAATATCTAACTACCAAAAAACTCAATAAATATGCGAAAATACTTCATTATTAACATTCACTAACATCTTTGGCATAAGGTAGTTTTAAAAAAGCTACAAATTTTATCGTCTTGGCCTTAAATTTAAGCTGTGGAAGTACAATGGAAGTATTTCTTACAATATCAGTCTTAAGCAAACTGTGTCTCGCTAACAAAAAATACCTTTAATAGTTCACCAACAAATAGTTTATACAAAGTATTGAAATAAAAAATAGTATCCTTACAAATAAAAATGGAGGTAAATTTTTGTTGTTGAAAGCAATAGGCCCTATTATTAATTGGTCAGAGCTAAGTAACGCACATTACAATTGTACCACACGGCAAAGGGACCAAAGTGCGAAGGGACCAGATTGCAAAGGGGTCAACATTGCACAGGGACCAGACTGCAAAGGGACCAGACTGCAAAGGTACCAAGCTGCAAAGGAACCATACTGCAAAGGGACCACACTGCAAAGGGAGCAAAGTGCAAAGGGATCACACTGCAAAGGGACCAGGCTGCAAAGGGACCAGGCTGAAAAGGGACCAGGCTGAAAAGGGACCAGGCTGCAAAGGGACCGGGCTCAAAGGAAACAGACAGTAAAGGGACTAAATTGCAAAGGGACCAAATTGCAAAGGGATCACACTGCAAAGGGACCAGGCTGCAAAGGGACCACACTGCAAAGAGACCAGACTGCAAAGGGACCAGACTGCAAAGGGACCAGGCAGAAAAGGGACCAGACTGCAAAGGGACCAGGCTGCAAAGGGACCACACTGCAAAGGGACCAGACTGCAAAGGAACCAGGCTGCAAAGGAACCACACTGCAAAGGGACCATGCTCAAAGGAACCAGACAGTAAAGGGACCAAATTGCAAAGGGATCACACTGCAAAGGGACCACACTGCAAAGGGATCACACTGCAAAGGGACCAGGCTGCAAAGGGACCACACTGCAAAGGGACCAGACTGCAAAGGGATCACACTGCAAAGGGACCAGGCTGCAAAGGGACCACACTGCAAAGGGACCAGACTGCAAAGGAACCAGGCTGCAAAGGGACCACACTGCAAAGGGACCACACTGCAAAGGGATCACACTGCAAAGGGACCAGGCTGCAAAGGGACCACACTGCAAAGGGACCAGACTGCAAAGGAACCAGGCTGCAAAGGAACCACACTGCAAAGGGACCATGCTCAAAGGAACCAGACAGTAAAGGGACCAAATTGCAGAGGGACCACACTGCATAGGGAACAGTCTGCTAAGGAACAGACTGTCATCAGGCCTTTATCAAGTTGATGACCAGCTTGTGCTTATCAAAATTTTGAGAACAAACCTCCCAGCTCTTCTCCCAAACACTTTGTCATCCATGAAGAGATTTCAATCACACAATTAGTATGTGTATGCACGATACAAGCATAAATAGGTATCTTGAATGCTATAAACCCTAAAGCTCTTCAAACATCATTCATTTCATTGCAGAAAAATGAGCACAAAAACTTGGACAATAATAATATTGACATGGTAACAACTTGCAAGCAAGTTACATTTGCTTTTAGGGATATATTTAAACTTACTGTTGGCTGGGCGTGGTTGCGTGCATTAAATGGGCGTAGCCAGCTTCCGGTCGACTCTGAGGGCTTTTGGATTGGTCACTGAAATCATTTGGACCACCTTTCTGATGGCCAATGCTTGATTTTTTATTTGGTTTGGCATACTGAGGAATGCTTGGACTTGGGCTGTTGGTTTGGCTTTTCCGTTTGTTCGGCTTTGCATACTGTGGCACTTCTTGCTGGTCAAGCTGGCTTTTGCGTTTCATGGGCTTCGCATACTGCGGAATTTCCCACTGAGATTTGGGGTCAGTGGGCGGACTGACATATTTCTGAGTGACTGGTCGAGGGAGGTTGACAACTTGACTTGCGCCGCCCTCAACATCTAATGCTGACGTTTGGGGATCGAAGCCGACGTATGTATTTTCGTAAGGCTGCTTCGGACCAAAAGTGCCGCTGGATCCAGCTGCGTTTGTCCGTGGCGATTTCAAAGATGCGGCTTTGCGATGGATGTCAAATTGGAGACCATTCTTAGCAGGCTTCAAGGAGGAAGTCTTTCGGTTGTTAAGAGATGGGCTCATCTTAGCATACCCCGAGCAGTCTGGGTCGTCGTACAACTGTCCGCTTATCTGAGAGCTACTTGCATCATCATAGGTTCCGTCATCATTCAGGGCTCCATACAGCCCATCTACGGCCGGCTTACCAGATGACTTGTCCCGCGGTGAAAAGTCAAGTTTGTCGTAGCATTCTCCGGTGCGAGACTCCCCGTTGTTTTGGAGTGCTTTCAGATCCTTCGCCCCGACATAGGAATACTCTGCGGGTGTGGCATTTGCGTGGATTGTTATATTGCCGGTTGTTGCGTACGGCGAGATTTCGTCAGGCTCAGGGAGCAAGTCGGGCAAGTTCTTGTGTAGATCTGTCACGTCTTCGTACCCACTCGTAGGGCTGAATGGAGATTGCGTTATCTGCAAGGAGTTCATGGGAGTGCTGCTTGCATCTTCATATGTATTATCTGAAAGTTTAAGAAAAAACAATTAAAACAAATGGTGATAAGGTACACTACCTTTTTTAATGCTGTTTATGAATGTTCGATTTCTAATAATATTGGTTTTTTTGTATAAGCACTGAAATCCATCGCACAGTGACGCTCATGGCACTCGAACATTGTTACTCCATGTCACTGAGCCATTTTTTTAACTCCTTAAACAATCTCAACTCCCTTGGGGGTGTACAGCCTGCACTGCCAAGTATGTAGCGCACTAAGCTAAATCAATCACAAGAACCATCTCTGCTCTTACAGGTACCCATTTACTCCTTGGTGAAGAAAAGCATGCAGCTATAGTTACATGTCTTGCCTTAAGGACCCAAGTGTCCTTCTTGGAATCGAACCCACTCCCTGGCGACTAAAGCCCCGTTCATACTTCCTGCGAATGCGAATGCGAAGCGAATCTGGACGTCACTTTGACGTCACAGCTCTGTTTTCGCGGCGAATGTTCGCAGGAGTTGAGCACAGCTCAACTCCTGCGAATTGTTCATTGCCAATTTGTGACGTCAACATTCGTATCGCATTTATTCACAGGAAGTATGAACCGGGCTTAAACCATCAGAACTTAAGTCTGGTGCACGACACTGCTCGACCCAACCTGCCAAGCCCGGTTGGTTGAATGACACATGCATCCTGAAAGGTATGTACTTTTTGAGGGCAATGAGCTTCCGTCTCTGCTAGGCCTATTCATTTGAAAAAACATGTACCTTAAATCTGCATCAATGGCTTTATTTTGCAATTACAAATTCATAAAAATCTGAAAATGCATTAAAGGGAAGGTATACGTTTGGTAATCACTCTTAAAATTAATGGCAATAAAAACTCACTTGTTTAGAACTACAGCATCTTTCGATAGTATAAAGCATTTTTGAGAATTATCTTTTAACTTCAAATTAATATGGTTATGAAAAAAGATATCAGTTTTTATCGCCCAAAATTTGAATCTGAGAAACGTTACTATCAGATACGTTTCTCAGATTGTGTATTTCAATTACGGATTATTCTTCCTGTGTGGACACAACCGCTTCGAATTGTTGGCGATATCTCAAAAACGCTAACAACTATTAAAATGAAATTTTCACAGGTAAGTTTTATTGTATATATCTACATTTATATAGGATTAAAACAATCGAACAGTTCCAAAAACCAAAGGTATACGGTCCCCTTTAAAAAAGCAACTGTCTCTGATGATTGATGAAGCTTGTAGGCCTATTTAGCATAATCTTCAAGCAAACTTGAATCCTTGATTCTGATTGGTCGACCCGTAGCAACAATAGGTGTGATATAAACCAATATTGTGCGGCCCATATCACACGCTGTTCTAACTCCTCGTAATCGTTATCACACATGCGCTCGTGGACAACGGAAAACTATAGTGCGTCTGCGTCCCATATCCACCTCGGCATTTGGCCTCGTCATATTCCACTTGCGTGTGTGTGATAACTTATAATATATGATTTTGGATTGAACAAAGAAAAATTGACAAGAGCGGGATTTGAACCAACGACCTCCGGTTTAACGTGCCGGTGCTCTACCAACTGAGCTATCTAGCCCTATGTTGGCAGTCTGCCTATTTTGTCAATATCTTTGTTCGGGGGGGTGCCAGTCAGAAGCCATTCAACCGCAAACTGCTTGTGGTTTATTATTTGATAACTTATAATATATTTAACATACGACTTGAAGCTATGCATGGTGGAAGCATTAAGGTTTGCTGTGACACCATTTAAGAAATCTCTTCTTCTTTTTTTGAGTAGTGGTGCGAACCCATTCAACACTGAAACCCAGCCAAACCTACATAAGCTCACACACACAGCAGAGTCCAGCATTCTCCAAAAAACGGTCAGAGTATACTGATCGAAACGTCGAGCAGAAACCGGCTCTTCTCAGAGCCACCACTACTAACAAAAACCAGAGATTTCTTACATGGTGTCACCGCAAACCTTACTTACTATTATTAAAATACCTGTTGTAAATTTATAATGATTGATGATATAACAATTTTGCTTTATTCTCACTAGCATTAATTGAAACAGTTATGACAAAAATCTGATTTTGCAGGACAGATGAAGGCCAGGGAATTACCTGCAACACCGGTGGCCATTGGGATCTGCTCTGCTTCCTCAGTATGCTCCAATTTCCTGTAGACAAGAAAATCAACAAACACAGGAAAACTATCAGGGACTGACCTGAATGAGGAAATGGTCAGACAAAATGAATTAAAACACAAACAAACATAACCCCCCCTCCCACCCATAGTACAGAAACAAAGTAACAAAACAAAACAAAACAAAGAGAAAACAGTTTTTAGAGAAAACATTTTCAGGATCAATGAACAGCTTTGTTCCTGAAAAGGTTAACTTCTTTAATAATAACATTCTGCAGTTTCACAGAAAGATCTCTTTGGAGCGCAGATTTGTTTTTTGTGAAAACACCCGCAACCAATGAGGAAGGAAAACACTCCCTGAGGCTTAAACTTCTCAACTTTGTGTTAAAGTAACATTAGTCTACAGTGTATTTGTAGAGTCAAGGAGAAATTTTTGAATTTGTCGATACACAGAAAAAACGTTTTTGTGTGAACTGTCACACAAAAGAAAATCATCCAAATAAAAGAGGAGAAAATAGAACTAGCTGTTGCAAACTGCTTATACCAACCATAAATGCAAAAAATAGCAGTAAATGGCCTCCCAGAAAGACTCTGGGCCACTCACTATTTTTAAGCATTTATACCATAGGTCCTTTTGGTTGGTAAGCACTTTGCAACAGCAATTTCTATTTGTTCCAATTTATCTTAGAATCAAAATGAATTTCTGGTTGGCTCGGAGAGTCATTGGGTGCGTTTAATTTACTTCCCCGGGTCGACCCAGGTCTCCCCCCGGTGCATTCAAACAACTTTGACGTCATTCTCGGGGCTCACCCGGGTCAGCTCGTAGTACCCTACTTGAGGAGGGGTCACTTGGGGCTGACCCAGGTTCACGACGTCACAACGAAAAACTTTCTCAATAGCCACCATTTTGTTTGTAATTCAGCGGGACACTTTCAGGAAGTTTGACACACATTTTCACCCTTAAAACAGCGACTTTGTGAGGATTAAGAATTTTGTTATTCAAAGACGAGTACTTTTGTATCAACGTGGGCTTGTAAAATAAATTTAACGTTGCAGTTTTACCTTGAGAATAATCATTTTACGATCTTTTTCGTGGATCCACAGACGTAATGCACTCAATGAAAGTAGTTCCAGTCGGCTATCCCAATATGTATTGGTGTGAATGCTGGGGGAACTTAGCGTTCGATTAGCTCATGTCAGAGGCTCACCCTGAGTACACCGGGGTTGACCCGAGGAAGTTAATCGAACGCAGCCAATGTTTCCATAATGAAAAAAAAAATGAAAAAAAATAAACAAAAACTGAAAAGAGCTTAATCGTTCAATGTTTTTTCCATTGCCCCTGACCTTGTGTTTTGTCGCCGATTTTTAACGAGGAATGCAATCAGTACAATGACTACAAGCAGTAGAACAATGGCCCCAGCAGCTGTGGCCATAATGGCGACCATCATTGGAAACTTCTCCTGGTTAGCGAGTGAATCACCTATCAGCCCACCGCTTCCCTGTTGACCCGGGGTGGTGGGGCCAAAGACTGGAGAAGTTGGACTCTCTGGAGGACTTCCGACTAAAACAACAGAACAAAATGTTTTGACAGTTCAGTACAATCCCTGTTGTAATGCTACATTCATGACATTGCTTAAAACCTGTAGATTGTGTTTTTACCTGAGGTTTTGTAATTTTTACAGTCAAGCTATGTTTGCTATATGCAGGCATGATATTTGGCCCTTGGCAAAAAGTAGGAACATTTTATTGAGCACAAGGGCTAGGGCTGACCTACTTGTTTGGTGTAGGGTTTAATAGACTTTTCAGTCTATTTAATTGCAGCTTTTCTGATTTTTCCAAGGGCAGACAAATCGAAAATCAGACTAAAGTAGGAAGAATATCATGCCTGTATATGTTTTCAATCTATGATAAATGTTTGTTTTGTCTCCTGTTTTCATCACAGCCATTTTGAACTTTCCCTCTGTGGGATAATACAGTTTTATCTATCTACAATATCTATCTATAATAAAAGACATTTATTAGGCACTTTAAAAATTAGCGCCTTGCTCTACTATTACTACCCCTGTTCATTGGGCCTTGGGCACTCTTGAAATCATCTCATCTCCTTTGGAGTATGCAGCACCAGCAATAAAATTGGTGCCCAGGTTGCAAATCATTCACATCAACAATATCTACCCTCGCAGGTACCCATTTACTTCTGGGTGATTAGAAGCATTTATAGTTAGATAGGCCTATTGCTTAAGAATACAAGTGTCATGAACGGGATTCGAACCCACACTCTGATGACTCAGCCAGAACTTGAGTTCAATGCATTAGACCATTTTGTCACGACATCTCTGTAATGTATATATCTATCTATCTATCTAATATGACTGTTTTAACATAAAAATAAATTTACTTCTCTAAACAACATAAAAGTGTAAATTAAAACGAATGAAAATATATCACAACAACATTTAACAAAACAAGATGAATGATAAATGATTACAAAAATATCTATATACAAAAAGTAATTTTTCTCATCAAAAAACAGGGCTTCCTTTTGAAAGCTTTCCTTGGGTCATTTATATTAAGACTAGCTGGACCCAATTTCATAAAGCTGCTTAAGCAGAAAATACTTCTTAACACATTTTACGCTGAGCAAAAATAAGGAAGAAAACATTTCATGGTAAGAAATAATACATGGAGTTTTGACTTTGTAACTTAGTAACTTTATTCTGCCAAACTCCTTGTGTTTAATCAGCTCCATGTAATTGGGCCCAGATAATCACACAAGATAATCAAAAATGTCTTCGCTCTACATGTATCATAATGTGGAAGACATATGAATGACATGATTAGAACAGTCAGTGGTGTAACTAAGGGGACCCCCCCCCCAAGATTGATGCCCATGCCCAAAATTAGGCCACCGTACATGCATACATGATGGGAACAAGATTACATCTACATCTGGGCACACAGGTGAACCTTGCTTGGTTGATGATCATCAATCATTTCGTGTTATCACACAACTGCTTGCCAATGTTGGGCAACTTTGAGTCCATTGTAATTGCCCTCTGCAAGGTCCTTCACATGGTGCAGGTGTTATGCAGCATGCCACAGGTTAGTAGGTGGTCCATTAGTCTGGGGTCCTTGTCCGCAGTCGTAGTCTGCAGCAGCTGTGGAATATCCCCACTTCTGCATGTTTCTTTTGTACTTTCACACACCTGAGCGCAGCCTGTTAAGACTGCGCCTTTTTATCCACGGTTGATTGAAACCTGGAGGCAGTGACTCGCGAGGGTTGATGGCCATGTGGGCGTCATCAGGAAATTGCTCCAGTTATGTCTTCCCAGAGTTTGAGTTGTCTGGATGATGCTCTGGCTTCAAGGGGTCGGACAGAAAAAAAGGAAACTTCTGCGCGATTTCAACTGCTGGTTGATTGTAGGGAAGAAGATAAATAATGGTCTTTCTTTAAAAAGGAAAAAAGGTACAAGTAAAACCTACCTGGTGGGCAGTAGGGTTGTGTTTGGCACAGCCCATCCACAAAGCAATCACAAGGAACAGCACAGTTGGGGCCCTTCGGAGAGTTCGGATCGCACAGACAACGTCCAGTTACTGGGTCACATGGTCCGAGTAGGCACTCACACCGCCCCAAGCAGTTCTGCCCGTACTTTCCCTGTGAGCAGGGCTCTTGGCACGCACTGCCTGTCCATCCACTTGTGCATTCACATTTGCCGGTCTTTGCATTGCAAGTTGCGTCGTTTGTACACAGAACGGAGCAGTGGTCGGCGCAGTTCCTTGAATTTTTGGACGGAATGCAAAGGGTACAATCTTCGCCACTGTAATCTACATATAACCAAACAACTTATTTTTTTAGTGTCAGCCGACAGAAAATTTTGCACATATTTCAGTGATATTTTCTCAATCATTCTTGTGCTGAGAACAGGGACGAAAAACAAACCAAAACTCACCAAAATTATGATAATTTGACGAAAGCTTTGTTTATTGTCTTACGGCAATTTTGTTTTGTCTACATATAACCAAACAACTTTTTTTTTAGTGTCAGCCAACAGAAAATATTGCACATATTTCAGTGATATTTTCTCAATCATTCTTGTGCTGAGAACAGGAACGAAAAACAAACCAATACCCTAAAAATTATGATAATTTGACGAAAGCTTTGTTTATTGTCTTACTGCAATTTTGTTTTGACAATTAACCTGCTGAAAATAGTTGCCGGTTATTTTTTTAAAATTATTTTTAAATGGGTGTGCACAATATAGGTAAGATTGGAAAAATAAATTCTAACAGATTTGTGCATATTTCACATGCTATAAAGATGGTCATGGTGGAAAACTTCCCTCAAAATAAATTGTTTTTGGCCTGAAATGTTTTTGAGAAAGAAGTCAAACAATTAGTTTTGCTCTAGCGAGACCAAATCTATATGTTTTCAAATAGCAAAAACATATATGGGGATTACCTATATATCCTTGTGACTCCAATGACCGATTGAGCCTAAACGTTCACAGTTTTGTTACTTTACGTACATGTATGTTGGATCAAATAAAGAGTGGATGCTGGTCTTTGACAATTTTGTATATGTGCTTTAAAGGCAGTGGACACTATTGGTAATTACTCAAAATATTTATTAGCATAAAACCTAACTTGGTAACAAGTATTGGGGAGAGGTTGATAGTATAAAACATTGTGAGAAACGGCTCCCTCTGAAGTGGAGTAGTTTTCGAGAAAGAAGTAATTTTCCACGAATTTGATTTCGAGACCTCAAAATTAGATGAGGTCTCGAAATCAACTTGCATCTGAAAGCACAGAACTCCGTGTGACAAGGTTGTTTTTTTCTTTCATTGTTATCTCACAACCTCGATGACCAATTGAGCTCAAATTTTCACAGGCTTGTTATTTTATGCATATGTTGAGATACACCAAGTGAGAAGACTGGTCTTTGACAATTACCAATCGTGTCCACTGTCTTTAAAGGCAGGGTTTACTTTTTGGTAACTGTCAAAGACCAGTTACCTCACTTGGTGTGTCACAACATATGCACACACAAAAAAAGGTGAAAATTTGGGTTCAATATTGGTCATCAAAATTGCAAAAAAAAAAAAAAAAAAAAAAGGAAAAACACCCATTTTGCATAGAGTTGTGTGCTTTCAGATGCCCGAGAAAGGCTAAACCTGAGGCCTTTCTCAGATTAAAGTTTTTGGGAGAAAATTTAACCCTAACTCAAAAAATACAATTACTTCAAAGGGGGTCGTTTCTAACAATGTTTTATAATAATCAACAGCTCTCCAGTGCTCTTTACTACATGTGAGTAAGTTTATGGTCATTAACTTGTGCAGTAATTACCAAAAGTAAACCCTGCCTTTAAAGGGTGTTTGTAACATTGGTAAGCGTAAAAATATAAATTTATGTTCACAGATTCACACATAACTTACGTGGTATAAAGATGGTTATGATGGGAAACTCTCTTTGAAATATTTTACTTTAAATGCTATAGTTTTTGAGAAATGAATGAAACAATTAGTTTTGATCTCATGAGTCAAAAACTCGATGTTTGAAAACAGTGAAAACACTTAAGGTTTTTCCCCACTTTTTTTTTCTGGTGATTGCAATGACCGATTGAGCTTAAACTTTCACAGGTTTGTTGTTTCATGTATGTTGGGATACACCAAGTGAGGATACTGGTCTTTGACAATTTTACCAAAAGTATAAACTCCCTTTAAGGGCAAACTAGCTGTCTATTGAATCTTGAAGATGAAAAGAAATTGGGGCAAATAAAATAGATGGACAATTCAAGGTAATAATCAGATGAATTTTCAACCCTATCCCAAAAAGCATCAACTTCTTTGCAGCAATTTCTTTTTTACCTTCAGTACAGTGGCACTTCCGGTATGTGGTAAGACAGTCTCCACTGTTAAGGCACTCCACTCCGCAGTGGTCCAGACATTTCGTTGGGTGCTGGTGAGGTACGCAAAGGCTACAGTCGGGGAGGTAATACCCTTGCAGGCAAACACAAGTGCCACTCACACATCTTCCACCATTTAAACATTCGCGCTCACATGGACTTGGCTGGACTGGTGGGTGCGGTGATTCAGTCACGGACGGAGCAGTTTCGATGATGCTGCAATCTTCACCAACGTATCCGGTCGGACAACTGCAGCTTGCAGTTTCCGATTTACAAAGTCCGCCATTTTGGCAAGGGTAAGGACAAGGCGAAGTACACTCCTCAGTCGTGATTTGACACACCTCACAAGTATGAGTAGACAGACTGCAGTAGTTACCCTCAACACAACTGCATTCTAGGTCTGGTATTTAAAAAATAAATAAAAAATCCCCCAAAAGTTAGTTAGTTTTCGAATGATGGGCTTCAAATACCTGCAAATACACCTGCCAGGGTCCAGTATTTTTTGCATTAAATCAGTTACCTAGCAACTGAACAAATACGGCAGCCTTAAAGGGATTGTATACGTTTGGTAATTGGTACCCACTGTTTATTTCAATCCTATATACATGTAGTTGTAGATATACCATAAAACTAACCTGTGAAAATTTCATTTCAAAAGGTGGTAGCGTTTTTGAGATTTTGCTGAAAATCTGGAGCGGTTATGTCCACGCAGGAAGAATAATCTGCAATTGGAATACACTAACTGAGAAATGTTAATGCAGTAACGCTTCTCAGATTCAAATTTTTGGGGATAAAAAGTGATATCTTTTTCCATAACCGCAGAACTTCGCAGTGAAAAGTTCTCAAAATGCATTATACTATCCAAAGCTGCTGTACTTCTTACCAAGTAACTTTGCCATTAATTTTCAGAGTCATTACCAAACATAAACAAACCTAACACATCTTGTTTAGAATAGCACTCTGCACTCATGATGTCACTTTTGCTCAAAATACCCGGATGTCAGACAAACTTTCCACCACTTACACGATTACCGCGTGCCAGACGGCAGTAGTACAATGATGGCGTGTCGTGGCCGAGCGGATAAGAACACTGGACTCAAGCTCTTGTGTTTCTGATCAGCAGAGTGTGGGTTCGAGTCCCTTGTGTCCGTTAACAAGACACTAAAGCATTTTTGCTTTGTCCTTCAGATGGGACGTAAAGACGTAAGTCCCGTGTGTTGTGTAATGCACGTTAAAGAACCCAGTGCACATATCGTAAAGAGAAGGGGTTCGCCCCGGTGTTCCTGGTTTGTTTGGCAGCATATTGCGCCACAGCACCTTGTAAACCATTACAATACATGGTGCTAAATAGGAATATGTCTCATACTTCAACGTAGCTTCGCATACCTTGAAGAAAAAATGACTGACCGCCTTGATACGCCCCTAGGGGTGTGATAAAGCGCTATATAAGAGCCCAGTATTATAATACATATGTGAGTAATCACAAAACACTGACAATGGCTTTGACATGTACTGGTGCGTATGTCACTGAAATTTAAAACATTGTCTGAGATCCGGGTACTTGCATGACCATAGTGACCAATAGTGTGGAGTGCTATTGACTAATTTGTTCAGCAATGCATAGTCTCATATAGCACACGCATCTGCCAATAAGGTTCTCAAGGCGCTTGAACAAACAGAAACATTTTAAGACAGGTTTTTGATTTAAAAAAAATTATATAACCAATTTATGAAGCATCTGAAGGGTTTATAAGGTGCTGCGGAGCATTAAGTAGCCACTGCCAGATCACTGGGCAAACTCCTTCTCTTCGTGATAAGTGTAGTGTTCTTTTATGTGCACTACACAACACACAGGACCTACATTGTACACTGTATGGCTTTACATCCCATCTGAAGGGCAAAGCAATAATGGTAAAGTATCTTGCTCAAGGACACAAGTGTCAAGACCGGTACTCGAACCCACATTCTGCTGATCAGAAACACCAGAGTTTGAGTCATGTGCTCTTAACCGCCCGGGCATGACACGCAATCACACATTAAATGACCTCATCAGCATCTTATTTCAGTCGACGTTTATCACATGAACATAACTCAAATTTTTTACTCCTATAGTTTCAGCATAGTCCAGTGATCTTTACAATTATAGGTACATGTACCACATTATACACCTACGTCAACACTATGTTAATTGATGGATCACACTGTATTATTTGACACTCTCATAACACAAAATATTCAAGCTGGTGAATATGTGCATATCGAAATTAGGTGCCAAGATCACCTGCTCAGCGCCTTGTAATTATGCATCGATCATGGAATTTTTACTAACTGCAGCTAAGGTAAACAATTAATGTAGGCTTGATACTTCGTTTCTGTAAAGGACAAGGCAGTTTTTCCTTAGTAGGCTTACAGGGCACCTCTGTGAGGGAAATAAACAAATCTACTGAAACATTTTAAGGGGCACCAAGGCAATGACCAGGGGGCATCAAGGTCAAGGCAATGGGGGACTTTTGGGACGCTAGGTGGCAGCAGACTTACCAGGTAAATCCATTGTTCTCGGTAATGTGCGCATGCTCAAATACATAAACAATGACAATTTACCTGGTAAGTCTGCTGCCACCTAGCGTTCCAAAGTCTCCCATTGCCTCCATGAAGTATCAGGCCCGCTTTAAATCTCTGATAAAGTGAGCCAAATTTAATTTCAGTTTTGGAAAATCATTATTATTATTTTTATTTGCAACCTCGATAAAAGTGTCCAAACTCACCTGGCCATCGGCAGAAGTATCCGGGATTAACAAGGGGACCAGCACATACTGCACGCTGGAATCGCAATCTAAATAGGGAATAAAAGAAACAAACATACAAAATAATAGTCTGTTCACATGACATTAACAACAATCACTACTTAAAAGGACATTACAAATATTTCACAAACACTGAATGTTTATCTCATATCATTTTTGTTCTCTCTCTGTACCTGTATATGTAGGTATTTATTTATTATCTTTTCAAGTTTTTAATTGTTTAGTTTTTATTTATAATAATTCACAGGACCGTAAAGTCTTTGAGTTGATTTCTATATCCTAGATATTATAATGATACTTGGTTCTTATATAGCGCAAATATCCCAGTAGCTAGATCAAGGTGCTTTACAACATTATTATCCCTGTTCATCAGGCATACCTTTAGACCATTCCTCTAACTTTCTTAACTCCCAGGGGACCATACAACCACAAGCTGCTTAAATTAGCGCTAAGAGGTTAATCCAACTCAATACTGTCTCAGCCCTCTCAGGTTCCCATGTATACACCTGGGTTAAAAGAAGCAATTGTGATTAATTGCCTTGCACAAGGACACAAGTGTCATGACCAGGACTCGAACCCACACTACGATGCATTCAGCCATCAGAACTTGAATCTGATGCAGTAGACCGCTCGGCCACGACACACATTGAAACAAAATACACAAATAACTTTGAAACAAATTTTCCAGTCCATTTTATGATGTCTGTTTATAAATTCAAGAAACTTTCTTTTTCATGCAAAATTTAATGATATCTTCAGACAGTCCTGAGCAAAATACTTCCTCAAAATAAGAAAATTACGTTAAAAATACAGTTTTATAGCTTTTGCCTTGTAAGTCATATATCAAAAACCATGGAACCTTTTAAGAAACTGAATTTATAGGCCTTGTTGTTTACGCAACCTTAATTCATTTTAACCAGGGTCGAGATTCTTGTATTGGCGACCCATTGTCCCCGACCGCATTACAAGAGAACGTTATATGATGCTTGCGAACCAGCAACCAGTTTCCCAAGACTGATCAGAGATGATGACTGTGACTGCTGGGCAAGCAGTCTTGAGGCGTTGCCGCAGTCATTTCTAAAATCTTGTGCAATAACCAACCATAGTTGGGCTGATCCTAAAGTTTGTTTACAAACAGAGTGACCCGGTACATTCCAGGGCTTTTCTGGCAGGCGAGAACACAGGTCAGTTAAGAAAATTTTACATTTTGTGTTATAATTTCCACATAAATTAAATTTGTTTGCTCTCTGCCTCTATTCATGTATTTCCACTTGAATGATTTTGTTACGCTCAAATACCTGTTCATGTGTGTTGTCTTGTCATTTAGCCTTCGAGAAAGACTCTGCTAGGGTCGAAAAGTCAGGCCATTAACTATTTTTTGCATTCATACCATAGGTCCTTTTGGTTGGTAAGCAGTTTGCAATAGCAAATTTTATTTCATCATAAATTCACTTGAGCATTAGGCCTATAAAAAATAACAGCTGAACCTGTTAGGAGATGATGTGTCCCCCTTTCATTGTATCAAAAGTGGTTAAAAATCAGACAATGCAATCAGCATGAAATATCAGATTAGATGTTTTGGGCTGTGTACAAATTGTGCCTGCAGGAAGTCCAGGCTCTGTGGCTCTTTTGTAAACATGTGCGGTCACAGGTTACATGGTCTATTACATTGTATGTAGTTAATAATATGCCAATTCTAATGGTTAGGCCAATCTGGGGCAGAACATATGCTAAGTGTTTGCCTTGTTGGATGGGCTACTTATTTGTTCTGAGGGCTTATTCCCCAGGGAATACAATGGAATGTACTTGTGAGATGAGAAAGGAACACAAGTAGCTAAAAGCTAAATAGCTTAAAGGTATACATCCAAGAGTAAATCCAAGAACTATTGTCAATACACTACACCATTCAACCAACCTCATGCCTAGGTGTTAATTTCATCAAAATGTGAATCCAGTTTCAGTGAAAACAATGAAAAACAAAGGGTTTTTTTCCATCAGATTTCGTGCACTTTCATACACGTGCTTGTTTTGATTGCGGAAATTGAAATACAAGCAATGCTGATTAAGGGTTTCTTCAAAATGCTATTTTCTTTGACACTTTGAAAGTATTTCAGATGGAAATATGTATCTGGAGGTAGCCTGTACTTTATAATCAGTGAGCTTTTTGATTAAATCTTAGAATCATTTTTCTTTCTCTTGATAATCACCAACCCTGTCCTTTGTCTTTAAACAGGAAATAGAGTTGGCCTAACTGTGGGCCGAGGCTTTTCCTAATGCTGACCTTTGACACTAGTGAAAGATGAAACGAAAATATTTTTGGAGATTGCCTGGAACCGTTTTTGTGTGTAAATAAAATTGCCCTGTGTGACGTGGCCCTTGGACTATCTGATGGAACAAAATCAACATTAAGGACCTACAATGTCTATTGAATGTATACATGTAAGTGTAAAAAAAAAAAGGTGCATGTTTCATGGTCCCTTCCCACTCACAATAAAAACAAGCAAACAAAAACAAAACTTTCGCACATTAAAATGCTGACACATGTACTTAGTATTTAACCTCTTTGAACTAACCCATTAATTACTTCCTCATAACCTGTCATGCATGCAATTTTTCAATACTGTTTCAAGTGTGAATTTAAATTTGCAGATCATGTGCCCTTAGGCCTACTACAAATCAGTCCATTCATGTAAACTTCATGATCACAAACAAAAACCGGGGCTTCTTTCTTAAATCCTTGATTCTGGGAATTCAAAAGGGAACACCATGATGGTTTAAAACTCTGAAGTGAGGCCCACTTGTGCGTTTTCTCCAAAAATTCTAGCCCTGATGAGTGGGGTACAGTCATTATTTGATCAGCGCCCGGCAAAAATATGGTAACATTTTAGGGGGGCACAAGGGAGCGCATCCTTTTTTTCCAGGGGGGTACTACTGGCGACGGCCAATATGCTTTTCTTTAAACAAGACGCTTTTCAGCACTCAGTCTTGTTATGCCATTTACAATTATACATCATCTGCGTGCAAATGGAATAGGCCCTATAGTTTTTAAAACATTGAAATTATCACATTAAAGCTTATAAAATGTAACATTTTACTCTTGTTAAACATCTCAAAAGTTTTTAAATGGGGGAAGGGGCACGGACATCAATGGGGGGGGGCACGTCCCCCATTCCCTCCTTAGTTATGCACTTAATCAATTGTAGTCCCGGCCCTGGAGGACCCAGGACTTTGGAAGAAGAAGCCGGGACATAGACATAAACTGTGCCCCACTAGCTAGGACACTAGTGGGGACTTGGTCGAGATTGTACAATTTTGTTGCCCCGCCATACTGGTACAATAGCAGGGACTTTGCCGAGGTTGAACTTTTTTTTCCCATGCCCCACATGCCGGGGCCGGGATCCCAAGTGTTGTGACAAATACCCTGCATGTTGGGGCCGCCCAGAATTGTGATAAACGACACGCATGCCAGGGCCGCGGCATCATCGTGAGAAATGCCCTGTCCGGGGCCGGGATCATTCAGGGGTTGTAAAATGATGCCCTGCATGCCGTTGCTGGGGTTAAGCCAGGAATGTACAAAAAGCAAGTCCCCCACCACCTGGCGGGGCAGTAGCAGGCAATGGCCGGAACTATCACACCAGGCCAATTTTACATCCCCGGCCAAGTGATAAGTGCATTACACCACTGTATTTTATGCTTAGTGCTTCAGGTTTGAGTACAAAAATTATATAGAGCCCTCTTCAAAAGGCCAAGTTATTGAGCTATATGCAAATAAAAACAACAATTTATGCCCCTTTTCTGTTAGGAAAGGGAGTTGGCTAGGGGGCTTTGGGGAACAGAGGTATGGGTTAAGACTCCCCCAGTAATCCTCAACTTGGTTATACTCTATTTAAAGAAGACTGTGAAATTATGCCTGCAATGGTCTGATCGCCAATACACAAATCTCTTCATTTTAACACAAGACTAGTCCAAGGGAAAAATCTGTAGGCCTACAAAAAAGTACAATTACAACGTTTACAATAAAAGTTACAAGTAGGGACATTGCATCTGTTACTGCATCTACGTTGTATTTAATAATCATGGACTGATCAGAAACAGACAGGAGCATCGAGGGTTACAACTTTTATTAATACCATGGAGGTAGAATGCTAATACTCGTACATAGAGCCATTTTTACGCACTCTTTATGTAGAACTAATTGAATCTTAAGTTCTTAAATTCTTACCTCCAATGTTCACCTGCCTCTCCAAGGATGAAACAAATGCATATCACTATCACTGGCAAGGTCAGGTTTAAGCCAGCCATGACTCGATCACTGCGAACCCTTCGTGCAGTCTTGTGTGCAGGAGGCCGGCAATCCAAGAAGTTGGAACATGTCGAACAGCATAAACAGTAAATGCAGCTGTACTGCTATCGTTAGCGTCCCCTATTCAAGACTCTTGAAAGTCATTTGCTGATCGAGCTGTTGTTGTGTAAAGCCAAGGGCAGGACGCTCAACATCTTCGGGACTACAAAAGAAATAGGCTTGGCCCCTTTGTGTCTATCAAACGGAAACTTGATGCGTATAATGTCTGGTTTTGGTTTCGTTTTAGAATCTCCACACGTCCATTTTCTTCAGGGGGGGGGCCTCCCTCAGGATCCCTGATCACAATGAAAATCTATTTTACGCATAATATAGTGAAGAGTAGCTGCACTTTCGGTGCCAAACGGTGATTTCCTACTTACCACGGACGCACTGTCCACTGTCCATAAAACAAGTAATAAGTATGTGATTGAAATCTTCCGGTTGTGGGAAAGGCTGATTATGATCGCCCGTCTAGCGATTAGGATCAGTTCCACTTCCGCATACGGGGGTTTGTTTGTGCTGTAGACTTGCCCCAGTGCGAGAGCACGCTTTACTCACCCCGTGTGTGTGTGTGTCTATTACTCTGGGATGCCGGGTACCCGGCCTGATGGATGGGGGCGGTCAATAACTCTGCCTAACTTGGCATGCATAATGAACCTTTTTTCTTGTTTAAATTAAAACAATATATATATAAAATTATAATTATTCAAAACCTTAAAAGATTCACTTCCCCATACTAGCCCCACCCACCTCCATCGCCCTATCATCACACACATGTCGTTGCATTGACGTCATTGGCTGGCTTATTATACCACCGGCGGGGAAATTCAAATAAAAATCAAAACGCATGCCACAAGGGGAAAATAATTTATGAGAAAACGCTCTAGCATTGTTGTTGTTGTTGTTGTTGTTGTTGTTGTTGTTGAAAGCAAAAAGAAGGTTAAAAAAAACACCCGAAACCACAACGAATGTTGATGAATTATGCAAGGTCTTAGCTATAAGTATAAGATAGACATGCTGATTTATGACTCTTATGCTAGCCTGTTTAATTAGATATAATTATTATAATTATGTATACTATTAATCCTCAGGAAATAACTATTTTAAAGGCAGGGTGTACTTTTGGTTATTACTCCACAAGTTAATTACCATATAAACTTAATTGGTAATGAGAACTGAAGAGCTGTTGAATGTTGGTATTGTAAAACATTGTTAGAAACGACCCCCTTTGAAGTAATGTAGTTTTAGAGAAGAAGGTAATTTGTCACCCCCAAATTTGAATCTGAGAAAGGCTTCAGGCACGAAGCCTTTCTCAGGTATCTGAAAGCACTATGCAACAAGTTTTTTTCTTTGTTCTTTTCTTCTTGCAACTTTGATGACCAATTGAGCCCAAATTTTCACAGGTTTGTTATTTTATGCATAATGTTGGAATACATGTAGTGAGGATACTGGTCTTTGATAATTACCAAAAATATACCCTGCCTTTAAAGGCCCTGTACACTATTGGTAAGACCGAAAAACACAAATGTTCACAGCACATAACTTACATGATTTAAAGTAAGTAACGGTAGAAAGGGTTCCTTAAAATATTTCTGCCTAAAATGCTATCGTTCCTGAGAAATGAGTAAAACAATAGTTTTTATCACGCGCGATAATTTGAAAAAACAGAAAACACATAGGCCTAAGGTCTCTTTTCACTATTTTCTCGTGATCTCGATGACCAATTAAGCTCAAACTTTCACAGGTTTGTTTGTTCATGCAATTTGTTGAATCACACAAAATGTGGACACTGATTTTGAGCTGTTACCAAAAGTGTATAACAATACCTTTAATGCTCAGAATAACACAGGCGTTCCAAAGACGTGATTTAAAGGTCACCATAGATTTTGTCAACGTATTATACAATGCTGATTCTTTTCGGCAAAATATCATTAAAGATACAATAAAAGTAACCTGTGAAAGTTTCAGCTAAATACAGTGTCTATATAGGCCCTTGTTTAGAAAACAGCAAAAACTGTCACGGTCACCATCCGAGAACGTCGAAACCATCCACGTTTAGCGAGATACGGGTACCAACCGCATCTCTGACATACTGTTATTGACTTATAACCAACAAACCAAACCGAAATAATTTCTACTTTTAAAGGCACTGAACAGTTTTGGAAATTGTCAACGACCAGTGTTCTCACTTGGTGTATCCCAACATATGCATAAAATAACAAGCCTGGAAAAATTTGGGCTCAATTGGCCATCGAAGTTGCAAGAAAATGATGAAAGAAAAACACCCTGTGTGCTTTCAGATAGGAGTAAAAACTTCTTGCAAGAAGTTTTTATTATTTTAGTGAGAAATTACCTCTTTCTCAAAAACTACGTTATTTCAGAGGGAGTCGTTTCTCACAATGTTTTATTTCAAAAGCTCTCCGTTGCTTGTTACCGAATAAGTTTTTATGCTAATATTTGTTTTGAGTCATTCCAACCATGTTCATTTCATAACAAAGCTTTTTATAGCCCAAAGCGCCCAATCCAAGGCAACGTGTCCCTTTAAGCGTTACATATGTACACTGCAAAAACAAGGGTGTTAAAATTGACACCATGGGTTTTGTCACATTATAAATACCCAAGAGAGAATCAAAATTAACATCATGGTGTTAAAATAACACCAATGTAATTATGTTGGCAGAAATAAGTGTTATTTTAACACCTTATGGTGTAAATTTTGATTCCCTTTTATCGGTGTCTGTATGTGACAACACCTATGGTGTCAATTTGAACAACCCAGTTTGTGCAGTAGTGTGGACCTTAGAACAAAAGAGGTCCGCACAGTGTAGGGACTTGAAACACCACACACACAGCTACTATACACTGTATCACATGGGGACGTTTACGCCCAAAGTGGCGCAAACAAAGATTATTGTGATGATGACGTCGGGTGACGTGGGTCAGTGCGGGGCCCCATACTTCCATTAACCTGAGAAATATACCCATTTGCTGGTCACCTGTTTTGTTCCAGAACACTGTTTTACTTCAAATCAAGTCAAGTTGCATTTTAATCAACAGACCTTCAATGAACAGCGAACTGCTGCAAATTGCTTTTACCAATATTGAATTACACCGTTTCGGACTACTTATTGGATAGAGGGCCTACCATACAGTTACACTGTGACAGTGTCTTTCAGATACAATACTCCCGTGCAAATGATTGCATTACCTGCTACACATGCAGAAGGTCGGTTTTGAACTCGATAAAATAATGAACTCGTTTTGACTGACGCACGCTGTAATTCCTATTTCACCTTTGCAAAAAAAAAAGGAAAAAAAAAAAACACAAACACAAACAAACACAGACCCTTCCCTTTTCAAATTACATTAGTTTCCCTGCTGATTCCTTTCTAAATTCTTCAACGCAAAATGTCTAAAAAGCATGCAGTGAATAGACGTCGATTTGGCAGTAGGTCTTATAGACTGAATAACCCGTCGGGATTTCTTTTCAAACAGGAGATTTAAACTGCAAGACATTTTGACCACAGGACGATGTCTATTACCTTGTCTTATTGCAGTAGCACGATGTAAAGGTCACACATTAATGGGAAAATATCAAACTCTCGAGAACAACTATTAAGGCGTCCTTGCAAATACAAAACTAAGCAACGGGATATTCGAGCAGAATTTATCAAACTTGATGAATTGAAGCAATTAGTGCTGAACACGAATTGACGCCCCATGTGTTTCCCAGTGGTCGTATATATTGCTACGTTTCGGATATAAAGTCAGCATTTTCCGCATTTATCTTGAGAGGAACCGACGTGAGCTAAGTCAAACAGTCATGTTTAAAGATTCCTAACCTCTTCCTTGTTTTGTTTTATTTAATACGATAAGGTCCGAGCTCTCCGAAGAGGATTGTCGTCTACCAGTTGGCCTGTAATTCTTCTATGCTCGATCGAAACTTGAGTTGATTCTGACACTATACAAAACCAGACCATCATTCGTATAAAACTTTTCCATCAGATACTTTTTGAATTCCAGTAATAACTGACCATTAAAGGAAAATGGAACCCACCAGTCCTCTTATTACAACGTTCAATGTCGCTATCGGATGCTCGGCCATCCTCGGAAACGGTTTGGTGATTTTCGTCATGACGGTCAGACGTAAACAGTTCAACTCCTTTACCAACCGACTTATCCGTCACCAATCCATCATTGACTTCGTCTCTGGTTTGGTGTTTCTCCTCATGACTGGGATCAAACAAAGCTCGCTACTGACAATGTTGGAAGCGAACATCTTCAGCGAAATTCTTTGTCGATTTCTTGACTCTGAATACTTTGTCTGGGCGGTCAATGTTACATCCACTTACAATCTGGTGGTGATATCGCTGGAGCGTTTTCTTGCCACGTGCTATCCGGTCAAACACCGCAACTACTGCTCACTCTTCAAGATCAAAGTTTCAATGTGTGCTGCTTGGATCATTGGTTTCGCATATGCACTGATATTTCTTTTCTTACACCATGTGAGGAAGGGGGAGTGTCGCTTCAATCGTAATAACGGAAGGATCTTCGAGGTTTTTGTGTTTTGTTGGAGTTTTCTCGTCGAGTATATCGTTCCAGTGATCCTGATGTCATTTTCGTACGTTAGAATACTCCTCGTTCTTCGGTACAAACTTAACAATGCTAACGCAAATCAGCAAGATGGTGTCTTCAGTAAGGCTAAGAGAAACGTCATCCTTACGATGCTGATCGCTGGTTGCATGTTTTTCATTTGCTGGTCTCCGATTCAGATGTTACGATTGATCTTAAGTACTGATATCGTCGATGTGTTTTCCGTAGGTCGCATTTCTGATGCTTTCACGGGGTTGGTCATGTGCAACATGAGCGTGAATCCAGTCGTTTATTGCTTCAAGTATGAGCATTTCCGCGTACAGCTCAAGCAACTTGTACGGAGCCGATTTGGTCGAAACCGAGTGCATCCTGGAGAGGAGTCTAGTGATGCGCCCTCTGTGGACATAGACCCGATGCAGCAAACTGCAACAACGCAAGCGCTGTAAGATATCGGAATCAATGCGGCACTTTTCAAAAGTGCTACGACAAAACACAAACTGATATTTTACGGTGGATTTTACGAAATTTGAGTGTGGATTCCTACTTGATGAATTTGTTTGATGATGCACTTGGTTAAAATATAATGGACAAATTTGCCTGTACAATTTGAGAACCGAAAATTTCTGAATTAAACTGAAATCATGAATTCGTCAAACGCTTGGTCAGTAAGGTTTCCGTCATTATCTCTAAAGCGTTTTATTTATTAATCTAAACTGATATTCTGAGAAAACTTACTTGGTTGCCCCAGACATTTGAACCGGATGGACAATTTCCAATGATCCCGCTGAAGGTTTTTGCCGGGTCTCGGCGCCCACCCGTACTTAGTATAGTACGGAAGATAGGTAATGGGATTGTGCCTTTGGTGATTTGAAATTTGGTGCATGCAGAGTATGTCATGAGAAAGACATTTTGAATATGTGAAAAAACAAAAACAAAAAAACAATTCAAAATGGCTGCTATTTCTTGTTATTCTACCTATTTTTTTCAAAGGACAAATCTGCGACGACACTATAGCCAAACGTCGTATTGTTGTACCATCAAAGGCACAAAATGCCCATAATATTTCCCCATGCAGTCAGAACATGAACTGCTTTTTGTTTAGGGCCGGGGCCTATGATTGAGGGAATAAAAGAGTGGCGACGAGTTCTTAAACGGCCGTTTAAAACCGGCAGGGTTGTGGCCGTGCGATAAAGGCCCGAGCCGAAGGCGAGGGCCTTTATCGCACGGCCACGACCCTGCAAGGTTTTAAACGGCCGTTTAAGAACCAGTCACAACTCATTTATTCCCATTCATAAATGCCTTTTTGTTAAAAAGTGAAAGAATAAGGAAAATCGGTGGTAAAAAGACAATCTCTGACATCGAAGTTTGTACATTTTTCAAAAACTTTTGTAAAATTCTGTTTTGTGCGCGTTGGGTGGTGTGTACGCGCGTGTACAAAAAGATTAGGCTACGCATGTATTGCGTTCCGCGTAAGTAAATTGGCGGAGCTTGCGCGTCCAACACGCGAAGCCCAGCCGGTTATAAACACTTTTGGCCGTGCATTATCATCCGTTTAAACACCCCCACGTGACGTGCTCTCCACCAATAGGAATAGCGAAACTGCCTGGGGTATTTATGAATGCAAACTTAACATTAATTATTTGTCTCTGTGATAATTTTAAACTGACAAAGGTCGGGCGGATACACGCCACTTTTGCTTAGCGACGCACTCCGCAGTATCATGGTTAAAAGCCCTTTGTACACGACGGAAAAAACCAAATAATTCCTGGCAATTTGTTTTCAATGTTTGCAAAATATTGCAAAATGAGCTTCGTGTGAAAGGCAGCAACTTTTTACATGTTCTACATTCCTTGCGAAATTTTCTCAAACAATGTGAAATTTTGTAGTAGGTATACCGACCTACGAAAAAAAGTTCAGCTGGCGGAAATTTTCGCAAGGACATTGTCCACTCCAATCCCTCTTGTGAAACGATCCGTCGTTTCTTGTTGGGGGTTTCCTTTCGAAAGCGGTCTTACCACGCATGCGTGAAGACCTGTTGGCGCGAACCTTTGAGCGCATACATGGCAACCTCGTTCCCAGGCAGGATTGATCTCGCCGCGCCATTTTTTCCCAGCATGCCTTGCTCCCTCATGGAATTGGTTCATTAAAATGTGCTAGAATCTAGCACATTTTAAATTAGGTCTGTAGTCGAATCATTCTACGCGCGCGTTAGTGTGGTAGCCCGCAAACCGACGGCATCAAGTCAAAGAGCAACTGGTACCCTCTCACGTTCTTGTTTGTTCTTGTGACATTTCTAACTGCATGCAGTTTAGGGTGACCGTGTAAAAACAAGATTCATTTGAAATCGAATCTCGTCAAAATACTTGCATTTTTACACGAGCGTACCATCGCGTACTAAGCGTTCTTCAAGCGCCATGCAAGCGCTCGAAAGTTTTCAACACGCGTGGACGCAAAGTATTCACTTTAGATAGCCAATCAGCGTTGTTTTTCTTCACATCCCTACCAGGGTTAGTGACGAGAGGTATCAATACGGCGCGCTGCCCATGGTAGCGAGGCTGCATACATGGGTCCTCGTGTTGCGTACGCAGTGAAAACGTATGCAACTCGTGGACTGCGTTTTGGTTGCGCGAACGTTTGCGTTATCGGGTTTTAAAAAGTGCGTTACTCTAACAATTTGAACGTACCCGCCAGGGATCACACGCGATACGTAATCATTTTATTGGTACCAGTGATGATTAATAAAAAAAACCGAAAACTCGATAGTTCAGCGGTAACCAGTTATTTGTTCTCTCGTCGCATGGAATGTTGGTCAATTCATTACCAGGTGTCGTGTGAAAGCTTGCAAAATCTCCGAAGCGTGAGATGAGAAGTAAACAATACGCGATCGTAAAATTCGTCGCAAGGAATCTAGGTTTTCTGGGGGATCGTGTGAAAAGGGCTTTAGAGCTTAAGTCGTTCCAAGATATTTTACCATGTAATAAATTAAATTGTGCACGTAGTGAATATTAAAGGAATATCAAGTAGGCACCCCTTCAGAAACCAATTTTAACTATTTGGGTATACACTGGATTAAGCTTTGTAACTCTTTGAAGCCTCAAGTGCGTGATTTGTTTACAGGTTGACAAAATGCTTCTTGGAACCTTGTAATCTTACAAAATGCACATCAAATGTGATGTTTATTGTGCAATTCCTGCTGAAAAAAATTGTGCATTAAAATATTGCGTATAGCTTCAGTACTTGCACGTGGTTTGGATTCCTAAAGCTTGATTGATGTAAAGATGTACATTTCTGACTCACTGTGCTCGACGAGCAAAGGCAATGATTTTGATCAATTAATCTTTAGTCGATAGTTCCCCCGATTCACATTACGTATACTGATTAAAAAATGAATTTAAGCTGCTCCGTCTTCAAGATCAAAGTTTCAATGTGTGCTGCTTTGTATTTTCGCTGATGTAGTCTGTACAAAGTCAATGGGAATCAATGCAGCTTTAATCATACCATTACTCATGCTGTAAAGATTATTGTATTTTGTGTAATTATTTTCACTGATTAAAATAGTATTCTTGGTGTGTTGCTCGTAGATTTCTTTCCAATTTCAGAATGCTCCTTGTCATTTTCGACACAAACTTGACAATGTTAACACTAATCAGCAAGATGGTGTTTTGAGTAAGGGTAAGAGAGACACTATAATGACGGTACTGATCGCTGGTTGCATGTTTTTCATTTGTTGGACTCCGATGCACACGTTGCGACCCCTGCTATGAAGACACTACCCGTGTGGGATGAGTGGGCAGTGGATCGGTGCTCAGAACTGCGACCTGTCTAGACCTTAAACTAATGTGGCTAACTCGCAAAACTCCAAGCACTCGGGCATTTCCTATAGACGATGTGACCTCCGTTTACATTCAAACCGCCCTCTGTTGACAAAACACTGTCCAAGTCATGTGACTCGAACTTTCGCCGGGCCAGAAGACGCGTACTCATGGTAAGATTGACAGGAAGTTAACGACTAGCTAGCTAGCTGGCTGTCAAGTACACAGACGTTTTGCTCGGCGACATGCGCGCGCATAATGTTATGGTTTTCGAGTGACGTCAGAGGTCACATCCTCTATAGATTGGTCATTTGCAACATGAACACAAATCAAGTCGTTTATAATCCATTTTAAATTTACGTGATCATTTTTTTTTTTAATGATTGGAATTCGGGAATAAAAATTACAAAAACCATCGGTGATGGGCCTATTATACCTACCGTACGTTTCCTCTTTGTTCCTGAATTGAAATCAGGCCAAGTCGGTGATTTTAAAAAGCACGCATGCTAAAATCACTGCAGTCTTTTCGTTCGAGTTTGCTAATAATGTATCAATTTATTTTGAGTGACTGGTGAAATAAAAATAATCTTTCAGAGAAAATAATTTGACCTTTTTTTCGACTTCGACGTTCGCTATGAACAACTGATGTCATAATATATAATCCGCCCGCTTTCATTTTCACGGTCAGCTCTATAAGCTTAAACTGGCCTTGCGCGCCAAAACGTTTTCCCATTGGGGATTAGCAGCCGGCCTCTTTTGTTCGGCCCATTAGTTAATTGATATTGGCTGTATATAGGGGGGGGGGGGCTTGTTTTTTCCGTTGTATTGACATGTATGACGGTCGGGACCTTAAATACACAAAGATCCGTCTTATCTTCTTACTTGAGCGCGGAGAAGAAGTCTGCCTAGTACGCAACAGTGAATTATCATTGTGCATAACCCGCAGTCTGCAGAGCGTCTTTCAGAATTGGTTTCTAGCTCCCTAGAATGTCAATTCGTCTCGAACGACACTCGCATTGAACTTAAAGTTGATCAAACGTATTGTTGAAGTGAGAGAAGAAGAAAAAGGATGTAGCATTGAGTGGTCATCAGAGCTTTCAAAGGTAATGTGAATTGCGTGTTCATCTGCCATCCTCGGAAATGGTTCGGTGATTTTCGTCAAGACGGTCAGACGTGAACAGTTCAGCTCCTTCACCAACCATCATCGACTTCGTCTCTGATTCGGTGTTTCTTGTGACATCAAACAATCTTCCATTTTCACAAATTTTGTGAAGACAATTGTCATTCCGTGTGAGTTTGTTGACGCTGAATACTACGTCTGGGAAGTCAACGTAACATCCAAGTATTACGTATTACTTCTCTTCGACGCCATTGGAGATGATGCGATTTCTTAAGCTTTGAACCTATAAGGGAACAAACAGAGCTGATCGGAACAAGTCTGATTTGATTGGTCATGAGCAAGTGAATGTTAGATCAGTTGTTCATTGCTTCAAGTACGAGCATATCCGCGTGCGGCTCAAGAAACCTCTTCCACATTTTGGAAACACGACAGAAATTATATTTCCATTCAGTTCTTCGCCGATGCAAGCACAACTCACCGCAGCACAACCTACAAAAAAAGAAAGAAACCCCCCAACACAACTACTTCAAAATACTTAAATTTGTTTGCTCATGACGCCTTTTTGAATTAATGTGTCAGGAGAAGAACTGAGGTGAGCATATCCATACATTAATGTTTGAAGACTCCTTGCATCCCCTCCGATGAATCTCTGCATACTTTAAGGTCAAAATTCTCTGGAGACCAAAATTGTGTGTGAAGTTATAACTTGGACACCACCAAAGTGACCAACCATCACCGTCAAGTTGTCACAGATACCGAATTTCATATAACATTCTTCCAGTGACTTTTTGCATTCGGGAACTGATCATTAAGGGAAAATGGAGTCCGGTCCTATTGTCGCAGCGTTCAGCATTGCTATCGGATGCTCAGCCATCCTCGGAAACGGTTTGGTGATTTTCGTAATGACGGTCAGACGTGAACAGTTCAGCTCTTTCACTAACCGACTTATCCGTCACCAGTCGATCATCGACTTCGTCTCTGGCTTGATGTATCTCCTCATGACTGGGATCAAACAGAGCTCGCTACGGACAATGTTGGAAGCAAACATCTTCGGCGAAGTTATTTGTAGATTCCTTGAGTCTGAATACTTTGTCTGGGCGGTCAATGTTACATCCACGTACAATCTGGTGGTGATATCACTGGAGCGTTTTCTTGCCACGTGCTATCCGGTCAAACACCGCAACTACTGCTCACTCTTCAAGATCAAAGTTTCAATGTGTGCTGCTTGGATCATTGGTTTTGCATATGCACTGATATTTCTTTTCTTACACCATATGAGGAAAGGGGAGTGCCGCTACAATCGTAATAACGGAAGGATCTTCGAGGTCTTTGTGTTTTGTTGGACTTTTCTCGTCGAGTATATCGTTCCAGTGATCCTCATGTCACTTTCGTACGTTAGAATACTCCTTGTTCTTCGGTACAAACTTAACAATGCTAACGCCAATCAGCAAGATGGTGTCTTCAGTAAGGCTAAGAGAAACGTCATCATTACGATGCTGATCGCTGGTTGCATGTTTTTCATTTGCTGGTCTCCGATTCAGATGTTACGATTGATCTTAAGTACTGATATCGTTGATGTGTTTTCCGTAGGTCGCATTTCTGATGCTTTCACGGGGTTGGTCATGTGCAACATGAGCGTGAATCCAGTCGTTTATTGCTTCAAATACGAGCATTTCCGCGTACAGCTCAAGCAACTTGTACGAAGCCGATTTCTTCGAAACCGAGTGCATCCTGGAGAGGAGTCTAGTAATGCGCCCTCTGTGGCCATATACCCGAAACAGCAAACTGCAACAACACAAGCGATGTAAGATATCAGAATGAAGGTATGGCACTCCCAAATATGCACAAAATCTGCGACAAAGCACGAACCAATATTTTACGGTGGTTTTGACGAAAGCGAGGTCTATTAATTTGAAGAAGGCAGATTGGTTTAACTTGATAATGAAATTTGGAGGATTACGTTAAATGCCCTAATGAAAAATTATAAAAGCCTGGACCTTTAGCTTACATGAATGATAAACCCCAGGAGTATTTGTAATAAACAAATATCAAATTGCTGTAGCATTTTTAGCCTCGAATTACATTTTTCTAGAGGACCTTATTAATGTATTTATAAATCTCAAAGTTGTCCACTGTGTAACTCCCGCTGCAATACTCATGACCAAGTATGCGACATTGTCAAAACAAATCTCCCAGCAACCTATTCTACTCGAGGACGCTGCCTAACGCGTGAACATGCAGCGATGTATTTTTATGCAGTGACCGCATAGACTACCTAATTTGATGTAAACAAAGTAGAATTTCACTCCTCTTTAGGTTGGCAAATTTGGCCAAGGACGAATATTTGGCCATTAATATTGGCTTCAACATTCACGACTTGGGGCATAAGTCGTGAATTTTGTCATGAATACAGACTTTCGCCATCAGGTTGTTAATTTTGTCGTAACCATTGTCGCCAAAGTGCGACTTGGGCACAAGTCGTGAAATCTTTCAAGAAAATCGACCTCATTGTCCGATGTCCCTTCAGGGCCACCATACATTACGGTACTGTTGCGCTCGCTGGACAAACGCAATGATTGAGCGATCGGAAGTCTTCACTAGATATCTTAGGCCTATAGCTTAGATTGTCTGGGCGGTCAGCAAGATTTTTTCTTACGAACTTTTTGTCCTCATACGGGAAGTTAACATGGGCTGGAGCAGGAAGAGTCAAAAGAGGGCACTATTAAAAAAAAGTTTGTACACAGTTCGCCGTATGGGGGACAAAAAGTTCGTAGGAAAACAAATCTCGCAGGCGGTCAACCTACCCACGTACAATCTTGGCAAAATTTCATAGAGCTTTTTATTGAGTTGAAAATATTGCCTAACAATTTGCTGCTAAGCAAAAATTAGCAGGATACCAGTCACAGACGGTTTATTGTGAGGTGTTATTTAGGCTGGTAACCTTATTCTGGTAAGCATAATTTTGTTGTGCTTAGCTTTTCTGTTTTTAAGCAGCTCTATGAAATTGAGCCCCCGGTGGTAATATCGCAAAGTTTTAATGTGTGCTGAGTGTATCATTTGTTTTACTTATGTATTATTAATCATACATTCCCATTTCAGGTTAACATAGGACAGTGTCAGTTTAATCATTAGTTTTTGGTCATAGCCAAATAGTTTTGTATCCAGTTTATTATTCTAGTAGTTTTTATATCGTTTTATTGCATTCGAATCCTTACTATAGTTTAAATTATTACAAAGCCGTACTGAAATTTCATTTCGGAAATATGACAAAACATGTTTCAATTTGTTTGCTGACGCACACTATCAATGAAAAACTTCAAATACTTCAGTGTAACTGCATTATAATAACTCAGCAGCAACTGGGTTTACTCACGCGAAAACAAAGTTAATGACAATATTGTTGAATTATTTTCCCCAAATCAAGAAGCAATAATACCAGTGTTGTGCGCGAACCGACGACTGTTTTGGGCTCCATTTCACAAAGAGTTAAGATTGATCGTAACTGCAAATCCATCGCAGTTGCTTAGCAAAGAGTGATGTCACAATACAAATTACTATGGTAATGCTGATAACTCATCTTAAGATGAATCATAGTGCTTTGTGAAATCGACCTCAGTTGTAATAAGAGTTGCTCCGTCTCGGATATAAAGTCAGCATTCTTCACTCCTGTCTCATTACTGAATCTCGAGAGAAACTGACGAATGCAAATCTATACACGCTACTGTGCTGCCCCTAAATGTAGCCCAAGCCCTTAATGTCGCCCCGATCTAAGTGTAGCCCCAAACTTGTACCTAAATTTCGCCCGACCTAATTGTAGCCCCAAACGTGTACCTAAATGTCGCCCGACCTAAATGTAGCCCCAAACTTGTACCTAAATGTAACCCCGGCTTTTAAGGACAGCGAATGACAATATTTTGAAATGCCAAGCCTGATTTCATTTCAAATATTATTGTTTTAAGGGTAGAGTGTAATTTTTCGGGAAAAACGAGCTGTAAAAGCTTACATTCTTATAGGCCTATCTAATTGTTCTTAGCCACAATTATGAACATATTACTAGATATTCGTCGTAGGAAGTCTGTTAGATGTTTAGTTTAAGATTTACTCAAAACTTTTACTGAGGACAAACCGATCGTATTGATTCCATTGTTTGGAACCGGACCCCCAACTAAAAGTCGCCCAACCTAAATGTAGCCCCAAACGTGTACCTTAATGTCGCCGCGACCTAAATCCAGCCCCAAACTTGTACCTAGATGTCGCCCCGACCTAAATATAGCCACAAACTTGTACACTAGAAGTCACACTGACCTAAATGTAGCCACAAACTTTTACCATAGATGTCGCCCGACCTAAATGTAGCCCCAAACTTGTACCTAAATGTAGCATCGGCTTTTAATGTTAGCGATTGACAGACACGTTCCAATATCTTGGAATTTAAATAAGTCAAATTATATTTTTAAAAGTCAATATCAATTTCAATAAGTCAATATCAGTTTAAAAAAACCTGGAAAATTAGGGAGTTTGATCATAGGGACCAACTTCCTCCGATCCAAAATTACACCCCCATTGGTTTAATGTCCGTGCTCCCTCACGATACATTCCCGCACGGAGAAAAGCAGCAATTATTCACTTAGCATTTGACCCCATTAAACCATAGATTGAGTGCAAAAATGATCAACAGTTTTGTTTTTTGGGTGTTTTTAAAAATGTTTTTGAGTAAAAGATTATTCAAACTACATTACTTCGAAAGGGAGTCATTTCTCAAAATAGTTAATACTTTCAACAGCTGTAGTGCTTTTCTACCAAGTATTAAAAGTCCCTACGTTTTAACCCTCAATCCGTCCATTACCGTGGCAAGTTCTAAAATTTGTTTTCAAGGAAACTCTAGTTTTAGAGAGACATCCTATATATGATTTCTGACTAAATTTAGCAGACAACATTTTTATGAAAACCAAGATTGACAACTCCCGCCTACCCCATCCGTGGCTTCACTTCGCTTTTTAAAATCGGGACCCAAAACAGTCTATTGTTAGGAATTTGACGCACGAGGTAAATTGACATTTTATTAAATTAACAACCGGGAAGTAATGTATCCCAGCCCCGATCCACTTAAAATATTCTCTTATGTATTAACTTTAGTTCAGCCATCATGATCCTGTCCCATTATTGGTTTCTATCTAATAAACTGACGAGAGTGGAACAATCAGAAACCAAATTAAGGTCATCTTTGCGATTTTCTGCTCTTAACTGTCACCCCAACGTTGCTGACTGATTCATTTTACGTATAAAAGATGTAAGAAAGCTTTGATGTCATCCAGTTGGCTATGGGAGAAATGCGTGGACACTGAAATACCGTGCCAGCATTACACAAACTAATGAAAAGAAGATTCAGTTTGCGTCGCTCTTTTCCATCCAGCATCACTACAAAACGTTTGAGAAGTTAACGTCGATGATAACTGTTAGGAGATGAAGGCGAGTCCTTTTGTAACAGGAGCATTCAACGTTGCTTTTGGATTCTCAGCCGTTCTTGGAAACGCTGGTTTGTGATTTTCGTCGAGACGGTCACTAACTTACTTATCCGTCACCATCCCATCATATGAATGTTTTGAGATGCAAGAATAACGATGAAATGATCTCAACATTCAGTCAACTCGATTTCGTCTATGGTTAGTGTTTCTTGTGTTTCCATTTTGAGAAAAATTTAAAGAGAACTTTATTGGGGAGCGGTTCTTGTGCCATATTTTTCACTCTGAAAAATTGAAACATACCATAACGGACAATGCGCAATTGCTTTTGGAAGACTTGAGTGTTTGTGACGTGTTATAAGAATGCTCACATTCTCTTCAAACTCACGCATTGCGCATTCGTTGGTTAGCCTATAATATGGATTCTTACAAATTAAAACTTGCCTTATACAGATGCAAAGTTTTATTTAAAAACTTTAAAAGATTCCGGCAGATTTTCTCTGAAGATGCACCCGACTTAAAATAATGTTCACTCATTTTAACATGTAGTAAATGTCAACTGGATTGCAACAGACAGAACACGTTCCTCCAAATTGTGTCTTTATTAGTATAATTTACAATGGCATCAAATGTCGATGTGGCATTTGCCTTCAACGCGGTCATTGCATGCGCGGCCATCCTCGGAAACGGTTTGGTGATTTTCGTCATGACGGTTAGACGTAAACAGTTCAGCTCCTTCACTAACCGACTTAATGTATTAACTTTAGTCCAGCCATCATGATCCTGTCCCATTAATGGTTTCTATCTAATAAACTGACTATAGCGTGAAACAAAATTAAGGTCATCTTTGCCATTTTCTGCTCTTAACCGTCACCCCAACGTTGCTGACTGATTCATTTTGCGTATAAAAGATGTAAGAAAGCCTTGGATGCTGTCAAGTTGGCTATGGGAGAATTGCGTGGATACTGGAATACTGTGCCAGACATACAAACTAATGAAATGAAGATTCAGTTTGCATCGCTCTTTTCCATCCAGCATCACGACAAAACGTATTGAGAAGTTAACGTCGATGATAACTGTTAGGGGATGAAGGCGAGTCCTTTTGTAACAGGCGCATTCAACGTTGCTTTTAGATTCTCAGCCGTTCTTGGAAACGCTTGTTTGTGATTTTCGTCGAGGTGGCCACGAACTGACTTATTCGTCACCAATCCATCACATGAATGTTTTGAGATGCAAGAACAACGATTAAACAAATCTCAACAATCAATCAACTCGACGTCGTCTGTGGTATGTTCTTCCTGTGTTTCCATTTTGAGGAATTTGCAAGAGAACTTCATTGAGGAGCGGTTCTTGTGCCATATTTTTCACTCTGAAAAATTGAAACATACCATAACGGACAATGCGCAATTGCTTTTGGAAGACTTGGGTATTTGTGACGTGTTATAAGAATGCTCACATGACAATGGAATCTTACAAATTGAAAAGACTCTACAGCCTTTAAACGTTTGATTCTCTTCAAACTCACGCATTGCGCATTCGTTGGTTAGCCTATAATAATTATTAAAGCTTGCCTTACAGATGCAAAGTTTTATTTAAAAACTTAAGAAGACTCCGGCAGATTTTCTCTGAAGACAGTCTACAACATGCACCTAACTTATGTAACTTATGCACCTAAATAATGTTCACTCATTTTTACATGTAGTAAATGTCAACTGGATTGCAACAGCAGAACACGTTCCTCCAAATTGTGTCTTAAATAGTATAATTTAAAATGGCATCAAATGTCGATGCGGCGTTTGCCTTCAACGCGGTCATTGCATGCTCGGCCATCCTCGGAAACGGTTTGGTGATTTTCGTCATGACGGTTAGACGTAAACAGTTCAGCTCCTTCACCAACCGACTTATCCGTCACCAATCCATCATCGACTTCGTCTCTGGTTTGGTGTTTCTCCTCATGACTGGGATCAAACAGAGCTCGCTTTTGAAGAATGTGGAGAGAAATTTTCCAGGAGAGATTCTATGTAGGCTAATTTCTTCAAACTTTTTTGTTTGGGGTTTAAGTGTGACGTCCACGTACAATCTGGTGGTGATATCGCTGGAGCGTTTTCTTGCCACGTGCTATCCGGTCAAACACCGCAACTACTGCTCACTCTTCAAGATCAAAGTTTCAATGTGTGCTGCTTGGATCATTGGTTTTGCATATGCGTTGAGGTTTATTTTTATGTACAAAATCACTGTCAATGAGTGCGTCTTTGATTATTCCATTAGTCCTAATGCGTTGATTATTATCAGCAGTGTGAGTATTTTGATCGAGTATATCATTCCAGTGATCCTCATATCGTTCTCGTAGGTTAGAATACTCCTCGTTCTTCGACACAAACTTGACAATGCTAACGCCAATCATCAAGATGGTGTCTTTAGTAAGGCAAAGAGAAACGTCATAATGACGATGCTGATCGCTGGTTGCATGTTTTGTATTTGTTGGACGCCCGTTGAGATGTCGCGTTTACTCTTTGCCCATGGTGTCGTAGGTACCATAACGCCTTCACCTGAATACTTGTACGAAATATTAATAGCATTAGTCATGTGTAACATGAGCGTGAATCCAGTCGTTTATTGTTTCAAGTACGAGCATTTCCGTACACAGCTTAAGCAACTTGCACGGAGCCGATTTCGTCGAAACCGAGTGCGTCCTGGAGAGGAGTCTACCGATGTGCCATCTTTATCTATTAACCCAGTACAGCAGACCGAAACAAGGTCATTGTAAGATCTTCATTATCTGCAGCTTCACTACATCAAATATTATTTAAGACGAGTAAATGACATTTGAAGCCCCGCAATTCACCGTTGCGTATTATGATTGCCGCAATAACTGCCGTTTTATGAAAACAGGATGTCTGAAACTGAGGAAATCATCTTTACAAGTTGCTTGTATGGTGAGTTTATTTAAAATAAGAGAGAATCAGAAGGAATCTACTCGTCAAAATAAGAATAGTATTTACTTTCCCTTTCACTACTTGTTTTGGCTGCATTGAAACGTTAATAGTCAATACGTCACTATTACGTGCCGTCTGGTTATGGTAATTTGCTAACGTGACAAGTACGATTTGAACAACGGAGTGTTGTACCTATTTGGCACTCCGTACAAACATTGTATGACAATTGGAGACAAGAGCAGATGCTAAATGCTCAATATTCAAAAATATAAACCAGCCTCCTTAGTAATATGTGTGCATTAGATTAGTGTCTTTTGACCACAGTGGTTACATCATTTGCACATAAATAATACTATGGCCGTATCCGAATTGGCGGCTACGGCTACGGATACGGCTGTTGTTAAGTGTGTTGCTAAGGATGTCCTATACTTCAACGCACGATGACGCGGCGATCCAGCCGTAGCCGTAGCCATAGCCGCCAATTCGGACACGGCCTATTTGTATATTGATTTTAAAATTAAGTCTGCTGCCACCTTGTGTCCATAAAGGTCTCCCTTTTCATGGCACTCATTTCGCTCGGCCCAACGGTCTCATCCAAGTCCGCTGGGATGGGCTGATGAGCTTGTACAAATTCTTGTTCAGGATGTAGTAGAGGGATGACGGGAGCGATTCCTGCTGATTGACACAACGCGCACAATCACAATTCACACACACAATAATACGATGATGCACGGTGGCTTCATGGATAATGTAAACGGGTTTTTTTAAAACTAATTTTGCAGGAAGAATGTTGCGATTTGGGTATTTTAAGTACTTGGCAAAGAATGACACAAAATATTTGCATTTGATTTACTCACAATTGAGCTACATTATTATTGATAGTCAAATTTTTCATAAACAGGAAGAGGTAACTGGGGATTATTACGTCAGGGGAAATAGTCTAGTGCGAATGTGCAGACGTTAGTCCATCCCAGCACCGTTGGATGAGGCGCTTGCGGGCGAAGACACTCTTAATCGCAGACTTCGCACTTATTATACGGCTATTATAAATACAAGCTTTCGGGGCGACGTAGACGCAGAATATTGCGGAAAGCAACGCCAAGAAAAATGAGGCTGGTCTCGTTGCTCATAGTTACTACTGAGAATGATGAACCAGGATATTGACACACTCAGTCCCATTGTGTAGACAGTAACAACAAACTCACTGTTTTCACCTCCAGACTCAGAATTGTTTGTGATATTTGTTTGACAAGGAAAATAAACTGAATGGACACATCTTAATAAAGGTTCATAATTATCATTGATAACATAGTAATAGTACTCAGCTGTAACGTTGTAAATTCGGTAATGGTGAAATTACTAATACATTCAAAACTTCTTTTTGCACAACATGAAACATCTACTTCCGTCAATTTACTTGTGATGATTCTAAATGATTATTTACCAATCAGCGATGAATCTCAGTTTTACATTCGCTTGCATCTTTGAAGCAAAATTTACAACAAAATGCTGAGTTGACACTGAACACGTCATTGGGAGTCTATGTTTATGACGTCATGTTTTGCGGTTCTTGTGCCATTTTTTCACTCTGAAAAATTGAAACATACCATCACGGTCGATGTTTTAAGAATGCTCACATGATATTGGAATCTTACAAATTGAAAATGAATTTACAGCATTTAAACCTTTATAATTCTCTTCAAAGTCACGTAGTTCAATTCTGCACGTTCGTCGGTTCCCTGGATTCTTACAATAATTATTAGCTTGCCTTACAGATGAACAGTTTTATTTAAAAACTAAAATGTACAGTTTTATTTAAAAACTTTGGAAGACTCCGGCAGATTTTTTCTACAGACAGTCTACAAAATAAACCCAACCTAAAATAACGGTCGATCATTTTAACATTGTAGTAAATGCCTACTGGATTGCAACGTACAAAACTTGTTCCTTTAATTTTCTTCATACCATTGGCATCAAGTGACGGTTTGGCATTATTTTGTGATCATTGCATGCTCGCCATTGTCGGAAGCATCCCTGCCAAACTCGATTCGCATTGGGAGTGGTTTTGAATTCTTTCGTCCTTGTATTATAAAAATTAGACATCAAACAATTTTTCGGTTATTCGACTCGGTATTGGCTTATCGCTATGTGGGTTTTTTTGTGGGTTTTTTTAATTTCTTTTTTTCAAACCTTATTTTTTTTTAAACCTATCAACATTCCCTATGGAATCTTAATCACAGAGATGACGATTTGAAAGGTTTTCTACTTTTGTTATGGTTTCTGCGGTCAAGAGCCAACAATAGGATAGCCTGGAATCGGACAATTGCAACTCCTACCAAAGGTCCAGAGTGTCCTTGAAGGATGAATACGAACGATTCTCTGCATTTCCTGTTTTGAATTGGCTATTTCATTGACAGAACCGTTGAATACCCTTTGGGAATAAAATATTATACTTAAATTCATGGCGTATTAAGGGTCACTTCATTTCATCTCACGGTCTCTATGCTGCCTGGCCCAGACACCTGAAATCGTCAGTCTGAAAACATTTGAGATATTTTGAAAAGGGACAAGTTTGACCAACGATATTTCTTCATCAATTTTGTGTCAAAGTTTACTGTGAATTACTATACCTCTTGATTGTTTGCTCTTGTAAACATGTTGTGTGAGACCTACTGATTCTTACCGATAGAGTGCAAAGCTGTTTCTTACAAGTTTCGTTATTAACATTATTAATCTCACAAACAAAAAAACATGGCACAAAAAAACGATTTAGCCACGGTGTTCGATGTCGCTATCGGAAGCTCAGCCATCCTCGGAAACGGTTTGGTGATTTTCGTCATGACGGTCAGACGTAAACAGTTCAGCTCCTTCACTAACCGACTTATCCGTCACCAATCCATCATCGACTTCGTCTCTGGTTTGGTGTTTCTCCTCACGACTGGGATCAAACAAACTTCACTTCTGAAGAATTTGGAGGACAATTTACTGGGAGAAATTCTGTGTCGGTTCATTTTCTTCAATTATTTTGTTTGGGGCTTAAGTGTGACGTCCACGTACAATCTGGTAGTGATATCTCTGGAGCGTTTTCTTGCCACGTGCTATCCGGTCAAACACCGCAACTGCTGCTCACTCTTCAAGATCAAAGTTTCAATGTGTGCTGCTTGGATCATTGGCTTCGCATATGCGCTGAGGTTTATTATGAAAAAAATCATTGACAATAAGTGCGGCATTAGTAATTCCACTAGTCCTAATTCGTTGATTGTTATATTCATTGTGAGTGTTTTGATCGAGTATATCGTTCCAGTAATCCTCATGTCGTTTTCGTACGTTAGAATACTCATCGTTCTTCGACACAAACTTGACAATGCTAACGCCAATCAGCAAGATGGTGTCTTCAGTAAGGCAAAGAGAAACGTCATAATGACGATGCTGATCGCTGGTTGCATGTTTTTCATTTGTTGGACTCCAATGCAGACGCTGCGGGTGCTCATTACCACTGGTGTAGTGACTCAAGTTTACTTAAAAATTCTCATTGGTCGGGTATCCATGGGTTTGATCTTGTGTAACATGAGCGTGAATCCAGTCGTTTATTGCTTCAAGTACGAGCATTTCCGTACACAGCTTAAGCAACTTGTACGGAGCCGATTTGGTCGAAACAGAGTGCGTCCTGGAGAGGAATCTGCTGATGCGCCATCTTTGGCCATAGACCCGATACAGCAAACTGCAACAGCATCGGTAAGCTAAGAACCGAAATCTGACAGCAGCTGGCATGCGGATTTTAGTCTTGGTCCACACTACAACATTTTAATACCCACTGTAATAATTACATCCAACAATAACTACCGTATTATAGTCTCCTCGTCAGTATAAACGGTGTCGTCAAAATAGGAACAGTTCTCTTAGCTCACAAAACCGAGAAGGATTCGTTGAAAGGTCGATGTTTGGCTTTTGTGTTTTGCAAGAATTGTTTTGGTTTTAAAAGAAAAATGAATACAATGAATGAACCAAACAGGAAACTCGGAATAACACAACTTACATAAATTGCGGGATTTTTTTTTCTTTTCCGAAATCAACTGTATCCTAAAGAAAAATATTAAGTATTCCGCTACGGATTAGTATTGGAGAAGGACACGTACGAACATTTCCCGCGTATAGCTCCAACAACTTGTGTCAGGCATTCAGTAACATGAGTGTGATTCCAGTCGTTTATTGCTTCAAGTACGAGCATTTCATTACACAGCTTAAGCAACTTGTACGGAGCCGATTTCCTCGAAACCGAGTGCGTCATGGAGAGGAATTCTACCGATGCGAAATCTTGATCAATTAACCTAAAACAGCAGACTGGCAGATCACGGTCATTTTCAGTAGCTGTTTTAAAATCACATTTTGTTTGGCTGCCGTAACCAAACTTTGCCCGATATGAACGTGCATAAATTACTGACAAAACAATAAGCCGTTTCAAATTAAACGTGTGACCATTTTTGATGAATTTTCGGTTCATGTGTTTTTTTATTGAAAAAATGGATGATCAACTCACTCGTCCAAAACAATGATGTACTTTCGCTTTAAAGGCATCGTACACGTTTGGTAATTGGAGCTTACTGTTTGTTTCAAACCTATACCGTAAAACTAACCTGTGAAAATTTCAGTTCAAAAGGTGGTAGCGTTTTTGAGATACTGCCGAAAATCTCGAGCGGTTTGTCCACGCAGGAAGAATAATTTCAGCATTGGAATACACACTCTGAGAAGCGTTTTAAAACGCTTCTCAGATTCAAATGTTTTGGGGATAAAAAATAATATACTTTCCATAACCACAGTACTCGAAGTGAAAAGTTTCTCAAAATGCATTATACTATCCAAAGCTGCTGTAATTCTTACCAAGTTAGTTTTTTGTTGCCATTAATTAACAGAATCAAAATTTTATTTTAACAATGTATGTATTAATAACACGTGTTTAGTAGATGTTTTGGTTACATCATTTGCACATAAATATTACTGTTGCATACTTTTGCAACACTCCAAACATCAAAGAAAAACGCAAGCACTTTATATTGGCACAACATGGTGGGGAGTGGTAGGTCGCCCTCGAAACCAATTTTAGAAGTCTTGTACCACAATGACCGTGGGCACCAAAACACTGAATACCGAAACATTTTAGAGATCATGTAGGCTAGGTGACAGCGGGTACCAACTGCATCTCTGGTCACAGCATTCACGGATGGACACCAACCCTCAGAAATTTGAGAAATTGTTCATGCATTAGTGTTTCTCAGATTATAATATTTTTGTGTAAAAAAATACTTCTTGGGGAATCCTTTCTAAAAATAGTTCACACTTTTCAATTTTGTCTTGAAATAAAAATAGGCATTTATTAACAACTTGTTTGCCAAGATATTCATTTTCGTATCTATAGTCGGTATAAAAAGCACCAGAGTCTATTTTGAAAGAATAGTATTAATCACGCTTTAAAATCAGACCGTTTGGTGCACTACACTAGATAGAAAATCATGGGCGGAGCCTCATGAAAAAATGTTAACCCAAAACTTCTTCTGTAAATCAATTATTTTTCCTGCAGTACGGGTGACCAAATTTTGCATCATCTTATAAATCACTAGCTGTTGCCAACAGCAGGTTGTAAGAATCGTAATACACCGATGGTATGAAGCTATAATCTCATTTTAATCAAGCCTAATAGATGTCTCAGAGGTGCTAGGGATGTTTATTTAGCAATTACGAAAACAAACATTTTTTTATTTTGGTAATTAATTTGCTAATTACAGCCAGCGATGCTTAGTGCTAAAAGTGTGTCAGTAAAAATGTATAAACCGTTACTTTCGCCATGTTCTAAATTGTTAAGAAGCCTACCACGCCCCCCAATAATCTATATTATTTTGATGGCTTCCATATTGCCCCTGAAGACTCACAAACTAACAAAAGCTGTGATTCTCTTTCAAGCTGCTCTCATAGTAAAGAGCACTGTGGAGGGTAGAGTCAATACATGTCAACACTAAAGATTTCGTTCTAGCATTATTACCATACATTAGGGAGTCCTGCCTTTGGCTCACACAAGCTGAATTGATCTGGGAGTGACCCTGGCCTGTCAATTTTCGACTCTGATTCTTGAAGGTACAATTGAAGATATCATAAAATGATTTTTTTCAACTTGCATGAAGGGAGTAATTAACAAAAATGCAAACAACCGTACTGTTCGCTACAGCTATTGAGTCTCCCTAGAAGGTTTTAAGGTAATGAGTTTTTGTAGGCTGTTGAAAAATTGTCAGATATTGTGCTCCTCTATTCGGGGTGATTTTATTTTGGATGAGCCTGGCTCAAACACTCATCAGCTAACATATTAAAAAAAAATAATAAACGGAAGTTTTGGTATCAAAACATATTTGATTTATTTTAAAGTATGATGTTATTGATCCATTTGATCAGGTTCCGCTTTTTCTCAACAAATCATATCACTTGAGTTGACACAGATGATGGGTTTTTGTCATGGGGTCTTCAACGCGCTATAGCTCCACGGGTACACTATCCAAGCCACGGTCTGTTACTCGGACTTTCAGAATTTTAACTTTGAGTGAGATTCCATCATTATTATTAATTAACATCATTATCCACTATGTGAATTTGTGTCCACATTTTGTTAAATATTTACTCACAGATAGTTGTAAATAAACGCGGTTGAATGTGGTTCAATAATAAATAATGTAATACGACTGGAAGTACGACTAGCTGTCATGATCTCGTGACTTATCGGAGCCAAATTTTAGGCTGAGAGATCCAATGACCACGAATCAGGCCAACTTTTGGGGTTATTATTATAGTAGCCTTGATCAAGGCGTTGGAGTTTTTTCTCAATTTTATTTTATTGTTTTCATTTTTATTTTATTTGCGCCGTGCTACACACTACCTACCCGAGCGAGCTACCCGCCGCCCGAGCTGTGTGCATGGTGTCGTGTGTGTGCAGTATACGGTGCGCGCGTGCTCGTGTGAGCTGTATGCGCCACTCACCGATCAACGCGCCGATGACTCATTACTATAATGCGCGCGAAAGCGAGACCCAATTGGTCAGTGGCGGAAGTCTTGTTTAGATTGTTTACATACATTACATACACCATTTTCCAGCAGGAAGACGCTTTCTGATGTATTTGTCTCCATCTTGCATCATTAAACAGTGATTTAATCATTGTTGGCATTTCATTGGAGGTAGAATATACAAAACAAAGACCTCAATAAACTACCATTATTGATTGTTTCATCATGAAGGCATATAGCTCATTGCATTTTTTATCATTTGGGCCGCCCCACTAAAAAAGAGCTGCCTAACCAAATTTCCCAAGTACATTCACTAGAATAGGTAGCTAAAAATCTATTTCACATGTATCATGTGGCTGTATCCTGTCAATTTTGTCTGAGAACAATTCAGTAAAAGTATGAAGACGGTGGCTGAGAGTCGGATTTCGAGAGGACATTCAGGAAAGACAGATGCAGAAAACTACATCACTCCAGAATTAATAACCAAAAGAATGGCGAGTGACGCAGGTAGTCCAATGAGGGACTGTGTGCAGCAAAAAAAAGCCAGGGCCGCCGCGGGGTTCAGCACTTGTGAGCTGACTGACCAGCCTCGCAGATTACCGGTCAAAAACGCCATTAAGTCGGTAACTACTCACATTGCATCACATACAGCAAGCATGATATTGATATGGTACAAAGGTCATAGTGAGAGAAGCTCGTGTTTGGACGTCAAAATGAATAATTCATTTGCTTCCCATCCTGTGTTGTCTGCAATAGGTCTGACGAAAGATTTAAATATTCATGAGCTGCATACATAGCATATCCGAGAGCCCCCATTTTCCAATATTGGACGAAAATATCAAGAAACACATTAAACCCGGAAGTTACAGACCCGTCAAGGCTGTCGGCCTGACGGCCTCCGCATGCGGAGAGTGGTACGAGTGCGGATGACCTGCGCACAGTGTGTGTACGGGCGTCGTACGACGTGATACACATCGTGCGATGCGATACACACCTTACGCACACACATACGGGTGTGTTTGCGGCGTCTTTTTTGGAGTGAAAAATGCGACTGCCTTGATCAAGGCTATTATTATAGTGGAGTATTCTACCATTGGAGGACATTTCTAGTCAAATTGGGTCATCATTAGCGCCCTAAATCAAAACGAGGACGAAGTTTCCCTTCAATAGAACACTCTCACAAGAGGTCGGTTTACATGAGACGAATGTTGCAACGTGGTGCACCACGTTAAGCTTCCCTTAGCAACCAATGCTTAATGCTAAATATTCAACCATTTTTTTAACATTTAAAATTCTCTCAGCCTCCAAAAATACGTGTGTAGATAGTGTTATTTGATCACAGTGGTTACACCACTTATACATAACTATTTGTATTTTGATTTTACAGTAGGTCTGCTGCCACCTATAGTGTCAGTAGAGGTCTCACATTTCATGGCACTCATTTTGCTCGGCCCCAACGGTCTCATTCAAGACCGCTGGGATGGGCTGATGAGCATGATGGGAACGATTCCTGCTGATTGACACAATGCGCACAATAACAATTTACACACATAATAATCTGAATCTGATTTTGAAGGAATTCGAATGTTTAGATTGAGCCCGATGTTTAGTACATGGTAAAGAATTACAACATTTGCAATGGATTTACTCACAACAGAGCTACATTATTGATAGTCAAATCTTTCATAAACAGGAAAAGGTGACTGGGGTTTATGAGGTCAGGGGGAATAGTCTAATGCGCATGTGCAGACGTCTGTCCTTCCCAGCAACTTTGAATGAGGCGCTTGGACCGGGCGAAGGCACTCTTTACCGCAGACTCTGCACTTATTATACGGTTATATAATTACAAGCTTTCGGGGCGCCGTAGAATCAGAATTCTGCGGAAAGCAATGCCGAGAAAAATGAGGCAGGTCTTGTCGCTCATAGTTACCACTGAGAATGATGAACCAGGATATTTAGACTGTGCAAGTGTCGCGCTTATCGAAAACTTAAAAAAAACTAAAGAAGAGTTTATTTTCCTATGAAATCAAATCTCCTTTTTAAATTATATTTATAAACAATTCTTAAAAAATAAAAAATATCCATAACAATTTGTTATAAATAAATTTACATTTTTTTGTATAGTACAAATCATTTGTTCAATTAACATTGAAACAAAATTAAAATTACGGACGAGGATGCGTCTATTACATCGGTTTAATGACAACATGACCGTCAGTTGGGCAAAATTCTTAGTTTTTTACAAGAAACCGGAAACGGAGGTCAAGTCTTATTCTTAGGTTTTCTTCGTTATTTTGTCGAATTGATTTTACTTTCATATTGTTAATCACTTATCATTACATTCTCAACAACATTGTATAATTATCATGGCCATAAACTACGTTAAACTAAAATAATTGACAAAACAAAATCCCGCCCACGTAAAACTCTATAATGGTTGGGACCACAATGGTCCCGGAAGTTCAAATAATGCGCTAAACTTGCACAGTCTATTGCCACACTGGGTCCCGCTGTGTAGACAGTAACAATAAACGAAGAGTTCTCACTTCCAGACTCAATTTAGCGACATTAGTGATGACTAGGAAAATATGACCTTTTGTTTGGGGTTAAATATTTTTAGGAGAGCTTGAGATGCCCAACAATTTCCGATATTATGGTGTTGAACTTGTATACCTGGCTGAATAAATGTTTACCTTATGTTATCTTATAAACTTAATAAAGGTTCACATTTATCATTGTAACATAGTATATATAGTACTCAGCTGTAACGTTGTTAATGCGTGTAATTGTGAAATTACTAATAAATTCAACACTCTTTTTTGCACAACATGATACGCCTACTTCAGTCAATTTACTTCTTGTGATTCTTGATGATTATTTAACAAACAGCAGCGATCTAACTTCACATTTGCTTGCATTTAAAAAGCGAAAATTGATAACAAAATACTGAGTTGACACTGAACACGTCATTGCGAGTCTATGTTTATGACGTGATGTTTTGCGTTGCCATTAACTAATTTCAGACTAGTTTTCTCATTGCATTGAAAATTCGGAGTCGGAAGGGTCGATCATCCCCAAGTCCAAGGGTATGTTCAATGTTAGGTGGCCCAATAATCATGGCTGGAATTGTAGCTACAAGCAGAACATAAAGTACAATTTCGAGTATACTTTGTTCAGAAAATGATTCAATATATATTTTAATTTCCCTCGCAATCTAATTTATTGTTATTATAATTGTTTGGGTGGGTGGGGTGGGGGTGGGGGTGAGTGGGGGTTGATCATCAGGGCCATCCCCCTCCGATCCAAAATCCCCCTTATGGATTTCGTCCGTGCTTCCTCATGACATTCCCGCACGGAGAAAAGCAGCAAAGTGCAGATGTTATGCTAAAAATGTTTCTTCCAAATTCATCCTTCATATTGAGGTTGCAGAATCAGATAGTTTAAAAAGAACGAGTTCCTTTAAATTTACGAACGCACTTGATTAAAATAGTACAAACTTCGATTGCAATTTCTCAGTTTTACAATGTGGAAATATTCAGTTTCCTTTTGCCGGTAATTCATTTCAGACACATTGCACATTAATGTATATTCGGTTAGCGGGAACACAATGTGTATATATCTACTTTGCTGTGTAGAATATTGTTCTTCGAGATCTTGTCTTGCTATTTTGTTTTACTGCAGCGGAGTAACTATCTGAATTCGGGAGACTACTTGGTTCTGAAAAGAACTGTCCTGCTTAGTAAGTACTTCCTGGGAAGGTAGGAATCGCTTAGAGACAAAGACCATTTGCTGAAAACTGAAATTCCCCTTGCGTGTCTGTCACAATAGAGGATTAGGTTTTATATCAGTCTTTGTTGAATTTACAATGCGGGCAAAGATAAGAGGCACTTAGGTTCTCTTTGGCAAAGAGAGTATTATTGACGTTTGTCTGGATCTGTTTATGTCTAAGCTTTAAAGTGCCCCTGAAGTAAAAATTTCTTAGGAATATATTTTGAGCTACTTCCTAATCCCTTTGTGTATGAAAATTAATTGAAAGCCATATTTGGTTAATTTCATTGAAAAGTGATTTTCTGTAAACATTACAAAAATTCCTCTCGTATATCTGGACAACTTAGGGCGCTGTCGCAGTGATGTCATTTCAGGAAGACACTTGTTTTTATTTCTATTGAAAATATGAAATTCTGAACCCAAAAATTTGCTTGTTAAAAGAATTTGAGAGAAAAGTTTGCACTTTGGCATAGGCCTACTGCCATGAACTTACACACTAACAAATCACTAAATAAAAGGAAGTTTACGACAGCGAAATAGCCTAAATTCTGCTGACTTTTTGTGCATAAACTAATTGCAACATTGAGTTTTCTGCCTGACATGACATCACACTTTTGCTAAGGAATATGGAAAATTGCATTAGCTTAAAATACAAAAAGGCACCAAAATACCCCCAAAAAATTGCAAAACGAGAATTGAAAAAAGAGTGAAATGGGACACAAAGGTGCATTTTCAAGGATTGCATTGTGTTTTTTTTTACATTTCATGGACCCTTGAAATAGAAAAATGTCAAGGGCAGATCGGTCAAAAAGATTAAAGACACTGGACACCTTTGGTTATTGTCAAAGACTAGTCTTCTCACTTGGTGTATCTCAACATATTAACAAAATAACAAACCTGTGAAAATTTGAACTCAATTGGTCATCGAAGTTGCGAGATGATAATGGAAGAAAAAACACCCTTGTCACACGAAGTTGTGTGCTTTCAGATGCTTGATTTCGAGACCTCACGCGTGAGGTCTCGAGAAATTACTTTTTTCTCAAAAACGACGTTACTTCAGAGGGAGCCGTTTCTCAAAATGTTTTACACCATCAACAGCTCTCCATTGATCGTTACCAAGTAAGTTTTTATGCTAACAATTATTTTGAGTAATTACCAATAGTGTCCAGTGCCTTTAAATTAAAATACAATGATCTCAATTGCCCCCCTCTTCTGTGATAACCTAACGTCGTCTGCTGTTTCCATAGACACTTAAATATTACCCAGCAGAAGGAAACTCAAAACCGATAGGTTTTTTTTAAACCGAATTATGTCATTGCGGGCCGGCTGCACGTTACTTTCTGATTTCATCTACGAGAATAAATACTTCAATACTTGACGTGATTCAGGCACTTTAATTTATCCATCATTATTTAGAGCAACCCTAGAACAACCCGCCTCATCCCCGGCTTCATTTTGCTTTTTAAAATCAGCACACAAAATAGTCCACAGTTAGGAATTTTGATGCGGGGGGTAAATTAACGTTTTGTTCAATTAAATGCCAGCCTTAATTCACTTCCAATCTTCTCTAATTTATTTAAACTAGTCAAGCCATCATAATCCTGTCCCAATAGTGGTTTATTTCTAATAAACTGACGAGAGCGGAACAATCAGAAAAACAAACTGAAGGACATCGTGGCCATTTTCTGCTCTTCATTGTAATCCCCAACGTTGCTGACTGATCAATTTTGCGTATAAAAGATGTAAGAAAGCTTTGATGTCATCCAGTTGGCTGTGGGAGAAATGCGTGGACACTGAAAATACTTTGCCACAGACATACAAGCTACCGTAATAAAGAGAAAATAAAGTTGGCATCGCTCTTTTCCATCCAGCGTCACTGCAAAACGTTTGAGAAGTTAACGTCGATGATAACTGTCAGGAGCTGAAGGCGAGTCCTTTTGTCACAGGGGCGACGTCCAACGTTTCAACGACGTTCAACGTTTCTTGTGGATTCTCACCTGTTCTTGGAAACGCTTGTTTGTGATTTTCGTCGAGACGGTCAGACGTGATCAATTCAGTTCAGGATAGTAACAATGGCATTAAATGGCGGTTTGGCATTTGCGTTCAACGTCGCTATCGGATGCTCAGCCATTCTGGGAAACGGTTTGGTGATATTCGTCATGACGGTTAGACGTAAACAGTTCAGGTCTTTCACTAACCGACTTATCCGTCACCAATCCATCATCGACTTTGTCTCTGGTTTGGTGTTTCTCGCAGTGACTGGGATCAAACAGAGCTCGCTTATGAAGAATGTGGAGAGGAATTTTCCAGGTGAGATTATATGTAGGCTTATTCACTCAAACTTGTTTGTTTGGGGTTTAAGTGTGACGTCCACGTACAATATGGTGGCGATATCGCTGGAGCGTTTTCTTGCCACGTGCTATCCGGTCAAGCACCGCAACTACTGCTCACTCTTCAAGATCAAAGTTTCAATGTGTGCTGCTTGGATCATTGGTTTTACATATGCGCTGAGGTTTATTTTTATGAACAAAATCACTGATAATAAGTGCGACTTTGATTATTCCATTAGTCCTAATGCGTTCTATATTATCATCAGTGTGAGTTTTTTGGTGGAGTACATTCTTCCTGTGATCCTCATATCATTTTCGTACGTTAAAATACTCCTCGTTCTTCGACACAAACTTGACATTGCCAACGCCAATCAGCAAGATGGTGTCTTCAGTAAGGCAAAGAGAAACGTCATAATGACGATGCTGATCGCTGGTTGCATGTTTTTCATTTGTTGGACGCCGGTTGAGATGTTGCGTTTACTCTTTGCAAGCGGTGTCTTAGGTACCATAACGCCTTCACTTAAATACTTAAACGAAATATTTATAGCATTAGTCATGTGTAACATGAGCGTGAATCCAGTCGTTTATTGCTTCAAGTACAAGCATTTCCGTACACAGCTCAAGCAACTTGTACGGAGCCGATTTGGTCGAAACCGAGTGCGTCCTGGAGAGGAGAGTTAAGTTAATTGGCTAACACAACAAAAACGATTTGAACAATGAACTAATGTACCTATTTCGCACTCCGTAGACAAATTGTGCACTCCATTCAAACATTGTAGCACAATCGATTTAGTTTAATGGTAATTGTCTTACATGACAAAAACGGTTTGAAGAATGAACTGTTGTACCTGTTTGGTACTACATACAAAATTATGCACTCCATACAAAAACGATTGTAGCGAAATTGGAGATAAGAGGTTGTATAATGGCTAACGAGAAAGGGCGTTAATAGTTTAGTGGCTTGAACATTAAACATTAGTGGCTTGTACATGGGAATGTCTCAAATATGTTTTGTAGAGTTTAAATTGAATGAAGCAAAACAAATTAGGCTTTTCATTGTTCGTCTTTAAATGATATATTTAACCACTTTTCCAAGATAAGCATTTCGTATCTATAGCCGGTATAAAAAGCACCAGAGTCTTTTGAAAGAATAGTATTAATCACGCTTTAACATCGAACCGTTTGGTGCACTAAACGAGAGAGAAAATTATTTGCGGAGCCACATGAAAAAAATGTTAACCCACAAGTTCTTCTGTATACAAATAATTATTTGAAGGTAATGTGGGTTGTTGAAAAATGGATCAAAATTATGCTCCTCATGTTGATGACTTTCAACTTGGAGTGTTTCGAATACACTAGCCCTCACAAAATGGCCCTATATTGCTAACGAGTGTAGGGTCATTTTCCAAGATGGAATTTAGCCATTTTTACTTGTCCAGAGGCCGATTTCACAAAGAGATAAGACTAGTCTTATCTGAAGTTAGGATAAGTTACTGGTCTTAACTTAAGACTAGTCTTATCTCTTAGTACTGCCTAGGACCAGTCCTAAGTTAGGAAGAGTTTTGTGAAATCGACCCAGAGGCGTTTTTTTTGGATGAGCCTACCTCTAACACTTATCAGCACACCTACTAACAATACAAAAAGAAAGCGAAGTTTTGGTATAGGAAAATATATTTGATTTATTTTAAAGTATGATATTATTGAACCATTTAATCGGGTTCCTCTCTTTCTTAACAAAATCATATCTCTTGAGTTGACACCTTAATCCTGCAATGCCCCGCCCCTGTCAGATTAACACGACTGTCATTGGTTACTGCAGCAAGTAGACCGTTGGGAAACATGTATAACTCCTTTGTAATGTTGATTTCATCCCTTTTTTCAAAGCTAATAACCTTTCCAGATGTTGTAGAGACAGTTAAAAAAAATCAACAATTATTAATTTTGTTTTGTGTGTGTGTGTTAATTAGTATGTGTTTACACTGTTAAACCGCAGTATTTTTGTGCACAAGCCTATGTAGAAAGTGTTTTCTAACTGGAAATTCCGAGTCCATGAGTCACACTGCCTACATGGGCTTAGACTATTTCAATCGGACCTGTCTGAGGATAGAACTTAAGAGGTTTCACCTATTTTTGCACGAAACTGAACGAGTAATTAACTAAAATGTGTTTTCGGTCTACTGGCTGCAGACCGGTAGGCCATCGGCGATGATGGTTTTTTGTCACGGGGTCTTCAACGCACGATAGCTCCACGGGCACACTGTCCGAGCCACAGTCCATCACTCGGACTTTCAGAGTTTCAACTTTGAGATTCCATCATTATTATTAATTTACATCATTATCCACTATGTGTTGTGTCCACATTTTTGTTAGATATTTACTCACAGTTAGTTGTAAATAATCGCGATTTAATTTGGTTTAATGCTAAATAATGTAATACGGCTGGAAGTACGACTAGTCATGATCTTGTGACTTATTTGAGAAAAATTTTGGGCTGAGAGATCCAGTGACCACGAATCAGGCCAACTTTGGGGGTTATTATAGTCACGGAGTATTTTACCTTTGAAAGAAAATTTCTAGTCAAATTGCGTCTTCATTACCGCCTTAAATCAAAACGAGGACGAAGAGTCCCTTTATTAGAACACTCTCACAAGAGGGCGGTTTACTTGAGACGAATGTTGCAACGTGGTGCACCACGTTAAGCGTCCCTTAGCAACCAATGCTTAATGCTAAATATTCAACCATTTTTTTAACATTTAAAATTCTCTCAGCCTCCAAAAATACGTTTGTAGATAGTGTTATTTGATCACAGTGGTTATACACCACTAACACATAACTAATACTATTTGTATTTTGATTTTAAAAGTAAGTCTGCTGCCACCTAGTGTCCATAAAGTTCTCCCATTTTATGGAACTCACCCTCGCTCGCCCCGGTCTAGTTCAAGTCCGCTGGGATGGGCTGATGAGCTTGTACAAGTTCTTTTTCAGGATGTGGTAATGCATGATGGGGGAGATTCCTGCTAATTGACACAATGCGCACAATCACAATTCACACACACAATAATGTGATGATGCATGGAGGCTTCATGGATATTGTAAACGATCTCTAACCAATTTTGCAGAACGAAAACTATATTTTTCAAGGAAATCAAATCCTCTTTTAAAATTATATTTATACAAAATTCTTGAAAATTAAACATTACCCGTGACAAGTTGATATAATTTTTTTCTTCACATTTGTGTCCAATACAAATAATTTGCTCAAATTAACATTGAAACAAAATTAAAACTTGGGAAGAGGATGCTTATTAATTTTAGAAACCCAATTTGCCAATCACGCCCAAAAGTGTGCGTCTATTACATCGGTTTAATGACAACATGACCGTCAGTTGGGCAAAATTCTAATTTTTTTACAAGTAACCGGAAACGGAGGTCAAGTCTTATTCTCAGATTTTCTTCGTTATTTTATTGAATTGATTTTACTCTCATATTGTTAATCACTTAGTATTACATTCTCAACAACATTGTATAATTATCATGGCCATAAACTACGTTTAACAAAAAAAAATTGACAAAACAAAATCCCGCCCTCGTAAAACTCCATATGGTTGGGACCACAATGGTCCCGGAAGTTCAAATAAGGTGCGAAACTTGCACAGTCTATTGCCACACTCAGTCCCGCTGTGTAGACAGTATAACAATAAACTCAAAGGTCTCACTTCAAGACTCAGAATTTTGCGACATTAGTGATGACTAGGAAAATATGACCTTTTGTTTGGGGTTAATTATTTTTAGGAGAGCATAAGATGCCCAATAATTTCCAATATTATGGTTTTGAACTTGTATACATTGGCGGAATAAATTATTACCTTATGTTATCTTATAAACTTAATAAAGGTTCACATTTATCATTGTAACATAGTATATAGTACTCAGCTGTAACGTTGTTAATGTGTGTAATTGTGAAATTACTAATAAATTCAAACCTCCTTTTTTGCACAACATGAAACGCCTACTTCAGTCAAGTTACTTCTTGTGATTCTTAATGATTATTTAACAAACAGCAGAGATGTATCTAACTTCACATTTGCCTACATATAGACGATGTGACCTCTGACGTCACTCGAAAACCATAACATGATGCGCGCGCATGTCGCCGGGCAAAACCTTTGTGTACTTGACAGCCAGCTAGCTAGCTAGTCGTTAACTTCTTGTCATTCGTCATGAAAGTACACGCAATCTTACCATGTGTACGCGTCTTCTTGCCGGGCGGAACATGACTTAGACAGTGTTTTGTCAACAGAGGGCGGTTTGAATGTAAACAGAGGTCACATCGTCTATATAAAGCGAAATTGATAACAAAATACTGAGTTCACAGTGAACACGTCATTGCGAGTCTATGTTTATGACGTGATGTTTTGCGTTGCCATTAACTAATTTGAGACTAGTTTTCTCATTGCATTGAAAATTCGGAGTCGGAAGAGTCGATCATCCCCAAGTCCAAAGGTGTGTTCAATGTTAGGTGGCCCAATAATCATGGCTGGAATTGTAGCTACAAGCAGAACATGAAGTACGATTTCAAGTATACTTTGTTTAGAAAATGATTCAATATATATTTGATTAACTCAATATAAATTTAAATTCCCCTCGCAATCTAATGTATTGTTATTATAATTGTTTGGGTGGTGGGGTGATCATCATGGCCACCCCCTCCGATCCAACCCCCCAATGAATTTCGTCCGTGCTTCCTTTATGACATTCCCGCAAAATTTGCTTTTCAAAAGAACTTGAGAGAAAAGTTTGCACTTTGGCATACTGCCATGAACTTACACACAAACAAATCACTAAAGAAAAGGAAGTTTACGACAGCGAAATAGCCTACATTCTGTTGACTTTTTGTTCATAGACTAATTGCAACATTGAGTTTTCTGCCTGACATGACATCACACTTTTGGTAATGAATATGGAAAATTGCATTAGCTTAAAATACAAAAGGCACCAAAATACCCTAAACAATGGCAAAATGAGAATTGAAAATAAGGTGAAATGGGACACAATTATGCAATTCCAAGGATTGCATAATGTTTTTTTTTACATTTCATGGACCCTTTAAATAGAAAAATGTCAAGGACTAATCAGTCAAAAAGATTAAATTAAAATACAATCACCTCAATTGCCCCCCCTTCTGTGATAACCTAACGTTGTCTGCTGTTCCCATAAACACTTAAATATTACCCAGCAGAAGGAAGCTCAAATCGATAGGGTTTTTTTAAAACCGAATTTCATCTACAAGAATGAATACTTTGATCCATCATTTAGAGCAACCTTAGAACAACCCGCCTCATCCCGGGCTTCACCTTGCTTTTTAAAATCAGCACACAAAATAGTCCATAGTTAGGAATTAGATGCCGGAGGTAAATTAACATTTTGTTCAATTAACAATCCCAGCCCTAATTCACTTATAATCTTCTCTAACGTATTTGAACTAGTCAAGCGATAACAATCCTGTCCCATTAGTGGTTTATTTCTAATAAACTGACGAGAGCGGAACAATCAGAAGAAAAAAACCCATTGAAGGACATCGTGGCCATTTTCTTCTCTTCACTCTAATCCCCAACGTTGCTGACTGATCAATTTTGCGTATAAAAGATGTAAAAAAGCTTTGATGTCATCCAGTTGGCTGTGGGAGAAATGCGTGGACACTGAAAATACTGTGCCAGACATACAAACTAATGAAGAGAAGGTTCAGTTTGCATCGCTTTTTTCCATCCAGCATCACTACAAAACGTTTGAGAAGTTAACGTCGATGATAACTGTTAGGAGATAAAGGCGAGTCCTTTTGTCACAGGGGCGACGTTCAACGTTTCAACGACGTTCAACGTTTCTTGTGGATTCTCACCTGTTCTCACAAACGCTTGTTTGTGATTTTCGTCGAGACGGTCAGACGTGATCAGTTCAGTTCAGGATAGTTAACAATGGCATTAGAAGGCGGTTTGGCAGTTGCGTTTAACGTGGTCATTGCATGCTCGGCCCTTCTTGGAAACGGTTTGGTGATATTCGTCATGACGGTTAGACGAAAACAGTTCAGCTCCTTCACTAACCGACTTATTCGTCACCAATCCATCATCGACTTCGTCTCTGGTTTGGTGTTTCTCCTCATGATTGGGATCAAACAAAGTTCGCTTTTGGAGAATGTGGAGGAAAATTTCCTCGGTGAGATTCTGTGTAGGTTCATTTACCGAAACTTTTTTGTTTGGGGTTTAAGCGTAGCATCCACTTACAATCTGGTGGTGATATCGCTGGAGCGTTTTCTTGCCACGTGCTATCCGGTCAAACACCGCAACTACTGCTCACTCTTCAAGATCAAAGTTTCAATGTGTGCTGCTTGGATCATTGGGTTTACGTATGCCATGGTATATATTGTTCTCTATAAAGTCAACGGGAGTAAGTGCGGCTTTAATCGTTCCCTTAGTCCTGCTATAGTGATGATTGTGTTTTGTGTAACTCTTTTCATCGAATATATTATTCCAGTGATCCTCATATCGTTTTCGTACTTTGGAATACTCCTCGTGACACAAACTTGACAATGCTAACGCCAATCAGCAAGATGGTGTCTTTAAGGCTAAGAGAAACGTCATAATGACGATGCTGATCGCTGGTTGCATGTTTTTCATTTGTTGGACTCCGATGCAGACGTTGCGGGTGCTCACTACCCTTGGTGCATTGTCTCAAAAAGCAGTTTCCTTAAGAATTCTCCTTGGTCAGGCATTCATGGGTTTGATCATGTGCAGCATGAGCGTGAATCCAGTCGTTTATTGCTTCAAATACGAGCATTTCCGTACACAGCTCAAGCAACTTGTACGAAGCCGATTTCGTCGAAACCGAGTGCGTCCTGGAAATGTGTCTGTTACGATGCGCCATCTTTATCAATTAAACCAGTAGAGCCGACCGAAACAAGGTCAATGTAAGATCTTCATTATCTGCCGCTTCACCATATCAAATATTGAACAATTAACTTTTGTACCTCTTTCGCACTCCGCACAAAAACTGTGCACCCAATACACAAATTATAGCACAAGTGGAGATAAGAGGTTGAACAAAGAAAATACTTATAACTACGTCAGCTGTTTGTTCATTACGTGCCGACAATCTAGTTGTGGTAATTTGCTAACATGACAAAAAACGATTTGAAGAATGAATTGTTGTGCCTCTTTGGTACTACATGCAAAATTGTGCACTACATACGAAACAAAATAATTGTAGCACTTAGTGGAGATAAGAGGTTGTATAATGGCTAACGAGAGAGGGCGTTGATTATAATTTAGTGGCTAGAACATTAAACATTAGAGGTTTGTACATGGCAATGTCTCAAACATGTTCAGTAAAGTTTTAATTTAACTTAAAAAACCCAATTAGGCTTTTCATTTTTCGTTTTGAAATGATGTATTTAACCACTCTGCCAAGATATTCATTTCGTATCTATAGCCGGTATAAAAATAGCACCAGAGTCATTTGAAAGAATAGTATTAAACACGGTTTAATATCGAACTGTTTGGTGCATGCACTGCACTAGCGAGAAAATCATGGGCCGATCCTCATGAAAATAATGTTAACCCACAACTTCTTCTGTAAATCGATTATTTGAAGGTAATTCATTTTTGTAGGCTGATGAAAAATGGCCCAATATTGCGCTTCTCGGGTTGTTGACTTTCAACCTGGAGCGATACGAATACACTAGCTCTCTAAAAATGAAGAGTGTGTATGGTAATTTTCCAAAATGGTGTCTGGCCATTTCACTTGTTCGGGGGTGTTTTAATATTGGATGAGCCTAGTTCAAACACTCACCGTTTAACCTACTAAAAATTTATAAAAGAAAAAGAAGTATCAGAAAATATATTGATTTATTTTAAAGTATGATATTATTGATCCATTTGATCGGGTTCCGCTCTTTCTCAACAAATCAAATCACTTGAGTTGACACATTAAGATGTTAGGTTGTTATCATGGGTTTTCAACGCGCTGTAGCTCCACGGGTACGCTGTCCGAGCCACAGTCCGTTTAAACTCGGACTTTCAGAACTTCATCTTAGAGATTGAGATTCCATCAATTTATAGTAGTATCCACTATGTGAATGTGTGTCCACATTTTTGTTAATTATTTACTCACATATAGCTGTAAACAATCGGAATTTATTTTAGTTCAATAATAACAAAATAATGTAATACGACGGGTAGTACGACTAGCTGTCACAATCTCTTGACTTATCAGAGTCAAATTTTAAATTTTAGGCTGAGAGATCCAGTGACCACGAATCAGGCCAAGTTTGGGGGTTATTATTATACCGGGGGCGAAGTTTCCCTACATTAGAACACTCTCACAAGAGGGCGGTTTACATGAAACGAATGTTGCAACGTGGAGCTTCCCTTAAAGGTATTGTACACTTTTGGTAACAGCTCAAAATCAGTGTCCACATTTTGTGTGATTCAACATATGCATGAACAAACAAACCTGTGAAAGTTTGAGCTTAACTGGTCATCGAGGTCACGAGAAAATAGTGAAAAGAGACCTTATGTGTTTTCTGTTTTTTTCAAATTATCGCGCGTGATAAAAACTATTTACTCATTTCTCAGAAACGATAGCATTTTAGGCAGAAATATTTTAAGTTATGTGTGAATCTGTGAACACTGTGTTTTTCGATCTTACCAATAGTGTACAGGGCCTTTAACAACCAATGCTTAATGCTAAGTATTCAACAATTATAATATTTGTTTATTTTATTTAAATGTCTCTTAGCCTCCTCAAACATACGTGTATAGATTAATGTCTTCTAACCACAGTTGTTACACCATTTGCACATAAATATTACTATTTGTATTTTGATTTTATGAGTAAGTCTGCTGCCACCTATAGTGTCAATAAATTAACGTCTCCCATTGTATGGCACTCGTATCAAAATGTATGAGTGCAGAAACTTCATTTCCTTCAAACCCGAAAGTGGACGTTCGGATCGTGTACATTGTCAAACAAATTATTTATTTATTTTAAATTTACCTGTCTCATAAACAATTATTGTTGACCCAACTGTGCAGTTGTGTACTTTCAAGCTTTGCATCTGAATAATTTCTTTCCCCCCTTGTTTTTACTTTTACCCTTAGGCCTACACCTAGACCTACACGATGATGACTTTTGTGCAGCAATTCATTGACTTTCTGTAGTGGGATAATTCACTGCATTAACTTAAATGTAATTCACACAGAGTTGTTCACTAGAGGTAAACTAAGAGGTGTGTTTATGGATCATATACTATTTGTATCACTCCTGCAGGCAGGCATACTCAATTTATTGTTTATTTTTATCGGTCAATCATACTACTTTAACGTCAAAATTCGCTTCGGGAAAATAGAACGCGCCGAGGATCACCTAGGGAGTCGTAGTTTTAACCACCGCACTCGCAGCAGTCAATATTTGTTTTATAACACCCCATACATATATTGTGCCTAGACGTCAAGGTACCAATAACCTGCTGTTGCTATGGGTGTAGTACATTTGTTGCCATGTGTTAGTACATCGGTTGCCATGGGATAGGTTGCTGCGGGGATTGTACCTTGTTTGCTGCGTGTATTGCGCGTCGCGTTTGCGCAGTCTTCTAGTACAAATTAGACTTCTCATGTCACACTCTCTAAACCACTTAAAGGGCAGAATCTGTGTAGGGGGTGTTATAATATTAATTTTTATAAGTAGCTGCATAATCTATGAGCGTTTCAAACACCGCTTGCCGGTGTATCATTGTACTGCGTGCGTATGTGCCGCGCTTAGGACTAGCTGCGTGCATAATGAGATTTTCAAAACAAAAAAAAACGCGCGCGCACTTTACTATTTTTAGACTGAGCTGGGACAAAACTGCGTCCTCGCACCCAGCCCTTCGACCTTGTAAGAGCATAGACTTGACTCAAGTCCCAATCCCGTGCCATCGCCAGAAAACTATTGTTTTGTGATGGTCTGCATCCCCAACCTGTTCCGCACGCCTTGGGACCACATGTTGACGGCGAGCGCACACTGTACGGCTTGTTTGCTAGTTGGCGCGATATGCTTGGGGACCTTTCGCACGAGAACGGGACTTGAATCAAGTCTAGTAAGAGCAGGGCAGGCCGGGCGGCGAGATTTGTTTTCCTACGATTTGTTCCCCCCCCCCCCCATAGGGCGAACTGTGTACAAACTTCTTTTGATAGCGCCCTCTTTTGAATCACCCTCCTCCAGCCCATGTTATTTTCCCGTATGGGGACGAAAAGTTCGTAAGAAAAAAAATTGTAGCGGCCGGGCGGCCGGGTGTTCAGGGTTCAAAGGTGACTTTTCGTGGCACGAATTTGTCGTTTACTCAATTGACGAGCCTGCGTCTTTAATAAAGGTTAATAATTATCATTGGTAACATAGTATTCAGCTGTATGCCTAATGTTGTAACCATTTGTAATTGTGAAATGACTAATAAAATCAGCACTCTTTTTTTGCACAACAAGAAACGTCTATTTCAGTCAATTTACTTTTGGGGACCCTAAATGATTATTTAACAATCAGCGATGGATCTCACTTCACATTCGCTTGCATACATGCGAAATTGACAACAAAATACTGAGTTGACACTGAACACGTCATTGCGAGTCTATGCTTATGACGTCATGTTTTGCGTTGCCACCAAAGCATTAACTAATTTCAGACTAGTTTTCTCATTGCAGAGAAAATTCTGAAGGGGAAGGTTCATCGCCAAGCCCCCCACCCCGAAAAAATATTTAAAACAATAATAATAATATGAATACAAATTTTTAAAAGAATTTTAAAAATGTGACTATTCGAGCGACGAATCTTCATCTTAAAGAAACGTTTGTACGTCGAACTTACTTTAGCCGAGTTTTTCGACACTACAAGCTATAGCTAGAAGCAGAACATCAAACACAATGTCGACTACTTTCTTCTATGTTTTGTTTTTGCAGCAATTTTTTTAATTTAATTTCATGAATGAGTCATTTATAAGGCTGTACTTTCACTACTGTGCTTTGAGCCTATTGATCATGCCCTCCCAGATACAAAAAATGACCTCAATGGTATGCGCTTCAAGCCGGAATGAACCACATTGAGCTGGGCCCAATTTCATGGCACTGCTTACCAAATAATTCTGCGCTTACGCGCACTGTAACCTGTGTATTTCTATGGGACGCAACTGGGCGTTAGCGCAGAATTCCACGGTAAGCAGTGCCATGAAATTAGGCCCAGGAGATAGGGGTGACGTAGCCCTATGTCGGAATTTTCCTCTGTGCTGTACACAGATACAGAGTCCTAGATATCAGGGTCCATTTCTGGGGCGGAAAATTTTTCAAAGCTTCATAACTCAAATCTTACCTGCAAGGAGCCACTAATTTCACCGGATTCACATTCCACGGCAGGTTCCTGCGGTGGGTTTTGGACGTCACATATTCCTCATAAACGCATAATTTTCGTGAAATAATGCAGCTCTCAACGTTAAACATTTTTACGAATATTAAACACATTTTATTACGAAAACCTATGACGCTTGTATTTACGTGTGTTCGCGTTGTCTGCGCGGTTGCCGATTACGCATACCGCAAAACGCGCCAAATAACAAAAAAAGTGATGTGAATCCGGTGAAATTAGTGGCTTCTTGCAAATAAGATTTGAGTTATGAAGCCTTGAACATTTCCCGCCCCAGAAATGAACTCCAATACCCAGTACGTCACTGTAGTATAAATACCAAAGTGAAAGGCCGCCAGGGCTAGGGGGTGACGGGGAGGGTATGTTTATTCTTTGGAGGACCAACATTTAGGCCGGTGTGGGAGGAGATTCAGCCGTCCTCCCATACGGCGAAGTGTGTAAAAAAAATTATCTGATAGCGCCCTCTTTTGAATGAACTTCGTGAGCCGATGTTATTTTATCCGATAAAATAACATCGGCGCACACACCGGGGGACAAAATCCCCGGTGACACCGGCATTGTAGCTACAAGCAGAACATGAAGTATAATATCGACTATGCTTTGCTCTAATTGTTTATATAAATTTTTACTTAAATTTCACTAATGACTCAATAATAAGGTAGCACTTGGCAAAATTGATGGGGGGGGGGGGGGTAATCCTAAGGGCCAGTCCCCTCCGAGCCAAAATTACCCCCAAAAAAAAAAAAAAGTAAGAAGACTGAAACCAGGTCATTGTAAGATCTTCATTATCTGCAGGTTCACCATAGAAAAGGTAGGGCCTACTGCTACTGGCCAATCGGATTTTGGTATGAGTTATTCCGTCAATCATCAACCATCAGCCCGTCCATTACAGAGGCAAGTCATATTGTTTTTAAAGTAACTTTAGTTTTATTTAGACATCTTATGATGTTCCGACTGAGTTAGTAGAACGCATTTATATGAAAACCTAGAACGACCGCCGCACAGCGGGCCAGAATGGAATCAAAGTGCGCCAAAATTATATTTCAACATATTTGTTTTGAAAATTTGACTTTTAGGGGTTTTCGGATCCGTAGAATTCAATGGTCATGTTTTTAAATGTCTATGACGTCATCATAGTCCTAAGTCGTGATTGGTCGGCGGTAGTTTTATTATAGCTACTAATATGCGTAGGTCAACACCCAGCAGGGTGGAACACCCAGCAGGGTGGATATGTGCGCATTACAAGTCTTATTATTATTATTATTATTATTAAGTGCATGCAATTGTTTTCAAATTTGTTGTCTCACCTAGGCATATCAAAGACAAATTCTGTGAACAAATTCTGATGCTTGCTGAAAAGATTTCTAGAACTTATTATTGATCGAGGAAGCACTGCCATTGACAAAAAACAGTAGCTTTAAAGGCACTGTACATGTTTGGTAATTACTCAAAATATATATTAGCATAAAAACTGACTTGGTAGCGAGCAACAGAGAGCTTTTGATAGTATAAGACATTGTGAGAAACGACTCCCTCTGAAGTAACGTATAGTTTTTGAGGGAAAGAGGTAATTTCTCACTAAAATAATAAAAACTTCTTACAAGAAGTTTTTAATCCTATCTGAAAGCACACAAATTTGAACAACAAGGGTGTTTTTTCTTTCATCTTGCAACTTCGATGACCAATTGAGCCCAAATTTTCACAGGCTTGTTATTTTATGCATATGTTGGGATACACCAAATGAGAACACTGGTCTTTGACAATTACCAACCGTGTACGATGCATTTAAACTAATGGCAGTCACACGAAGAACTTACTATTGATCGAGGAAGCACTGCCATTGACCAAAAAACAGTAGCTTTTAAAGGCACTGTACAATGTTTGGTAATTACTCATAATATATATTAGCATAAAAACTTGTTAGCCAGCAACAGAGAGCTGTTGATAGTATAAAACATTGTGAGAAACGACTCCCTTTGAAGTTTAAGTTTTTAAGCCAATATATATATATTGAGTAATTACCAAACATGTACATGCCTTTAAAGCAACTGTTTTTTGGTCAATGGCAGTGCTTCCTCGATCAATAGTAAGTTCTTCATGTGGCTGCCATTAGTTTAAAGGCATCGTACACGTTTTGGTGTATCCCAACATATGCATAAAATAACAAGCCTGTGAAAATTTGGGCTCACTTGGTCATCAAAGTTGCAAGGGAAGAAAAAACACCCTTGTAAAAATTTGTGTGCTTTCTAGATAGGAATAAAAACTTCAGAGGTATTAAAGATAACACGCGTATTGGGATTCAAGGCGCGTGTTGACAAATATTAAGCCGGTGTAAGCCGGTATAGGCGCTCATAAATCAGAATATATCTTACAATCGGGCACAAACGGGCAACTAATTTTGGTACCAAAGTGAAGAGGAGACTATGGGGATCAAGCCAGTATAAAACTTAAGGCGGGAATCTACGGGAATGTAAACTTCTTCTCTTACTTTATAAAAAAAACCATGTTTTAAACATTTTTTTGACAATTTCTAACCTCCCTTGTAGTCAGATTTAAATTATAATAGTTTGAAAACCGATATTGTTAAAGTATAACTTGTGGAAAGTAGATAAACCAATTTTCAGGTAAATAATTGTTTTCTAAAATATCGTTATTTTGTGTTAAACAGATGTACAAAATTTTCACTTTTTAGCCTAATTTAGGAACTTGTTTGTGTTCATAAAATGAGGAAAAATACTTAAGAATTTTTCCAAAGAGAAATATTTTCAAAAAAAGTTCGTGGGGGTCTTATCTTTCAAGAAAACATTGTTTAAAGCTAAACGGTCACATAATAGCCCGAATCACTATTTTGGCGCACTTTGATCTCATTCTGGCCCACTGTGCGCCGCCGCCAAACCCATCCACGGCTTTGCTTTGATTTTAAAATCAGTAGCAAAAATAGACCACCATTAGAAATTTGATGCACGAATTAAATTGATATATATATATTCAGTCAACAATCAGGGTAGTATTAAATCCAAGCCCTGATCCACTCAAAATTATCTCTAATGTACTTAAACTAGTCCAGCCATCAATTTCCTGTATCAGTATTTGTTTCTATTGTTCTAATAAATTGACGAGAGCGGAACATTCAGATAAATATTTTGAAGGACATCGTTGCTTTTTTCTGCTCCTCACCGTTACTCCCAACGTTGCTGATTGATTCATGTCCTATAAAAGATGTAAGAAAGCTATGCCATCCAAAGACTTTGATGCAGTCATGTTGGCTATGGGAGAAATACGTGAACACTGAAATACTGTGTCAGACATAAAAACAAATGAAGGAAAGAGTCGGTTAACATCGTTCTTTTCCATCCAGCATTACTACAAAACGTTTATTAAGAAGTAAACGTCGATGATAACTGTTAGGAAATGAAGGTGATACCTTTTGTCACAGGAGCTTTTCAGCGTTGTATTTGGATGCTCAGCCGTTTTTTGAAACGCTTGTTTGTGATTTTCGTCGAGACGGTCAGACGTGATCAGTTCAGCTCCTTGAACTAACCGGCTATCCGTAACCACTCAATCACATGAATGTTGTGAGATGCAACGATTGAAATAAAGTAAACGATCAATCAATTTGACTTCAACATGTTTGGTTTACAGCATTTAAACGTTTATAACTCTCTTCAAAGTCATGTAGTTCAATACTGCACGTTCGTTGGTTATACGGATTCTTGCAATAATTATTAAAGCTTGCCTTACAGATATACAGTTTTATATAAAAACTTTGGAAGACTCCGGCAGATTTTTCTTCAGACAATCAACAAAATGCACCCAACCTTAAATAACATTCGCTCATTTTAACATGTACCGGTAGTAAATGCCGACTTGATTGCAACGCACAGAATTAAACCTTCACTTATTTTCATTGACTTTGTAAATCAACAACAAAAAATCCTTGAACTTCAAACTACCTCATTGTAACTACATTAACATAACTCAGCAGGCGGGTTTCGTCTCGTGGAAACAAATTAATGAAAATATTGTTGAATTATTTTTCCAAAATCAAGAAGCAATTAATACCAGTTCTACGCGAACCGACGACTCGTTTTTTTTTCTGCTCGGTTGTAATAAGAGTTATAAAGTCAGCATTCTCCGCTTCTGTCTCATTACTGTGTCTTGAGCTGAGAGGAACTGACGAATGCAAAGCCATACACTGCTTTTTAAGGACTCCTGGCCGGCGCTACTCAATCTTGCTGGGTTTCTATATTTTATAAGGTCTAATTTCTTTCTGGAGAGGAATTGTGCTTGTGGTGTAGGCTGGTTACTTTACGCTCAAATGACAAATTAATATGTGTAAGTTTACTTCGACACCATCAAAGTAACAATCTTGATTGTCAAGTTGAAATAGATCCCTAATTGAGAAGAACATTCTTCCAGTCACATTTTCAATTTCAGTGAATAAGTTTCCACTAAGGGAAAATGGCAACCAGTCCTCTTTTTACAGCGATCAGTGTCGCTATCGGATGTTCAGCCATTCTCGGAAACGGTTTGGTGATTTTCGTCATGACGGTCAGACGTGAAAAGTTCAGCTCCTTCACTAACCGACTTATCCGTCACCAATCCATCATCGACTTTGTCTCTGGTTTGGTGTTTCTCCTCATGACTGGGATCAAACAGAGCTCGCTTTTGAAGAACGCGGAGAGAAATTTTCCAGGAGAGATTCTATGTAGGCTGATTTCTTCAAACTTTTTTGTTTGGGGTTTAAGTGTGACGTCCACGTACAATCTGGTGGTGATATCGATGGAGCGTTTTCTTGCCACGTGCTATCCGGTCAAACACCTCAACTACTGCTCACTCTTCAAGATCAAAGCTTCAATGTGTGCTGCTTGGATCATTGGTTTTGCACATGCGCTGAGGTTTATTTTTATGTACAAAATCATTGTCAATGAGTGCGACTTTGATTATTCCATTAGTCCCAATGCGTTGATTATTATCATCAGTGTGAGTTTTTTGATCGAGTACATTATTCCCGTGATCCTCATATCGTTTTCGTACGTTAGAATACTCCTCGTTCTTCGACACAAACTTGACAATGCTAACGCCAATCAGCAAGATGGTGTCTTCAGTAAGGCAAAGAGAAACGTCATAATGACGATGCTGATCGCTGGTTGCATGTTTTGTGTTTGTTGGACGCCCGTTGAGATGTCGCGTTTAATCTTTGCCAGTGGTGTCGTAGGTACCATAACACCTTCACTTGAATACTTATACGAAACATTTATAGCATTAGTCATGTGTAACATGAGCGTGAATCCAGTCGTTTATTGCTTCAAATACGAGCATTTCCGTACACAGTTCAAGCAACTTGTACGGAGCCGATTTCCTCGAAACCGAGTGCATCCTGGAGAGGAGTCTACCGATGCGCCATCTTTATCAACTAACCCAGTACAGCAGACCGAAACCAGGCTCTTGTAAGATCTTCAGTATCTGCAGCTTCACCATACAAAATATTGTCGAGTAAATGACATTTGAAGCCCCGTAAATCACCGTTGCATATTATGATTGCCATAATAATCGCCGTTTTTATGAAAACAAGACATCTGAAATTGAGGATATCATCTTTACGAGTTGCTTGTGTGGTGAGTTTATTTAAAATAAGAGAGCATCAGAGAGAATTGACTCTTCAAAAAAGAAAGAACATTTAGTTTTCCTGTAACTGCTTGTTTTATGCAAGCACAGAAGTTTTGGCTGCTTTGAAACGTTAATTATCATTACGTCAGCTGTTTGTTCATTACTTCCCGTCGATCTAGTTATGGTAATTGGCTAACATGACAAAAACGATTTGAACAATGAACTATTGTTCCTCTTTCGCACTCCGTACAAAAATTGTGCACTCCATACAAAAATTGTAGCACAATTGGAGATGAGAGGTTAAAAATAGAAGTCCTTTAAATCATTACACGTGTCTGTTTTTGGTCCACTTTTGTTCAACCTCTCGGTCAGCTCATTCAGCATCACAACGTGGGCTATCACTCATACGCTGATGACATTCAATTATATCTCTCCTTCGACCCAACCTAGTTACCGCCATAACACGCTTAGAGAACTGCATCACTGATATAGCTATGGGTGGCACAGTAGTATAAATATGAAAGTGAAAGGCTGCCAGGGCTAGGGGGGTGACGGGGAGGGTATGTTTATTCTTAGGAGGACCAACAATTATTTAGGCATGTATGGGAGGAGATTCAGCTGTCCTCCCACACGGCGAAGTGTATAAAAGTTTCGTCTGATAGCGCCCTCTTTTGAATGAACCTCGTGAGCCGATGTTAATTTACCGTATGGGGGACACACACCGGGGGACAAAATCCCATGTGACACCCGCATTGTAGCTACAAGCAGAGCATGAAGTATAATGTCGACTATAATTTGTTCGTATGAATGTTTACTTAAATTAATGAGTCATTATAAGGCACTACTTGGCAAATTTGATGGGGGGGGGGGTGATAAGGGCCGTTCCCCTCCGATCCAAAATATCACCCCCGCCCCCCAACAATGGATTTACTCCCTCACGATAAATTCCCGCACGGAGAAAAGCAGCACCCATTTGACCCCGTTTAACCACAGTGCAGATTGTGTGTTATTAATATTTCTTCCAAATCCATCCTGCATTTTGAGGTTGCAGAATCAGTTAATTTAAAGACAACTAGCCTAATTCTTTTTAATGCACGAACAAAATTATTACGAACTTCGGTTGCAATTTTTTAGACTTAAAATGTCTAAACATCAGTTTCCTTTTTTTGTTAAAGAGAAAGACAAATCAGACAAATGGCACAATGTATATTCAGTGTATTTTGCTGTGTAGAGTTGTTCTTTGTGAACTTGTCTTGATATTATTTTATGCTACTGCCGCGGAGTAAAATATTTCCAAATTTCGGGAGACTACTATAGTTCTGAAAAGAACTGTCCTGATTAATATCCTGGGGAGGTAGGCAATCGGCCGGGACTACAACTTTCGCTGAGTGGATCGAGAGGACCTCTCGTTTTCAACTTCACTGCCGCGGAGTGAGTTGTTAAAATTGGTCTTAACGTTTCGGAATTGCACATCATTATAATTGTTTGTGGACGTAAACATCTGAATTTAAAGTTCACTGACGATCTACACAATGTCATTGACTAATCTGACTCCATTGGGGTTGGATGTTCATACTTTTTGAAGTTCCAACAAAATCTGAACAACGAGCTAATGCCTGAGTTTACCGACAAAGACCATTTTTTGCTGAAAACTGAAATTCCCCTTGCGTCTCTGTCACAATGGAGGATTTTTGCTTTACATCAGTCTTTATTCAATTTTATGCCGGCAAAATTACGAGGCAATTATTTCTTTATTTTATTACACTGCAAACTAGCAGTTATTAGAAGGGACAATCCACAAAATAGAACTATGACTGAGAAAATATAAAAATAAACACAAATATTCAAAAGGCCGTCCTAACACAAAAACTGTAAACAAATACCCCGCCCCTCAGATTAAAAAGAAGAAGAAAAAAGCGCGTTGAGACTGAACAAACATTCACATTCGACAACAGGGGCAGCAGCAGTGGGACACCAGGTACGCACATAAGCTGCTGAGAAACCAGAGGCAAATTTGTCTTTTAAAACATGAAATAGATGATTCTTAAATTACGATAACGAAGCTTCAGACCTGGCTATCAGATGAAGTTTATTCCAGATTGGGACTATCCGCTGAAAATAAAAAGACTTATGCGATTATGTTTTACAACGAAGAACAGATAACATGAAGGGATCAGAGGAAAGTCTTGTTGCAGGATGGCCCTCAGTAGCAATAAAATTTACGTAACTTTTAGGATCCCTTTGGCGAACAGGGGGATGACCCGTGCACTAGACCTAGTTCTGGATCTTTTGATGTCTTAGCTTATAGAGAACTGTCAAGGGTGGATCGATCCAACAGATTAATTTAAAATACAATCATCTCAGTTGCACCCCGCCCTCTTTTCAGAACGTCCTCATGCTGTTTCAATAAACACAATATAATAATTCCTAGCAGAATCATTCCAGCACTTGGATTTTTTAAGGTGCAAGGACAACAATGAAATGAATCTCAACAATTCAATCAACTCGAATTCGTCTGTGGCCTATGTTTCTTGTGTTTCCATTTTGACAAAATTGCAAGAGAACTTCATTAGGAAGCGGGACTAATGTCGTGTTTTTCATTCTGGAAAAAAATCATTCAATTCAAATAGAGAATTGTCAAGGGCAGTTCGGTCAAAAAGAATTAGATTGAAATACAATCATCTCAGTTGCCCCATTCTAAAACAACCTATAACGTTGTCTACTGTTTCCATAAACTCTCTTATAATTTTGTAAGGTCCCAACGGAAGGAAATTCAAAAACAACGTGGTTTTAAAACATACGGGTAATCCTTGCAGTGCAGGGGTCACGGATTTCCACTACAGGAATCATAGGTTTGATTTTCAATACTTGCTGTGATCAGGCACCTTCATTTCTTCATTTATCGGTCTCTTTATTGCATCGCTCAGTTCTTGCGAAGGACAACTCTGATGAACAATATTTCTCCGGCAGACCTGCCAAATATTTTACTGCGAAATATATTGCTCTTATGTATGCTCATGTAAACATTTTATAAAAGACGAAGGCATTCACTCCGAAAGGCTGCAGGGTTGTTTCTGACAAGTTTCTTGGCGTCAACAACTGAAACATGGCATCAAATAACGGTTTAGCCACGGCGTTAAATGTCGCTATCGGATGCTCAGCCATCCTCGGAAACGATTTGGTGATTTTCGTCATGACGGTCAGACGTAAACAGTTCAGCTCTTTCACTAATCGACTTATCCATCACCAGTCGATCATCGACTTCGTCTCTGGTTTGGTGTTTCTCCTCATGACTGGGATCAAACAAAGTTTGCTACTGGAGAATGTGGAGGGAAATTTTCATGGTGTATTTCTCTGTAGGTTCATTCGCTCAAACTTGTTTGTTTGGGGTTTAAGTGTGACGTCCACGTACAATCTGGTGGTGATAGCTCTAGAGCGTTTTTTTGCCACGTGCTGTCCGTCAAACACCGCAACTACTGCTCACTCTTCAAGATCAAAGTTTCAATGTGTGCTGCTTGGATTATTGGTTTCGCATATGCGCTGAGGTTTATTTTTGTGTACAAAATCACTGATAATAAGTGCAGCTTTGATCCCATTAGTCTCAATGCGGTGATTGTTCTATTCATTGTGATTATTTTGGTGGAGTACATTATTCCTGTGATCCTCATCTCGTTTTCGTACGTTAGAATACTCCTCGTTCTTCGACACAAACTTGACAATGCTAACGCCAATCAGCAATATGGTGTCTTCAATAAGGCTAAGAAAAACGCTCAATGACGATGCTGATCGCTGGTTGCATGTTTTTCATTTGTTGGACGCCTGTTGAGATGTTTCGTTTACTCTTTGCCTGTGGTGTTCTCACTGCCTCAACGCCGTTACTTGATATCACATACGGAGCATTTACAGCATTGGTCATGTGTAATATGACCGTGAATCCAGTCGTTTATTGCTTCAAGTACGATCGTTTCCGTACACAGCTCAAGCAACTTGTACGAAGCCGATTTTGTCGAAACCGAGTGCGTCCTGGAGAGGAGTCTACCGATGCGCCATCTTTATCAATTAACCCAGTACAGGCAGACCGTAACTAGGTCATTGTAGAATCTTCAGTTTCTGCAGCTTCACCATATCAAATAATTATCCAAGTCGAGTAAATGACATTGGAAGCCCCATAAATCACCGTTGTATATTATGATTTCTGCAACAATCGCCGATTCTATGAAAACAGGATATATGAAATTGAGGATATCATCTTTATACAAGTTGCTTGTGTGGTGAGCTTATTTAAATTAGAGAGAATCAGATAGAATATACTCCTTAAAATATTTAGAATAATTATTTACTTTTTTCCATTATTATTGCTTGTTTTATACAAACATAGAGGTTTTGGCTGCATTGAAACATTAATAGTCAATACGTCAGCTGTTTTTCACTACGTGTTGTCTGGCTGTGGTGTTTGCTAACATGACAAACATTATTTGAATAACGGAGTGTTGTACCTCTTTGGCACTCCATAACAAATTGTAGCACAATAGCGAGAGAGGGCGTAAATATTAGTGGCTAGAACATTAAACACTGGTTTGTACATGTGAATGTCTAGAAAGTGTTTTGATGCATGGGTTTTAATTTAATGAAAAAAAAAACCAATAGCGGTTTTCAATATTCATTTCGTATCTATAATTATTATTATTAAGTCGGTATAAAAAGCACCAGAGTCTTTTGAAACAATAACATAAACCACGCTTCAATATCGGACCACTGGGTGCACTAACTCGAGAAAAAATTATACGCGGAGCCTTAGTAACAAAATGTAAATCCACCATTCTTCTGTAAATCAAATATTTGAAGATCATGGCTTTTATCGATTGTTGAAAAATAGTCCAATATTATTGTGCCATTGGTTGTTGACTTTCAACCTGGAGCGTTCTCAAACAATTTTTTGTTGATGCTATTTTTAAATTACCGTGGTGGGTTTTATTTGAAAGCCTGAACCCCTGTGTAGGCCTATCACTAAATACAATCGAAATGATATAATCAGGGTAAACAGGGGACCAACCTATTTGCGAACTGCCTATGAATTTTGGTGGCAGGAGTGACGGCTTGTTATTCGTTTAGTTGACCTTTGACCTATATTTGCTTGTTTTTTCGGTTACTTCTCTAACAAAAAATGGAGTTAATTATTTATGTATATATTTAAATTCTTAAAGGGTTTAACTGAAGATTTGTAGGGAGAAGTGTCCCTTTAACATTACTAGCTGGAACAATCATTAGTGAATCGTCGGTCTATATAATAATCGTAATTATAACTTTGAATAATTTCTTTGTTAAAAATATCATTATTTGCCACAAAACCGTAGGAATAAGAATGGTAAAACTTGTTCATGACGTTTGTAGTATAGCATTTATTATAACGGTGTATATTTTTAATGAGATAATGGCGCGGGAAGAATGTCTGTGTATGCTTTATTAATGAGATCGGAGTTGTGAGGGTGCTGACCGGTATAGCAGGAGATTCTGTGTCCCCTCCCCCCTGAGATTATGTGTGCCCCCCCCCCCACGGCGAACTGTGTACAAACTTCTTTTGACAGCGCTCTCTTTTGAATCATCCTCCTCCAGCCAATGTTAATTTCCCGTAGGGGGACAGAATCTCCGGGGGACAGATTTCCCTGGGACACCGGCACACGGCATGCGTAATGTATTTAAAGCCGGTGTCCTAGGCAAATCTGTCCCCCTGAGATGTTGTCCCCCACGGGCTGAAGGAGGTTGATTCAATAGAGGGCGCTATCAGAAGAAGCTTGTACCCAGTTCGCCGTATGGGGGACAGAATCTCCGGGGGACAGAATCTTCTGCCACACTGGGCGTACAAGTAACGTGCCATAATTAACGCTACAATTCATGCATTAATTATTGATTGCCATCAGTGTGAGGACTTTCCTTTGTCCCTTTAACTTAACACTCTCCCATGGACTAATCACGAAAAATGTGAAGACACAAATGTTCCTTTGTTCTGCTGTCCCCACTCTGCTGATAATACCATAACTATAGGAGTGGCGTTTGACCAAACCGTATACATGAAATTGTGTTGCCATTTAAACGGTTGAAATGTTAGTTAAATTGGTTAAAGCGCATGTTAATCATTGGTAAACCACAGGTACAAAACTACAAAGTAAGGTCAGAACTAGCTTTAACTATCTGATGTTGTTATACGATACAACAAGGACATCGAAAATATCTTTTACTAATTTGAGTTGAGAGCTCACTGATTGTTAAGTCCACCAATTCTTCAGAATAAGTGTTTTTGTCTGAAGTATTGTTTTTAAGACAAAAACATAGAATTTGAAGAAAACTTTATCACAATTCCTCAGGATACATTCCCACACGGAGAAAAGAAGCAAAAACATTTGACCCTATTTAACCTTAGGGCAGATTGTGTTCTAACAATAATTATATCTTACAAAAACACCCTGCATTTTGAGGTTGCAGATTCAGTAAAATTAAAAACAACTATTTCTTTTCAATGCACGAACACGCTCGATTAAAATATTACGAACTTTGATTGCGATTTCTAAGACTTACAATGCGTGATTATCAGTTTCCTTTGGTCGATACTTATTTTTCAGAAAAATTGCACACCGTTATAGATTTGGTGAACCTAAAACTCAGAATTTAAAGTTCACTGACGATCTACACAATCTCAGTGACTATCTGACTCCGTGAAAGTAGTTGTTCATGCCTTTTGAAAGTCCAACTTGACGATTTGAACAACGAGCTAGATGATTGAGTTTACTGACAAAGACCATTTTTGCTGAAAACTGAAATTCTCCTTGCGTCTTTGTCACAATAGAGAATTCAGTTTTACATCAGTCTTTATTCGATTTACAATGAGGGCAAAAAGTATGAGGCACCTAGGGACCCTTTGGCGAGGAGAATTATGAACCGTTGACTGGACCTAATTCTGTTTTTTTTTAAATCTTAGCTTATAGAGAACTTTCAAGGGTGGATCGATCCAATAGATTCAATTGAAGAACAATCTTGTCAGCTGCCCCCTTTCTCTGAACATATGCGCCGTCTGCTGTTTCCATAAACACTCTAATATTTTAAATTGAATCCAGCAGAAGAAAGCTCAAAATCGACGTGGTGTTTAGAATGCATTGCTTGCATCACGTTACTTTTGGATTTCCTCTACAGGAACGTTAGTTTTGACTCCAATACTTGCTGTGATTCAGGAACTTTCATTTCGTCATGTACCAGTCTCTTTATTGCCTCGTTCATTTCTTGCTACGTTCAGTTACACAGAACATCTCTGATGACGATCTTTCTCCGGCAGACTTGGAAAATGTTTTACTGTGAAATAAATTACTCCTCAGAATACTCGAATAAATATATTACAAATGACAAAGGCATTCACATCAAAAGTCTGCAGGGTTGTTACTGACAAGTTTTCTGGCGTCAATAACTAACAACATGGCATCAAATAACGGTTTAGCCACGGCGTTCAACGTCGCTATCGGATGCTCTGCCATCCTCGGAAACGGTTTGGTGATTTTCGTCATGACAGTTAGACGTAAACAGTTCAGCTCCTTCACCAACCGACTTATCCGTCACCAGTCGATCATCGACTTCGTCTCTGGCTTGGTGTTTCTCCTAATGACTGGGATCAAAAAAAGTTTGCTACTGGAGAATGTGGAGGGAAATATTTATGGTGTATTTCTCTGTAGGTTCATTCGCTCAAACTTGTTTGTTTGGGGTTCAAGTGTGACGTCCACGTACAATCTGGTGGTGATATCGCTGGAGCGTTTTCTTGCCACGTGCTATCCGGTCAAACACCGCAACTACTGCTCACTCTTCAAGATCAAAGTTTCAATGTGTGCTGCTTGGAGTATTGGTTTTACGTATGCGCTGAGGTTTATTTTTGTGTACAAAATCACTGACAAGAAGTGCAGCTTTGATCCCACTGGTCCCAATGCGGTGATTGTTCTATTAATTGTGACTATTTTGGTGGAGTACATTATTCCTGTGATGCTCATCTCGTTTTCGTACGTTAGAATACTCCTCGTTCTTCGACACAAACTTGACAATGCCAATCAGCAAGATGGTGTCTTCAGTAAGGCTAAGAGAAACGTCATAATGACGATGCTGATCGCTGGTTGCATGTTTTGTATTTGTTGGACGCCGGTTGAGATGTTGCGTTTACTCTTTGCAAGTGGTGTCTTAGGTACCGGAACGCCTTCACTTGAATACTTATACGAAACATTTACAGCATTACTCATGTGTAACATGAGCGTGAATCCAGTCGTTTATTGCTTCAAGTACGAGCATTTCCGTACACAGCTCAAGCAACTTGTACGGAGCCGATTTGGTCGAAACCGAGTGCGTCCGGGTAGAGGAGTCTACCGATGCGCCATCTTTATCAATTAACCCAGTACAGCCGACCGAAACTAGATCATTTTAAGATATTTAGTATCTGCAGCTTCACCATATCAAACATTGTCCAAGTGGAGTAAATGACATTTGAAGCCCCGCAAAACACCGTTGCGTATTATGATTGCCGCAATAATTACCGTCTTTATGAAAACAGGATCTCTGAAATTGAGGATATCATCTTTGCAAGTTGCTTGTGTGGTGAGTTTGTTTGAAATAAGAGAGAATCAGAGAGTATCTACTCTTCAAAAAAACAAACAAAACAAACGTTTCCTTTAATTGCTTGTTTTATATAAACAGAGAAGTTTTGGCTGCCTTGAAACGTTAATTATCATTACATCAGCTGTTTGTTCATTACTTCCCGTCGATATAGTTAAGTTAATTGGCTAACACGACAAAAACGATTTGAACAATGAACTATTGTTCCTCTTTCGCACTCCATAGACAAATTGTGCACTCCATTCAAACATTGTTCAAATCGCACAATCGATTTAGTTTAATGGTAATTGTCTTTGACAAAAACGGTTTGAAGAATGAACTGTGTTACCTGTTTGGTACTACATACAAAATTATGCACTCCATACAAAAACAATTGTAGCGAAATTGGAGATAAGAGGTTGTATAATGGCTCACGAGAAAGGGCGTTAATAGTTAAGTGGCTTGAACATTAAACATTAGTGGCTGGTACATGGGAATGTTTCAAATATGTTTTGTAGAGTTTAAATTGAATGAAGCAAAACAAATTAGGCTTTTCATTTTTCGTCTTTAAATGTTATATTTAACCACTTTGCCAAGATAATCATTTCGTATCTATAGTCGGTATAAAAAGCACCAGAGTCTTTTGAAAGAAGAGTATTAATCACGCTTTAAAATCGGACCGTTTGGTGCACTACACTAGAGAGAAAATTATTTGAAGGTAATGTGGGTTGTTTAAAAATGGTCCAAAATTATGCTCCTCATGTTGGTGACTTTCAATTTGGAGTGTTTCAAATACACTAGCCCTCTAAAAATGACCCTACATTGTTATTAACAGAGTGTAGGGTCATTGTCCAAGATGGAATTTAGCCATTATTTTTTACTTGTCCAGGGGCCGATTTCACAAAGAGATAAGACTTGTCTTATCTGAAGTTAGGACCAGTTAGGACCAGTTCTTAACTTAAGACTAGTCCTATTTCTTAGTATTGCCTAGGACTAGTCCTAAGTTAGGAAGAGTTTTGTGAAATCGACCCAGAGGTGTTTTTATTTTGGATGAGCCTACCTCAAACACTCAGCTAACCTACTAATAATACAAAAAAAGCAAAGTTTTGGTACAGGAAAATATATTTTATTTATTTTAAAGTATGATATTATTGATCCATTTGATCGGGTTCCTCTCTTTCATATCACTTGAGTTGACACATTAATCCTGCAATGCCCCGCCCCTGTCAGATTTACACGACTGCCATTGGTTACTGCAGCCAGTAGACCGTTGGACAACGTGTATAACTCCTTTGTAATGTTGATTTCGTACCTTTTTCAGAGCTAATAACCTTCCAGATGTTGAAGATACAGTTTGAAAAAAAACCCCACCCAAATTAACAATAATTAATTGCAATCCTGCAATGCAATTAATTGCAATCCTGCAATGCCCCGCCCCTGTCAGATTTACACGACTGCCATTGGCTACTGCAGCCAGTAGACCGTCGGACAACGTGTATAACTCCTTTGTAATGTTGATTTCGTACTTTTTTCAGAGCTAATAACCTTCCAGATGTTGTAGATACAGTTTGAAAAAAAACCCACCCAAATTAACAATGATTAATTTTATTTTGTGTGTGTGTTAATTAGAATATGTTTACACTGTTAAACCGCAGTATTTTTGTGAAAAAGCCTATGTCGAAAGTGTTTTCTAACTGGACATTCCGAGTCCATGAGTCACACTGCCTACATGGTCATAGACTATTTCAATCGGGCCTGTCTGAACAGGATAGAACTTGAAAGGTTTCACCTATTTTTGCTAAAAACTGAACGAGTAATCAACTAAAATGTGTTTTCGGTCTACTGGCTGCAGACCGGTAGGCCATCGGCGATGATGAGTTTTTGTCATGGAGTCTTCAACACACAATAGCTCCACGGGCACACTGTCAGAGCCACGGCCCGTTACTCGGACTGTCAGAATTTCATCTTAGAGATTGAGATTCCATCAATTTACAGTATTATTCACTTTGTGAATATGTGTCCACGTTTTTGTTAATTATTTACTCACATATAGCTGTAAATAATCGAGGTTTATTTTGGTTCAATAATAAATAATGTAATACGACGGGAAGTACGAGTCATAATCTCGTGACTAGTCAGAGTCAAATTTTAAATTTTAGGCCGAGAGATCCAGTGACCACGAATCAGGCCAAACTTTTGGGTTATTATTATACTGGAGTATTCTACTTTTGGAAGATCTTTCGAGTCATGTTTGAGTTTTCATTACCGCCCCTAAATCAAAACGAGGGCGAAGTTTTCCTACATTAGAACACTCTCACAAGAGGGCGGTTTACATGAGACGAAAGTTGCAACGTGGAGCTTCCCTTAGCAACCAATGCTTAATGCTAAGTATTCAACAGTATTTTAAAAAAATATTTAAATGTCTCTCAGCCTCCTTAAAAAAACGTGTAAAGATTAATGTCTTCTAATCACAGTGGTTACACCATTTGCACATAAATAATACTATTTGTGTTTTGATTTTATGAGTAATTCTGCTGCCACCTATAGTGTCAATAAATTAAGGTCTCACAGTGTATAGCACTCGTATCAAATGTATGAGTGCAGAAGCTCCATTTCCTTCAAACCTGAAAGTGGACGTTCGGACCGTGTACATTGTCAAACAAATTATTTATTTATTTTAAATTTACTTGTCTCATAAACAATTATTGTTGAACCAACTGTGCAGTTGTGTACTTTTTGTAGTGGGATAATTCTCTGCATTAACATAAGTGTAATTCACAGAGACTTGTTAACTAAGAGGTAAACTAAGAGGTGTGTTTATGGATCATATACTATTCGTATCACTCCTGCAGGCAGGCCTACTCAATATATTGTCTATTTTTATCTGTCAATCATACTACTTTAACCTCGAAATTCGGCTCGGGAAAATAGAACGCGCCGAGGATCACCTCGGTAGTCGTAGTTTTAACAATAGCACTCGAAGCAGTCAATATTTGTTTTAAAACACCCCATGAATATATTGTGCCTAGACGCGTCAATGTACCAATAACCTGCAGTTGCTATGGGTGTAGTACATTTGTTGCCATGTGTTAGTACATCGGTTGCCATAGGATAGGTTGCTGCGGGTATTGTACCTTGGGTGCGTTTTGGCGGCTGTAACCAATAATTGTTTCTGACGTCATAACCAAAACGGTAACCGAGCTCACAACTCGGTTATCGTTCAGTCTGAACAGCAGAACCAACGACCAACAACCGAAACAGTTTTTGGTTACCGCCGCCAAAACGCACCCCTTGTTTGCTGCGTGTATTGCGCGTCGCGTTTGCGCAGTCTTCTAGTACAAAATTAGACTTCTCATGTCACACGCTCTAAACCAATCAAAGGGCAAAATCTGTGTAGGGGGTGTTATAATATTAATTTTTATAAGTAGCTGCATAATAATTATGAGCGTTTCAAACACCGCTTGCCGGTGTATCATTGTACTGCGTGCGTATGTGCCGCGCTTAGGACTAGCTGCGTGCATAATGAGCTTTAAAAAAAAAAACGCGCGCGCACTTTACTATTTTTACACTGAGCTGGGACAAAACTGCGTCCTCGAACCCAGCCCGGCGAGATTTGTTTTCCTACGATTTGTTTGTCCCCCCGTACGGCGAACTGTGTATAAACTTCTTTTGATAGCGCCCTCTTTTGAATCACCCTCCTCCAGCCCATGTTATTTTCCCGTATTATAGCGGCCGGGCGGCCGGGTGTTCAGGGTTCAAAGGTGAATTTTCGTGGCACGAATTTGTCGTTTATTCAATTGACGAGCCTACGTCTTTAATAAAGGTTCATAATTATCACTGGTAACATAGTATTCAGCTGTAGGCCTAATGTTGTAACCGTTTGTAAACGTGAAATGACTAATAAAATCAGCACTCTTTTTTGCACAACAAGAAACGTCTATTTCAGTCAATTTACTTATGGGGATCCTAAATGATTGTTTAACAATCAGCGATGGACCTCACTTCACATATACATGCGAAATTGACAACAAAATACTGAGTTGGCACTGAACACGTCATTGCGAGTCTGTGCTTATGACGTCATGTCTTGCGTTGCCACCAATGCATTCACGAATTGCAGACCAGTTTTCTCATTGCAGTAAAAATTCGGAAGTGGAAGGTTCATTGCCGGAACCCCCCCCCCCCCGAAAAAAAAAAAAATAAATAAATAAATACAAATTTCAAAAAGAATTTTTCAAATGTGACTGTTCGAGCGATGAATCTTCATCTTAAAGAAAGGTTTTTCTACACTACGAGCTATAGGTACAAGCAGAACATGAAACACGATGTCGACTACTTTGTTCTATGCTTTGTTTTTGTTCATTTAATTTCATGAATGATGAATGAATCAATTATAAGGCTTTACTTTCACTACTGTGCTTTGAGCCTATTGGCCATGCCCTCCGAGATACAAAAAAGTGACCTCAATGGTATGCGCTTCAATTCAGCCGGAATGATCCACATTGAGCAGGAGATAGGGGTGACGTAGCCCTATATAGGACTCTTCCTCTGTGCCGTACACAGATACAGAGTCCTAGATATCAGGGTCCATTTCTGGGGCGGAAAATTTTCAAAGCTTCATAACTCAAATCTTACCTGCAATGAGCCACTAATTTTACCGGATTCACATTTCATGGCAGGTTCCTGCGGTGGGTTTTGGACGTCACATATTTCTCCTAAACCCATCATTTTCGTGAAATAATGCAGCTCTCAACGTTGAACATTTTGTACAAATTTGTAACACATTTTATTACAAAAACCTATGACGCTTGTGTTTGCGTGTGTTCGTGTTGTCTGCGCGGTTGCCGATTACGCATAACGCAAAACGCGCAAAATAACCAAAAAAGTGATGTGAATCCGGTGAAATTAGTGGCTTCTTGCAGGTAAGATTTGAGTTATGAAGCTTTTAAAATTTTCCGCCCCAGAAATGAACCCCAATATCCAGGACGTCACTGTAGTATAAATACCAAAGTGAAAGGCCGCCAGGGCTAGTGGGTGACGGGGAGGGTGTTTATTCTTTGGAGGACTAATAATATTTAGGCCGGTGTGGGAAGAGATTCAGCTGTCCTCCCATCGGAAATAAATGTGTACAAATTTCGTCTGATAGCGCCCTCTTTTGAATCAGTTTCGTTAGCCAATGTTGATTAACCGTATGAGGGAGACACACACCGGGGGACAAAATCCCCTGAGACACCGGCATTGTAGCTACAAGCAGAACATGAAGTATAATGTCGACTATGCTTTGCTTTAATTTTTATATAAATTTTTACTTAAATTTCACTAATGACTCAATAATAAGGTAGCACTTGGCAAAATTGATGGGGGGGGGGGTACCCTAACGGCCAGTCCCCTCCGATCCAAAATTACTACCCCCCCGCCCCCCCAAAAAAAAGTAAAGAAGACTGAAACCAGGTCATTGTAAGATCTTCATTATCTGCAGGTTCACCATAGAAAAGGTAGGGCCTACTGCTATTGGCCAATCGGATTTTGGTATGAGTTATTCCGTCAATTATCAACCATCAACCCGTCCATTACAGAGGCAAGTTATATTGTTTTTAAAGTAACTTTAGTTTTAATTAGACATCTTATGATGTTCCGACTGAGTTAGTAGAACGCATTTATATGAAAACCTAGAACGACCGCGGCCGCCCAACCCATCCACGGCTTTGCTTTGATTTTTTTTAAATCAGTAGCAAAAATAGACCACCATTAGAAATTTGATGCACGAATTAAATTGATGTTATTCAATCAACAATCAGTGCAGTATTAAATCTAAGCCATCCACTTAATCTTCTCTAATGTACTTGAACTAGTACAGCCATCAATTTCCTGTATCAGTATTGGTTTCTATTGTTCTAATAAATTGACGAGAGCGAAACATTCTCAGAAAAAAATATTTTGAAGGACATCGTTGCTAATTTCTGCTCTTCACCGTTACTCCCAACGTTGCTGATTGATTCATGTCCTATAAAAGATGTAATAAAGCTATGCCATCCAAAGACTTTGATGCAGTCATGTTGGCTGTGGGAGAAATACGTGAACTGAAATACTGTGTCGGACATAAAAACAAATGAAGGAAAGAGTCAGTTAACATCGTTCTTTTCCATCCAGCATTACTACAAAACGTTTATGTTATTTATTTATTTATTAAGAAGTAAACGTCGATGATAACTGTTAGGAAATGAAGGTGAAACCTTTTGTCACAGGAGCTTTCAGCGTTGTATTTGGATGCTCAGCCGTTTTTTGAAACGCTTGTTTGTGATTTTCGTCGAGACGGTCAGACGTGATCAGTTCAGCTCCTTGAACTAACCGGCTATCCGTAACCACTCAAGCACATGAATGTTGTGAGATGCAACGATTAAAATAAATTAAACAATCAATCAATTTGACTTCAAAATGTTTGGTTTACAGCATTTAAACGTTTATAATTCTCTTCAAAGTCACGTAGTTCAATACTGCACGTTCGTTGGTTAAATGGATTCTTACAATAATTATTAAAGCTTGCCTTACAGATATACAGTTTTATATAAAAACTTTGGAAGACTCCGGCAGATTTTTCTTCAGACAATCAACAAAATGCACCCAAACTTAAATAATATTCGCTCATTTTAACATGTACCGGTAGTAAATGCCAACTTGATTGCAACGCACAGAATTAAACCTTCACTTATTTTCATTGACTTTGTAAATCAACAACAAAAAATCCTTGAACTTCAAACTACCTCATTGTAACTATATTAACATAACTCAGCAGGCGTGTTTCGTCACGTGGAAACAAATTAATGAAAATATTGTTGAATTATTTTTCCAAAATCAAGAAGCAATTAATACCAGTTCTACGCGAACCGACGACTCGTTTTTTTTTCTGCTCGGTTGTAATAAGAGTTATAAAGTCAGCATTCTCCGCTTCTGTCTCATTACTGTGTCTTGAGCTGAGAGGAACTGACGAATGCAAAGCCATACACTGCTTTTTAAGGACTCCTGGCCGGCGCTACTCAATCTTGCTGGGTTTCTATATTTTATAAGGTCTAATTTCTTTCTGGAGAGGAATTGTGCTTGTGCTGTAGGCTGGTTACTTTACGCTCAAATGACAAATTAATATGTGTAAGTTTACTTCGACACCATTAAAGTAACAATCTTGATGGTCAAGTAAAAATAGATCCCGGTTAGAGAAGAACATTCTTCCAGTCACATTTTTTCAATTTCAGTGAATAACTTTCCACTAAGGGAAAATGGCAACCAGTCCTCTTTTTACAGCGTTCAGCGTCGTTATCGGATGTTCAGCCATTCTCGGAAACGGTTTGGTGATTTTCGTCATGACGGTCAGACGTGAAAAGTTCAGCTCCTTCACTAACCGACTTATCCGTCACCAATCCATCATCGACTTCGTCTCTGGTTTGGTGTTTCTCCTCATGACTGGGATCAAACAGAGCTCGCTTTTGAAGAACGCGGAGAGAAATTTTCCAGGAGAGATTCTATGTAGGCAAATTGGTGGTGATATCGCTGGAGCGTTTTCTTGCCACGTGCTATCCGGTCAAACACCGCAACTACTGCTCACTCTTCAAGATCAAAGTTTCAATGTGTGCTGCTTGGATCATTGGTTTTGCATATGCGCTGAGGTTTATTTTTATGTACAAAATCATTGTCAATGAGTGCGTCTTTGATTATTCCAATAGTCCTAATGCTTTGATTATTATCAGCAGTGTGAGTATTTTGATCGAGTACATTATTCCCGTAATCCTCGTATCGTTTTCGTACGTTAGAATACTCCTCGTTCTTCGACACAAACTTGACAATGCTAACGCCAATCAGCAAGATGGTGTCTTCAGTAAGGCAAAGAGAAACGTCATAATGACGATGCTGATCGCTGGTTGCATGTTTTGTATTTGTTGGGCGCCCGTTGAGATGTTGCGTTTACTCTTTGCCAGTGGTGTCGTAGGTACCATAACTCCTTCACTTGAATAGTAACTTTGAATAAGGCGCTGGGACCGGGCGAAGACACGCTTTACCGCAGACTCTGCACTTTTATACGACTATTATAAATACAATTGCTTTCGGGCGCCGTAGACACAGAATTCTGCGGAAGACAACGCCAAGAAAAATGAGGCAGGTTTTGTCGCTCATAGTTAATACTGAGAATGATGAACCAGGATATTGACACACTCAGTCCCACTGTGTAGACAGTAACAACAAACTCACTGTTTTCACATCCAGACTCAGAATTTTGTGTGATATTTGTTTGACAAGGAAAATAAACTAAATGGACACATCTTAATAAAGGTTCATAATTATCATTGGTAACATAGTAATAGTACTCAGCTGTAACGTTGTAAATTCAGTAATGGTGAAATTACCAATGAAATCAAAACTTCTTTTTTGCACAAAATGAAACGTCTACTTCCGTCAATTTACTTGTGATGATTCTAAATGATTATTTACCAATCAGCGATGAATCTCAGTTTTATATTCGCTTGCATCTTTGAAACAAAATTTACAACAAAATGCTGAGTTGACACTGAACACGTCATTGCGAGTCTATGTTTATGACGTCATGTTTTGCGGTTCTTGTGCCATTTTTTCACTCTGAAAAATTGAAACATACCATCACGGTCGATGTTTTAAGAATGCTCACATGATATCGGAATCTTACAAATTGAAAATGAATTTACAGCATTTAATTCTTTATAATTCTCTTCAAAGTCATGTAGTTCAATTCTGCACGTTCGTTGGTTCCCTGGATTCTTACAATAATTATTAAAGCTTGCCTTACAGATGTACAGTTTTATTTGAAAACTTTGGAAGACTCCGGCAGATTTTTTCTACAGACAGTCTACAAAATAAACCCAACCTAAAATAACGGTCGATCATTTTAACATTGTAGTAAATGCCTACTGGATTGCAACGTACAAAACTTGTTCCTTTAATTTTCTTCATACCATTGGCATCAAGTGACGGTTTGGCATTATTTTGTGATCATTGCATGCTCGCCATTGTCGGAAGCATCCCTGCCAAACTCGATTCGCATTGGGAGCGGTTTTGAATTCTTTCGTCCTTGTCTTATAAAAATTAGACATCAAACAATTTTTCGGTTATGCGACTCGGTATTGGCTTATCGCTGTGTGGGTTTTTTTGTTTGTGTTTTTTATTTCTTTTTTTCAAACCTTATTTTTTTTAAACCTATCAACATACCCTATGGAATCTTAATCACAGAGATGACGATTTGAAAGGTTTTCTACTTTTGTTATGGTTTCTGCGGTCAAGAGCCAACAATAGGATAGCCTGGAATCGGACTATTGCAACTCCTACCAAAGGTCCAGAGTGTCCTTGAAGGATGAATACGAACGATTCTCTGCATTTCCTGTTTTGAATTGGCTATTTCATTGATAGAACCATTGAATACCCTTTGGGAATAAAATATTATACTTAAATTCATGGCGTACTAAGGGTCACTTCATTTCATCTCACGGTCTCTATGCTGCCTGGCCCAGACACCTGAAATCGTCAGTCTGAAAACATTTGAGATATTTTAAAAAGGGACAAGTTTGACCAACGATATTTCTTCATCAATTTTGTGTCAATGTTTACTGTGAATTACTATACTTCTTGATTGTTTGCTCATGTAAACATGTTGTGTGAGACCTACTGATTCTTACCGAAAGACTGCAAAGCTGTTTCTTACAAGTTTCATTATTAACATTATAAATCTCACAAACAAAAAAACATGGCACAAAAAAACGATTTAGCCACGGTGTTCGATGTCGCTATCGGAAGCTCAGCCATCCTCGGAAACGGTTTAGTGATTTTCGTCATGACGGTCAGACGTAAACAGTTCAGCTCCTTCACTAACCGACTTATCCGTCACCAATCCATCATCGACTTCGTCTCTGGTTTGGTGTTTCTCCTCACGACTGGGATCAAACAAAGTTCACTTCTGAAGAATTTGGAGGACAATTTACTGGGAGAAATTCTGTGTCGGTTCATTTTCTTCAATTATTTTGTTTGGGGCCTAAGTGTGACGTCCACGTACAATCTGGTAGTGATATCTCTAGAGCGTTTTCTTGCCACGTGCTATCCAGTCAAACACCTCAACTACTGCTCACTCTTCAAGATCAAAGTTTCAATGTGTGCTGCTTGGATCATTGGCTTCGCATATGCGCTGAGGTTTATTATGAAAAAAATCATTGACAATGAATGCGGCATTAATAATTCCACTAGTCCTAATGCGTTGATTGTTACATTCATTGTGAGTGTTTTGATCGAGTACATTATTCCAGTGATTCTCATGTCGTTTTCATACGTTAGAGTACTCCTCGTTCTTCGACACAAACTTGATAATGCTAACGCCAACCAGCAAGATGGTGTCTTCAGTAAGGCTAAGAGAAACGTCATAATGACGATGCTGATGGCTGGTTGCATGTTTTTCATTTGTTGGACTCCGATGCAGACGCTGCGGGTGCTCATTACCACTGGTGTAGTGACTCAAGTTTCCTTAAAAATTCTCATTGGTCGGGTATCCATGGGTTTGATCTTGTGTAACATGAGCGTGAATCCAGTCGTTTATTGCTTCAAGTACGAGCATTTCCGTACACAGCTTAAGCAACTTGTACGGAGCCGATTTCGTCGAAACCGAGTGCGTCCTGGAGAGGAGTCTACTGATGCACACTCTTTGGCCATAGACCCGATACAGCAGCCTCCAACAGCATCGGTAAGCTAAGAACAAAAATCCGACAGTAGTTTGCATGCGGATTTTAGTCTTGGTCCACACTACAACATTTTACCCACTGTAATAATTATATCCAGCAATAACGACCGTTTTTATAGTCTCCTCGTCAGTATAAACGGTGTCGTCAAAACAGGAACAGTTCTCTTAGCTCACAAAACTGAGAAGTGTTCGTTGTAAGGTCGATGTTTGGCTCTTGTGTTTTGCAAGAATTGTTTTGGTTTAAAAGAAAGACGAATACAATGAATGAACCAAACAGGAAACTCGAATAACACAATTTACATAAATTGCAGGAATTATTTTTTTATTTTATTTTTCCGAAATCAACTGTATCCTAAAGAAGTATTCCGCTACGGATCAGTATTGGAGAAGGACACGTACGAACATTTCTGCGTATAGTTCCAGCAACTTGTATCAGGCATTCATGTAACATGAGTGTGATTCCAGTCGATTATTGCTTCAAGTACGAGCATTTCCGTACATAGCTCAAGCAACTTGCACGGAGCTGATTTCCTCGAAACCGAGTGCGTCGTGGAGAGGAATTCTACCGATGCGAAATCTTGATCAATTAACCCAAAACAGCAGACTGGTAGATCACGGTCATTTTCAGTAGCTGTTTTCAAATCACATTATGTTTGGCTGCCGTAAACAAACTTTGCCCGATATGAACGTGCATAAATTACTGACAAAAAAATAAGCCGTTTCAAATTAAACGGGTGACCACCAAATTTGATGAATTTTCGGTTCATGTGTTTTTTTATTGAAAAAATGGATGATCAACTCACTCGTCCAAAACAATGATGTACTTTCGCTTTAAAGGCATCGCACACGTTTGGTAATTTGTTTGAAACCTATATAGTTGTAGATATATACCATAAAAGTAACCTGTGAAAATTTCATTTCAAAAGGTGGTAGCGTTTTTGAGATATTGCCGAAAATCTCGAGCGGTTTGTCCACGCAGGAAGAACAATCTCAGCATTGGAATACACACTCTGAGAAGCGTTACGCGTATAAAACGCTTCTCAGATTCAACTGTTTTGGGGATAAAAAATAATTTGTCCATAACCGCAGCACTCGAAGTGAAAAGTTTCTCAAAATGCTTTAAACTATCCAAAGCTGCTGTACTTTATACCAAGTTAGTTTTTGTTGCCATTAATTATCAGAATCAAAATTTGATTTTAAAAATGTATGTATTAATAACACGTGTTTAGTAGATGTTTTGGTTACATCATTTGCACATAAATATTACTGTTGCATACTGTTGCAACACTTCAAACATCAAAGGAAAACGCAAGCACCTTCTATTGGCACAAAATGGTGGGAAGTGGTAGGTCGCCCTCGAAACCAATTTAGAAGTCTTAACCCACAATGACCGTGGGCACCAAAACACTGGATACCGAAACATTTTAGAGAACATATACTTTATAATAATAATAATAATAATACTTTATTCAGGCATGTCACAATACAAACAGAAAATACACATTAAGTAAAAGACATAGCGTATAAAAATATAAAATATGAAAAACTACCCCATCTAAATATACATCAAGAATAGAGGTACTATAAAAATATTAAAACTGCCCCATCCCGATTTACAGCATGGATTGAAATATACAGCGACGTTTAAAAGATAAACATGGCAAAGACAGAACACACAACAGGCCAAATAAACCAAGGAGCAACAGACAAAACAAAAGATGGGCTGCCTAGGAGGAAAACAAAAGTGAAATAAAACACTATCACCCAAGGGGTGTGTTACTCCGACCCCCCCAAAAAAACAACGACGACAACGACAACCACAACAAAAACACACGCAGACACACAAACAAAGAACAGTGAACAGACGAGCACTAGAAGCAGACAGACACGATGGAAACAAGAACAAAGCAAATTTAGTTTAAGTTATAAATGTGATTTTTAAGTTCAGTAAAAAAACTAGACAATGGGGCACATGTAAATCTATCTACAATGCTGACAGGATAAGAACTCCAGTTCCTGATAAAAAGACATGGCATAGAGTATTTAAAAGTATCAGTGCGAGCAAACAGGTGGTGAAACGTTAACCTAGAATTGGAATGTCTGTTATTGACGTTGATCAGACTAAGAAAGGACGGTGGAAAATAACCCCAGTTACCAAACAAGAGCTGCCTACAGACAAATTTCATGAGCAAGTACTCCCGTCTGGCACTCAATGTACTAAGATGAAGCTCACATAGCCGTTCGGAATAAGGTTGCTCTTGTCTTTGCTGATGTAAAATAAGGCGTGAAGCAAACCTTTGTACTTTCTCGAGTTGATCAATGTGCCTAACTCTGTACACACTCCAAACCGGAGAACAATAATCGAGGATAGGCATAATAATAGATTTATACAGAGTAAGCAAGGTTTTAGTACTACAATCACCCATAACGTGGCGCATAAAACCAAGAGTCTTGTAGGCCTTTGACGTGACGTTGTTAACATGCTCATCCCAAGTGAGATTGTGCTGAACGTGAACCCCAAGTAATTTTAATGTTTTCACCTCTGGAATAAGAGTATGACCCAGAGAGTACAACGGGGGGTAAGATTGCTGTTTGATCCTGGTTAGGGCCATAACTTTGGATTTCTGAGGATTAAGTGTGAGTGAATTTTGGATAGCCCAGTCACTGATGATGTTGAGATCAGTTTGAAGTTGAACAACGTCACTGTCAGACCTTATCTGTTTAAAAACAAAGGTGTCATCTGCATAATGATAAGGCAAGTTATTAAGATGTAAATTAAGATCATTAAGATAAATATTAAAAAGCAATGGCCCCAAAACAGAGCCCTGCGGCACTCCAGACCCCACATCCGTCCAGGTAGAGTGACAACCGTGAAACACAACCCTTTGTTTACGGTCACAGAGAAAAGAGCTAATCCATGAAAGGAGAGGTCCTTCAATCCCATAGGTTTTCTGTAATTTCAGAATAAGAGTGTTGTGCGAAATCGAGTCGAAAGCTTTACTAAAGTCTAAAGAGACAATGTGAACGCAGGATTTTGGTTGATCTAGGATGTGAGACCACTTGGTTAAGGTGTCAGCAAGAATTGTGGTACAGGAGCGACCAGGCAGAAAACCATGCTGAAGATTGTACAATAGACCGTTATTCTGGAGATGCAGTCTAAGATTCTCGGCCACAAAACCTTCTAAAATCTTGCAAAAAATAGATGTCAGAGCGATTGGACGATAATTATTTACGTCACTCCGATCACCTTGTTTAAAAATAGGCACAATATTGGCAGTTTTCCAGGCACTGGGCAGCTTACCCTGACAGATAGAAAAATTTAAAAACTTTGCCAGAACAGGGGCGATTTCAGAGGCACATAGTTTGAGCATTTTTACGGTCACACCATCAGGGCCAGCTGCCTTACCCGTTTGCATTTTCATAATCCTCTGCACCACCTCACCAGGTGACACATGCACTGATGTAAGGTGAGGAGTGTCCAGCTGTGGTGAAGTGATGCGGTCAGATGGGGGAGAGTCTGTAAAATGAGCAGCAAACTTAATATTAAAAGTATTAGCTATATTCTGAGAATTACACGACATAACACCATCAATCTTAAATGACCTCACTTGGGCAACAGCACGCTTGGTTTTTATATAAGACCAAAAGCGCTTACCATTATCTTTCAGTGTCAGCAAGTGATGAATGTATTGAGCTCTGGTAGCCTTTGTCTTGTTCCTAACTTTGTTACTCAAGGAACGATATATTTTCCATAGGGTGGAACTATTCTGCTGATCATTCTTACAGGCAAGATATTTATCATAGCATTGACGCTTCTTGGTAACAAGCCGTCTAATCTCATTCGTGATCCAGGGCTTTCTACGTTTACGACTAGTATAACGAGGAACGCTCTCATCAATACATGACATGAAGAGATCAAGAAAGCATGCCCACGCCGTGTCAACATCGTTACTGTAATAAATACTATCCCAAGAGGAACGCCTAACGAGTTCACTCAAAAGAACAACATCGCACTTAGCATAACAATAACGAGAATGAGACAACCTAGGCATGGTTCCAGACAAACCCTGAATGCTAAAACTAATCAATGAATAATCTGATGTGGAGAAAGGATCCAATACATTAACATGTGTCAGTTGCTGAGGTTGAGTAGTAAATACATGGTCTAGAATAGCACTGGGGCCATTTAGCACGACCCGAGTAGGTTTAGAGACAATCTGATGAAGTCCAACACCCCCAGTTAAATTTTTTAATGATGAGAACCATTATTTTCGCACCAGTTCACATTAAAATCACCCATCAATAGAATGTTTACAAACCGACTAGTGTCCAATGAAAGTAAGGCATTCTCTAGCAAGGCTAGAGAGTCTGCATCATTAGGTGGACGATAGTACACACCACACAGCCAAGGGTCATTCTTTATGGTACAGGACACGAAGATGCACTCAAGATCATTTAGAGTTGGATGACAAATTGAGATACGCCACCTCCTTGACGCCACCTCCTCTTGTGTAACGGTCCTTTCTAAAGATGATGTGATTGGCGCTAAGAGCTCCGTCGGGTATCGATGAGTCCAACCACGTTTCTGTGACTCCAAACAGACTGATGTCAGTGGACTCCAGAAGGGATTCTAGTTCAGCCAGTTTGTTTTTAATGCTTCGGGCGTTAAATAAAATACAGTGATTTCCGGCCACTGGCCCCATTCCAGATGACACAGAGCCTGGTGAAGATTCAAGAGTGACATCAAAATAGGAATCTGAGAACACTGGAAGGGAACAATGTAGGCAGGTCCAAGGCTCATCGGGGGAAGAATAAAGTCTGCGGTATTCTGACAGAGAGACACTCTGACATTTGGTGTGAAACCACGCCCCACAGTTGGAACATAAAAGCCCATGTTGGTTGGATTTAACCGGCTTGCTACAGGTGTCACAGGGGTGTTTATAGTTAGGTCCCGGATTGGGGTGGACATCACCAGCAATGGAAAGAAGACTGTGTACACAGCACGTAAATGTTGAATCATGATTCCGATAGCGTAGTCGGGGGCAGCCATGAAAAGTACGTCTCCAGTGCCAGCGAAGACGGGATGTTGATCCAAAAGCATGAGCCAGCCGTATTTGTATAAAAAAGTTACAACTCCTGCTGATTTTATTTATGTTATCAGTTCTTATAACACTGCTTCCCTTAAACGACGGCAGACCCTGGATATACAGAGGTTCATGTGCAGAATTCCAGGGTTCATATGAAGAGTGTGTGGTAGAACATGGACTGCTTAAAACACTTACGCCAAAGTTCAGCAAGATGAAGTTGACGATGATGATAAATGCCAACAACCGTATGCGATGCACATGTGAAAGTTCGACGGACGCCATGTTGATCCAGTGTTGATTACAGATTAAACGCACAACATGGAAAGGGAATCCAACAAATTGTTTGCTAATAAATTTCATAAGTTTAAGCGAGGTGACAGCGGGTACCAACCGCATCTCTGGTTGCAGCATTCGCAAACGGACACTAACCCTCAGAAATCTTAGAAACGATTCATGCATTAATTGTTTCTCAGATTAAAGTGGGTTTTTTATGTTAAAATTTTGTCTAAACCATTACTTCTGAGGGAATCCTTTCTAAAAATAGTTTACACTATTCATTTTTGTCTTGAAATGAAAATAAGTATTTAACTAGTTTGCCAAAATATTCATTTCGTATCTATAGTCGGTATAAAAAGCACCAGAGTCTTTTGAAAGAATAGTATTAATCACGCTTTAAGATCTGACCGTTTGGTGCCCTACACGAGAGAGAAAATCATGGGCGGAGCCTCATGAAAAAATGTTAACCCACAACTTCTTCTGTAAATCAATTATTTTTCCTGCAGTACGGGTGACAAAATTTCGTATCATCTTACAAATCATTAGCTGTTGCCAACAGCAGGTTGTAAGAATCGTAATACACAAAGAATATGGAGCTATAATCTCATTTTAATCAAGCCTAATAGATGTCTCAGAGGTGCTAGGGATGTTTATTTAATAATAATAATAATAATAATAATAATAGTTAGTTTTTATATAGCGCTTTTCACGCCGAAGGGCGTCCCAAAGCGCTTCACATTATTACCCCTGGTCACTGGGCCTTAAATCATTCCTTAAACCATCTCAGCTCCCTGGGGAGTATACAGCCTGTGCAACATTAATGCGCTACTCGGCTAAATCAATCACAAGAACCATCTCTGCCCTCACAGGTACCCATTTACCCCTGGGTGGAGAGAAGCTTATGGTTAAGTGTCTTGCTCAAGGACACAAGTGTCACGACCGGGATTCGAACCCACACTCTGCTGATCAAACACCAGAGCTTGAATCCGGCGCTCTTAACCGCTCGGCCACGACACCCCACATTTAGCAATTATGAAAACAAAAAATGTTTATTTTGGTAACTAATTCGCTAATTACAGCCAGCAATGCTTAGTGCTAAAAGTGTGTCAGTAAAAATGTATAAACCGTTACTTTCCCGATGTTCTAAATTGTTAAGAAGCCGTCCACGCCCCCCCCCCCAATAATCTATATTTAACGGCTTCCATATCGCCCCTGAAGACTCACAAACTAACAAAAGCTGTGATTCTCTGTCAAGCTGCTCTCATAGTAATGAGCACTGTGGAGGGTAGAGTCAATGCATGTCAACACTAAAGATTTCTATAGCATTACAATACATTAGGGAGTCCTGCCTTTGGCTCACACAATCTGAATTGATCTGGGAGTGACCCTGGCCTGTCAATTTTCCACTCTAATTCTTGAAGGTACAATTGAGGATATCATAAAAGGATTTTTTTCAACTTGCATGAAGGGAGTAATTAACAAAAATGCAAACAATCGTACTGTTCGCTACAGCTATTGAGTCTCCCTAGAAGGTTTTAAGGTAATGAGTTTTTGTAGGCTGTTGAAAAATTGTCAGATATTGTGCTCTTCTATTCGGGGTGATTTTATTTTGGATGAGCCTGGCTCAAACACTCATCAGCTAACATGTTGAAATAAAATAAAAAAATTAAAAAAACCCGGAAGTTTAGGTATCAAAACATATTTGATTTATTTTAAAGTATGATGTTATTGATCCATTTGATCAGGTTCCGCTTTTTCTCAACAAATCATATCACTTGAGTTGACACAGATGACGGGTTTTTGTCATGGGGTCTTCAACGCGCTGTAGCTCCACGGGTACACTATCCGAGCCACGGTCCGTTACTCGGACTTTCAGAATTTTAACTTTGAGTGAGATTCCATCATTATTATTAATTTACATCATTATCCACTATGTGAATTTGTGTCCACATTTTTGTTAGATATTTACTCACAGATAGTTGTAAATAAACGCGGTTTGATTTGGTTCAATAATAAATAATGTAATACGACTGGAACTACGACTAGCTGTCATGATCTCGTTTTCAAAATTTTAGACTGAGAGATCCAGTGACCACGAATCAGGCCAACTTTGGGGGTTATTATTAAAGTGGAGTATTCTACTATTCAATCCATTCAAATTGGCTCTATATTACAGCCCTAAATCAAAACGAGGACGAAGTTTCCCTTTAATAGAACACTCTCACAAGAGGGCGGTTTACATTTGACGAATGTTACAACGTGGTGCACCACGTTAAGCTTCCCTTAGCAACCAATGCTTAATGCTAAATATTTAAAAAAAAACCTTTAAAACATTTAAAAGTCTCTCAGCCTCCAAAAATACGTGTGTGTATTTTGATTTTAAAAGTAAGTCTGCTGCCACCTAGTGTCAATAAAGGTCTCACATTTCATGGCACTCATTTTGCTCGGCCCCAACGGTCCCATTTAAGACCGCTGGAATGGGCTGACGAGCATGATGGGAACGATTCCTGCTGATTGACACAGTGCGCACAATAACAATTTACACACACAATAATCTGAATCTGATTTTGAAGGAATTCGAATGTTTAGATTGAGCCCGATGTTTAGTACATGGCAAAGAATTACAACATTTGCAATGGATTTACTCACAATAGAACTACATTATTGATAGTCAAATCTTTCATAAACGGGAAAAGGTGACTGGGGTTTATGAGGTCAGGGGGAATAGTCTAATGCGCACGTGCAGACGTCAGTCCTTCCCAGCAACTTTGAATGAGGCGCTGGGACCGGGCGAAGGCACTCTTTACCGCAGACTCCGCACTTATTATACGGCTATATAATGACAAGCTTTCGGGGCGCCGTAGACGCAGAATTCTGCTGAAAGCAATGCCGAGAAAAATGAGGCAGGTCTTGTCGCTCATAGTTACTACTGAAAATGATGAACCAGGATATATAGACTGTGCAAGTGTCGCGCTTATCGAAAACTAACGAAGATTATATTTTCCTATGAAATCAAATCTTCTTTTTAAATTATATTTATAAAACATTCTTGAAAAATAAAAAATACCCATTGCAAGTTGTTATAAATAATTTTTATATGTTCGAATTGATCAAATAATTTGTTCAAATTAACATTGAAACAAAATTAAAACTTTGGACGAGGATGCTTAATAATTTTAGAAACCCCATTTGCCAATTACGCCCGAAAGTGTGCGTCTATTACATCGGTTAAATGACAACATGACCGTCAGTTGGGCAAAATTCTTAATTTTTACAAGTAACCGGAAACGGAGGTCAAGTCTTATTCTTAGGTTTTCTTCGTTATTTTGTCGAATTGATTTTACTTTCATATTGTTAATCACTTATCAGTACATTCTCAACAACATTGTATAATTATCATGGCCATAAACTACGTTAAACTAGAATAATTGACAAAACAAAATCCCGCCCACGTAAAACTCTATATGGTTGGGACCACAATGGTCCCGGAAGTTCAAATAATGCGGTAAACTTGCACAGTCTATTGCCACACTGGGTCCCGCTGTGTAGACAGTAACAATAAGCGAAGAGTTCTCACTTCCAGACTCAATTTAGTGACATTAGTGATGACTAGGAAAATATGACCTTTTGTTTGGGGTTAAATATTTTTAGGAGAGCTTGAGATGCCCAACAATTTCCGATATTATGGTTTTGAACTTGTATACATTGGCTGAATAAATTTTTACCTTATGTTATCTTATAAACTTAATAAAGGTTCACATTTATCATTGTAACATACTATACAGTACTCAGCTGTAACGTTGTTAATGTGTGTAATTGTGAAATTACTAATAAATTCAACACTCCTTTTTTGCACAACATGATACGCCTACTTCAGTCAATTTACTTCTTGTGATTCTTGATGATTATTTAACAAACAGCAGCGATGTATCTAACTTCACATTTACTTGCATATAATAAGCGAACATTGATAACAAAATACTGAGTTGACACTGAACACGTCATTGCGAGTCTATGTTTATGACGTGATGTTTTGCGTTGCCATTAACTAATTTGAGACAAGTTTTCTCATTGCATTGAAAATTCGGAGTCGGAAGAGTCGATCATCCCCAAGTCCAAGGGTATGTTCAATGTTAGGTGGCCCAATAATCATGGCTGGAATTGTAGCTACAAGCAGAACATAAAGTACAATTTCGAGTATACTTTGTTCAGAAAATGATTCAATATATATTTTAATTTCCCTCGCAATCTAATTTATTGTTTTTATAATTGTTTGGGCGGGTGGGGTTTGGGGGTGGGGGTTGATCATCAGGGCCACCCCCCCCCTCCGATCCATAATCCCCCTTATGGATTTCGTCCGTGCTTCCTCATGACATTCCCGCACGGAGAAAAGCAGCAAAAGCACCTATAGCATAGACCCCGTTTAAGCCCAGTGCAGATTTTGTGCTAAAAATGTTTCTTTCAAATTCATCCTTCATATTGAGGTTGCAGAATCAGATAATTTAAAAAGAACGAGTTCCTTTAAATTTACGAACGCACTTGATTAAAGTAGTTAAACTTCGATTGCAATTTCTCAGCTTCACAATGTGTAAATATTCAGTTTCCTTTTGCCGGTAATTCATTTCAGACACATTGCACATTAATGTATGTTCGGTTAGCGGGAACACAATGTGTATATATCTACTTTGCTGTGTAGAATATTGTTCTTCGACATCTTGTCTTGCTATTTTGTTTTACTGCCGCGGAGTAATTTTCTGAATTCGGGAGACTACTTGGTTCTGAAAAGAACTGTCCTGCTTAGTAAGTACTACCTGGGGAGGTAGGAATCGCTTAGAGACAAAGACCATTTGCTGAAAACTGAAATTCCCCTTGCGTGTCTGTCTACCCTTGGTGCATTGTCTCAAAAAGCAGTTTCCTTAAGAATTCTCCTTGGTCAGGCATTCATGGGTTTGATCATGTGCAGCATGAGCGTGAATCCAGTCGTTTTTTGCGTCCCATATCCAACTCGGCCTTCGGCCTCGGTGGATATGGGACGCAGAAGCGCTATATTTGTCCGTATAGACCTTATCATTGATCTCTAATATAATAGAGATCAATGGACCTTAAGCATTGACGTCATCCAGCCGCCATCTTAGAGGTAAAACGATGATGAAACAATCGAAACGCACAGATTTGTACGCGCGGCGCACAAGATTAGCCAATGAACAAGCGCCTTTTGACCTCTAAGTGAGGGCGCCCTACTGAAATGACATCATATGCATAAGGTCTATACCACTCGCGCTTGTGTGATAACTTATATTATAAGTAGCTGCATATTGTGAGCGTTTCAAACACCGCTTGCCGGTGTATCATTGTACTGATACAATGATACGCGCGTGTCCCATATCCAACTCGACCTTCGGCCTCGGTGGATATGGGACGCAGAAGCGCTATATTTGTCCGTATACCACTCGCGCTTGTGTGATAACTTATATTATAAGTAGCTGCATATTATGAGCGTTTCAAACACCGCTTGCCGGTGTATCATTGTACTGCGTGCGTATGTGCCGCGCTTAGGACTAGCTGCGTGCATAATGAGCTTTTTTTGAAAAGACGCGCGCGCACTTTACCAATTTTAGACTGAGCTGGGACAAAACTACGTCCTCGCACCCAGCCCGGCGAGATTTGTTTTCCTACAATTTGTTTGTCCCCCATACGGCGAACTGTGTACAAACTTCTTTTGATAGCGCCCTCTTTTGAATCACCCTCCTCCAGCCCATGTTATTTTCCCGTATGGGGACGAAAAGTTCGTAGGAAAAAAATTTATAGCGGCCGGGCGGCCTGGTGTTCAGGGTTCAAAGGTGACTTTTCGTGGCACGAATTTGTCGTTTACTCAATTGACGAGCCTGCGTCTTTAATAAAGGTTCATAATTATCATTGGTAACATAGCATTCAGCTGTAGGCCTAATTTTGTAACCGTTTGTAATGGTGAAATGACTAATAAAATCAGCACTCTTTTTTGCACAACAAGAAACGTCTATATCAGTCAATTTACGTATGGGGACCCTAAATGATTATTTGACAATCAGCGATGGACCTCACTTCACATTCGCTTGCATACATGCGAAATTGACAACAAAATACTGAGTTGGCACTGAACACGTCATTGCGAGTCTGTGCTTATGACGTCATGTCTTGCGTTGTCACCAATGCATCAACTAATCCCCCCCCCCCGAAAAAATATTTAAAAAATAATAATAAAATAAATACAAATTGTTAAAAGAATTTTAAAAATGTGACTGTTCGAGCGATGAATCTTCATCAAGAAAAGTTTGTACGTCGAACTTTCTTTAGCCGAGCTTTTCTACACTACAAGCTATAGCTACAAGCAGAACATGAAACACAATGTCGACTAGTTTTGTTTTTGCATCAAAAATGCTTATTTAATTTCATGAATGAGTCAATTACAATTAGTATTTGTTTCTATTGTTCTCATAAATTGACGAAAGCGGAACTTTCAGAAAAAAATATTTTGAAGGACATCGTTGCTATTTTCTGCTCACCGTTAATACTCCCAACGTTACTGATTGATTCATGTCGTATAAAAGGTGTAAGAAAGCTATGTCATCCAAAGACTTTGATGCCGTCATGTTGGCTATGGGAGAAATACGTGAACACTGAAATACTGTGTCAGACATAAAAACAAATGAAGGAAAAATCAGTTAACATCGTTCTTTTCCGTCCAGCATTACTACAAAACGTTTATTAAGAAGTAAACGTCGATGATAACTGTTAGGAAATGAAGGTGATACCTTTTGTCACAGGAGCTTTTCAGCGTTGTATTTGGATGCTCAGTCGGTTTCTTTTTGAAAAGCTTGTTTGTGATTTTCGTCGAGACGGTCAGACGTGATCAGTTCAGCTCCTTCTGCACTAACCGGCTATCCGTAACCACTCAATCACATGAATGTTGTAAGATGCAACGATTGAGATAAAGTAAACAATCAATCAATTTGACTTCAACATGTTTGGTTTACAGCATTTCAACGTTTATAATTCTCTTCAAAGTCACTTAGTTCAATACTGCACGTTCGTTGGTTAATTATTCTTACAATAATTATTAAAGCTTGCCTTACACAGTTTTATATAAAAACTTTGGAAGACTCCGGCAGATTTTTCTTCAGACAATCAACAAAATGCACCCAACCTTAAATAATATTCGCTCATTCTAACATGTACCGGTAGTAAATGCCGACTTGATTGCAACGCACAGAATTAAACCTTCACTTATTTTCATTGACTTTGTAAATCAACAACAAAAAATCCGACTTCAAACTACCTCATTGTAACTACATTAACATAACTCAGCAGGCGGGTTTCGTCACGTGGAAACAAGTTAATGAAAACATTGTTGAATTATTTTTCCCAAATCAAGAAGCAATTAATACTATAGTTCTACGCGAACAGACGACTCGTTTTTTTTCTGCTCGGTTGTAATAACAGTTATATAGTCAGCATTCTCCGCTTCTGTCTCATTACTGTGTCTTGAGCTGAGAGGAACTGACGAATGCAAAGCCATACACTGCTTTTTAAGGACTCCTGGCCGGCGCTACTCAATCTTGTTGGGTTTCTATATTTTATAAGGTCTAATTTCTTTCTGGAGAGGAATTGTGCTTGTGGTGTAGGCTGGTTACTTTACGCTCAAATGACAAATTAATATGTGTAAGCTTACTTCGACACCATCAAAGTAACAATCTTGATTGTCAAGTTAAAATAGATCCCTAATTGAGAAGAACATTCTTCCAGTCACATTTTCAATTTCAGTAAATAAATTTCCACTGAGGGAAAATGGCAACCAGTCCTCTTTTTACAGCGTTCAGCGTAGCCTTGATCAAGGCAGTCGCATTTCACTCCAAAAAAGACGCCGTAAACCCACCCGTATACGCTGTGCGTAAGGTGTGTATCACATCGCACGACCCACCCGTATGTTCGTGCGTAATGTGTGTATCACATCGCACGACGCCCGTACACACACTGTGCGCAGGTCATCCGCACTCGTACCACTCTCCGCATGCGGAGGCCGTCAGGCCGACAGCCTTGACGGGTCTGTAACTTCCGGGTTTAATGTGTTTCTTGATATTTTCGTCCAATATTGGACGAAAATGGGGGGGGGGGCTCTCGGATATGCTAGTATGCAGCTCATGAATATTTAAATATTTCGTCAGACCTATTGCAGACAACACAGGATGGGAAGCAAATGAATTATTCATTTTGACGTCCAATCACGAGCTTCTCTCACTATGACCTTTGTACCATATCATGCTTGCCGTTTGTGATGCGATGTGAGTAGGTGCCGACTTAATGGGGTTTGTGTGTAGCATTGTCTCGGCCATTTTGGACCGGTAATCTGCGAGGCAGGTCAGTCAGCTCACAAGTGCTGAACCCGGGCGCGGCCCCTGGAGCTTTATGCGCTGCACTCAAGTTCCCTCATTGGACTAACCTCGGATCATTCGCCATTCTTTTGGTTATTAATTCTGGAGTTGATGTAGTTTCTGCATCTGTGTTTTTCTGACATGTCCTCTCGAAGTCCGACTCTGTGCAGCCACTCACACCGTCTTCATACTTTTGAATAGTTCTCAGACAGGGTCTTATAAGAATTTACTGCTAAACAAAAATTGACAGGATACAGCCACACATGATTATCCATGTGAAATAGATTTTTAGCTACCCTGTTCTAGTGAGTGTACTTGGGAAATTTGGTGTTAGGCAGCTCTTTTTTAGTTGGGCGGCCAAAATGATATAAAAAGTGCAATGAGCTATATGCCTTCATGAAACAATCAACAATAGTAGTTGAGGTCTTGAGGTCTTTGTTTTGTATATTTTTACCTCCAATGAATGCACCAACAATGATTAAATCACTGTTTAATGATGCAAGATGGAGACATTTCCTGCTAGAAAATGGTGTATGTAATGTATGTTACAAATTGATCCACGCAACCTCATTTGTTTAATTCCTGCCATGCCCTCATTGTCTCTCTCAGCTGAGGAGAATACGCAACATTTTCATATAGATATTATTATTTTACAAAGTATTCCCAAATTCAAACCGGCGCGCCAGTTCGGTAGCCACATCTGGATACTGCATGCATATTCATAAGAATGAGTAAACAAGACTTCCGCCACTGACCAATGGGGTCTCGCCTTTCGCGCGCAATGAGTCATTGGCTTCGAGACAGAACCGTCAAGGCGTTGTTTCGGTGAGTGTCGCATACAGCTCACACGATCGAGCACGCGCATCTGTACTGCACACACAGACTACGTGCACAGCACACAGCTCGGGCGGGTTGGTAGCTCGGGCGGGTTGGTAGCTCGGGCGGATTGGTAGCTCGGGTGGGTAGCGCGGCGCAAATAAAATAAAAATGAAAACAATAAAATAAAATTGAGAAAAAAACCCTCCAACGCCTTGATCAAGGCTACGTTCAGCGTCGCTATCGGATGTTCAGCCATTCTTGGAAACGGTTTGGTGATTTTCGTCATGACGGTCAGACGTGAAAAGTTCAGCTCCTTCACTAACCGACTTATCCGTCACCAATCCATCATCGACTTCGTCTCTGGTTTGGTGTTTCTCCTCATGACTGGGATCAAACAGAGCTCGCTTTTGAAGAACGCGGAGAGAAATTTTCCAGGAGAGATTCTATGTAAGCTAATTTCTTCAAACTTTTTTGTTTGGGGTTTAAGTGTGACGTCCACGTACAATCTGGTGGTGATATCGCTCGAGCGTTTTCTTGCCACGTGCTATCCGGTCAAACACGTCAACTACTGCTCACTCTTCAAGTTCAAAGTCTCAATGTGTGCTGCTTGGATCATTGGTTTTTGCATATGCGTTGAGGTTTATTTTTATGTACAAAATCATTGTCAATGAGTGCGACTTTGATTATTCCATTCGTCCTAATGCGTTGATTATTATCATGAGTGTGAGTTTTTTGATCGAGTACATTATTCCTGTGATCCTCATATCGTTTTCGTACGTTAGAATACTCCTCGTTCTTCGACACAAACTTGACAATGCTAACGCCAATCAGCAAGATGGTGTCTTCAGTAAGGCAAAGAGAAACGTCATAATGACGATGCTGATCGCTGGTTGCATGTTTTGTATTTGTTGGACGCCCATTGAGATGTCGCGTTTACTCTTTGCCAGTGGTGTCGTGGGTACCATAACGCCTTCACTTGAATACGTATACGAAACATTTATAGCATTAGTCATGTGTAACATGAGCGTGAATCCAGTCGTTTTTTGCTTCAAGTACGAGCATTTCCGTACACAGCTCAAGCAACTTGTACGGAGCCGATTTGGTCGAAACCGAGTGCGTCCTGGAGCGGAGTCTACCGATGCGCCATCTTTATCAATTAACCCAGTACAGCAGACCGAAACCAGGTCATTGTAGATCTTCAGTTTCTGCAGCTTTACCATACAAAATATTGCCCAAGTCGAGTAATAATGACACGTGAAGCCCCGCAAATCACCGTTGCGTATTTTGATTGCCGTAATAATCGCCGTTTTAGTGAAAACAAGACATCTGAAATTGAGGATACCATCTTTACGAGTTGCTTGTGTGGTGAGTTTATTTAAAATTAGAGAGCATCAGAGAGAATTGACTCTTCAAAAAAGAAAGAATATTTACTTTTCCTGTAACTGCTTGTTTTGTGCAAGCACAGAAGTTTTGGCTGCTTTGAAACGGTAATTATCATTACGTCAGCTTTTTGTTCATTACTTCCCGTCGATCTAGTTATGGTAATTGGCTAATATGACAAAAACTCCGTACAAAAATTGTGCACTCCATACAGCAATTTTAGCACAATTGGAGATAAGAGGTTAAAAATAGAAGTAAATTAAATCATTACAGGTGTTTGTTGGTGGTCCACTTTTGTTCAACCACTCGGTCAGCTCATTCAGCATCACAACGTGGGCTATCACTCATACGCTGATGGCATTCAATTATATCTCTCCTTCGACCCAACCTAGTTACCGCCTAACACGCTTAGAGAACTGCATCACTGATATAGCTATGGATGGCACAGTAGTATAAATATGAAAGTGAAAGGCCGCAAGGGCTAGGGGGATGACGGGGAGGGTATGTTTATTCTTAGGAGAACCAACAACTTAGGCCGGTGTGGGAGGAGATTCAGCTGTCCTCCCCATACGGCGAAGTGTGTAAAAGTTTCGTCTGATAGCGCCCTCTTTTAAATGAACTTCGTGAGCCGATGTTAATTTATTGTGAGGGACACAGACCGGGGTTAAAATCCCCTGTGACACCCGCATTGTAGCTACAAGCAGAACATGAAGTACAATGTCGACTATAATTTGTTCGTATGAATGTTTACTTAAATTAATGAGTCATTATAAGGCACTACTTGGCAAATTTGATGGGGGGGGTGGGGTGATCCTAAGGGCCGTTCCCCTCCGATCCAAAATATCACCCCTGCTCCCCCCCAACAATGGATTTGCTCCCTCACGATAAATTCCCGCACGGAGAAAAGCAGCACCTATTTGACCCCGTTTAACCCCAGTGCAGATTGTATGTTATTAATATTTCTTCCAAATCCATTCTGCATTTTGAGGTTGCAGAATCAGTTAATTTAAAGACAACTAGCCTAATTCTTTTTAATGCACGAACAAAATTATTACGAACTTCGGTTGCAATTTTTTAGACTTAAAATGTCTAAACATCAGTTTCCTCTTTTGTTAAAGAGAAAGACAAATCAGACAAATTGCACGATGTATATTCAGTGTATTTTGCTGTGTAGAGCTGTTCTTTGTGAACTTGTCTTGATATTATTTTATGCTACTGCCGCGGAGTAAAATATTTCGAACTTTCGGGAGACTACTATAGTTCTGAAAAGAACTGTCCTGATTATTAACCTGGGGAGGCAGGCAATCGGCCGGGACTACAACTTTCGCTGAGTGGATCGAGAGGACCTCTCGTTTTTAACTTCACTGCCGCGGAGTGAGTTTTTAATATTGGTCTTAACGTTTCGGAATTGCACATCATTATAATTGTTTGTGGACGTAAACATTTGAATTTCAAGTTCACTGACGATCTACACAATGTCATTGACTAATCTGACTCCATCGGGGTTGGATGTTCATACTTTTTGAAGTTCCAACAAAATCTGAACAACGAGCTAATGCCTGAGTTTACCGACAAAGACCATTTTTTGCTGAAAACTGAAATTCACCTTGCGTCCCTGTCACAAAATAATGGAGGATTTTTGCTTTACATCAGTCTTTATTCAATTTTATGAGGGCAAAAGTGCGAGGCAATTATTTATTTATTTTATTACACTTCACATTGGCAGTTATTAGAAGGTACACTCCACAAAATAGAACTATGACTGAGAAAATATAAAAATAAATACAAATATTCAAAAGGCCGTCCTAACACAAAAACTGTAAACAAATACCCCGCCCTCAGATTAAAAAAGAAGAAGAAAAAAGCGCATTGAGGATGAACAAACAATCACATTCGACAACAGGGGCAGCAGCAGTGCGGCACCCAGGTACGTACATAAGCTGCTGAGAAACCAGAGGCAAATTTGTCTTTTAAAACATGAAATAGGTGATTCTTAAATGACGATAACGAAACTATCAGAGGAAGTTTATTCCAGATTGGGACTATCCGCTGAAAATAAAAAGACTTATGCGATTCTGTTTTACAACGAAGAACAGATAACATGAAGGGATCAGAGGAAAGTCCAGTTGCAGGACGGCCCTAAGTATAGCACTAAAATTCACCTAAGTTTTAGGATCCCTTTGGCGAAAAAGGGGATGACCCGTGCACTGGACCTAGTTCTGGATCTTTTGATGTCTTAGTTTATAGAGAACTGTCAAGGGTGGATCGATCCAATAGATTAATTTAAAATACAATCATCTCAGTTGCACCCCGCCCTCTTTTCAGAACGTCCCCATGCTGTTTCAATAAACACAATATAATAATTCCTAGCAGAATCATTCCAGCACTTGGATTTTTTTAAGGTGCAAGGACAACAATGAAATGAATCTCAACAATTTAATCAACTCGAATTCGTCTGTGGCCTATGTTTCTTGTGTTTCCATTTTGACAAAATTGCAATCATTCAATTCAAATAGAGAATTGTCAAGGGCAGTTCGGTCAAAAAGAATTAGACTGAAATACAATCATCTCAGTTGCCCCATTCTCAAACAACCTATAACGTTGTCTACTGTTTCCATAAACTTTCTTATAATTTTGTAAGGTCCCAACGGAAGGAAATTCAAAAACAACGTGGTTTTAAAACATACGGGTAATCCTTGCAGTGCAGGGGTCACGGATTTCCACTACAGGAATCATAGGTTTGATTTTCAATACTTGCTGTGATCAGGCACCTTCATTTCTTCATTTATCGGTCTCTTTATTGCATCGCTCAGTTCTTGCGAAGGACAACTCTGATGAACAATCTTTCTCCGGCAGACCTGCCAAATATTTTACTGCGAAATATATTGCTCTTATGTATGCTCATGTAAACATTTTATAAAAGACGAAGGCATTCACTCCGAAAGGCTGCAGGGTTGTTTCTGACAAGTTTCTTGGCGTCAACAACTGAAACATGGCATCAAATAACGGTTTAGCCACGGCGTTAAATGTCGCTATCGGATGCTCAGCCATCCTCGGAAACGGTTTGGTGATTTTCGTCATGACGGTCAGACGTAAACAGTTCAGCTCTTTCACTAATCGACTTATCCGTCACCAGTCGATCATCGACTTCGTCTCTGGTTTGGTGTTTCTCCTCATGACTGGGATCAAACAAAGTTTGCTACTGGAGAATGTGGAGGGAAATTTTCATGGTGTATTTCTCTGTAGGTTCATTCGCTCAAACTTGTTTGTTTGGGGTTTAAGTGTGACGTCCACGTACAATCTGGTGGTGATATCTCTAGAGCGTTTTTTTGCCACGTGCTATCCGGTCAAACACCGCAACTACTGCTCACTCTTCAAGATCAAAGTTTCAATGTGTGCTGCTTGGATTATTGGTTTCGCATATGCGCTGAGGTTTATTTTTGTGTACAAAATCACTGATAATAAGTGCAGCTTTGATCCCATTAGTCTCAATGCGGTGATTGTTCTATTCATTGTGATTATTTTGGTGGAGTACATTATTCCTGTGATCCTCATCTCGTTTTCGTACGTTAGAATACTCCTCGTTCTTCGACACAAACTTGACAATGCTAACGCCAATCAGCATTATGGTGTCTTCAATGAGGCTAAGAAAAACGTCATAATGACGATGCTGATCGCTGGTTGCATGTTTTTCATTTGTTGGACGCCTGTTGAGATGTTTCGTTTACTCTTTGCCTGTGGTGTTCTCACTGCCTCAACGCCATTACTTGATATCACATACGGAGCATTTACAGCATTGGTCATGTGTAATATGACCGTGAATCCAGTCGTTTATTGCTTCAAGTACGATCGTTTCCGTACACAGCTCAAGCAACTTGTACGAAGCCGATTTTGTCGAAACCGAGTGCGTCCTGGAGAGGAGTCTACCGATGCGCTATCTTTATCAATTAACCCAGTACAGGCAGACCGTAACTAGGTCATTGTAGAATCTTCAGTTTCTGCAGCTTCACCATATCAAATAATTATCCAAGTCGAGTAAATGACATTGGAAGCCCCATAAATCACCGTTGTATATTATGATTTCTGCAACAATCGCCGATTCTATGAAAACAGGATATATGAAATTGAGGATATCATCTTTATACAAGTTGCTTGTGTGGTGAGCATATTTAAATTAGAGAGAATCAGATAGAATATACTCCTCAAAATATTTAGAATAATTATTTACTTTTCCTTTATTACTGCTTCTTTTATACAAACATAGAGGTTTTGGCTGCATTGAAACATTAATAGTCAATACGTCAGCTGTTTTTCACTACGTGTTGTCTGGCTGTGGTGTTTGCTAACATGACAAACATTATTTGAATAACGGAGTGTTGTACCTCTTTGGCACTCCATGACAAATTGTAGCACAATAGCGAGAGAGGGCGTAAATATTAGTGGCTAGAACATTAAACACTTAGTGGTTTGTACATGCGAATGTCTAGAAAGTGTTTTGATGCATGGGTTTTAATTTAATGGAAAAAAAAACAATAGCGGTTTTCAATATTCATTTCGTATCTATAATTATTATTATTAAGTCGGTATAAAAAGCACCAGAGTCTTTTGAAACAATAACATAAACCACGCTTCAATATCGGACCACTGGGTGCACTAACTCGAGAAAAAATTATACGCGGAGCCTTAGTAACAAAATGTAAATCCACCATTCTTCTGTAAATCAAATATTTGAAGATCATGGCTTTTATCGATTGTTGAAAAATAGTCCAATATTATTGTGCCACTGGTTGTTAACTTTCAACCTGGAGCGTTCTCAAACAATTTTTTGTTGATGCTATTTTTAAATTACCGTGGTGGGTTTTATTTGAAAGCCTGAACCCCTGTGTAGGCCTATCACTAAATACAATCGAAATGATATATTTAGGGTAAACAGGGGACCAACCTATTTGCGAACTGCCTATGAATTTTGGTGGCAGGAGTGACGGCTTGTTATTCGTTTAGTTGACCTTTGACCTATATTTGCTTGTTTTTCGGTTACTTCTCTATAAAAAAGAGAGTTAATTATTATGTATATATTTAAATTCTTAAAGGGTTTAACTGAAGATTTGTAGGGAGAAGTGTCCCTTTAACATTACTAGCTGGAACAATCATTAGTGAATATTCGGTCTATAAAATAATCGTTATTATAACTTTAAATAATTTCTTTGTTAAAAATATCATTATTTGCCACAAAACCGTAGGAATAAGAATGGTAAAACTTGTTCATGACGTTTGTAATATAGCATTTATTGTAACGGTGTATATTTTTAATGAGATAATGGCGCGGGAAGAATGTTTGTGTATGCTTTATTAATGAGATCGGAGTTGTGAGGGTGCTGACTGGTATAGCAGGAGATTCTGTGTCCCCTCCCCACTGAGATTCTGTGTGCCCCCCCCCCCACACGGCGAACTGTGTACAAACTTCTTTTGATAGCGCCCTCTTTTGAATCATCCTCCTCCAGTCAATGTTAATTTCCCGTAGGGGGACAGAATCTCCGGGGGACAGATTTCCCTGGGACACCGGCACGCGGCATGCGTAATGTATTTAAAGCCGGTGTCCTAGGCAAATCTGTCCCCCTGAGATGTTGTCCCCCACGGGCTGAAGGAGGTTGATTCAAAAGAGGGCGCTATCAGAAGAAGCTTGTACCCAGTTCGCCGTATGGGGGACAGAATCTCCGGGGGACAGAATCTTCTGCCACACTGGGCGTACAAGTAACGTGCCATAATTAACGCTACAATTCATGCATTAATTATTTATTGCCATCAATGTGAGGACTTTCCTTTGTCCCTTTAACTTAACACTCTCCCATGGACTAATCACGAAAAAATAATATGAAGACACAAAAATACAAAGATTTCCAAATTATGAGGACAGCATTAATCCCTTTGTTCTGCTGTCCCCACTCTGCTGATAATACCATAACTCCAGGAGTGGCGTTTGACCAAACCGTACACATGAAATCGTGTTGCCATATAAACGGTTGAAATGTTAGTTAAACTGGTTAAAGCTGTTAATCATTGGTAAACCTTACAAGATAAGGTCAGAACTAGCTTTAACTATCTGATGTTGTTATACGATACGCAATAACCAAAGACATCGACAATACTTTTTTAATAATTTGAGTTGGAAGCTCACTGATTATTAAGTCCACCAATCCTTCAGAATAAGTGTTTTTGTCTGAAGTATTGTTAAAGACAAAAACATAGAATTTGAAAAAACTTTAAAAAATCACAATTCCTCAGGATACATTCCCACACGGAGAAAAGCAGCAAAAACATTTGACCCTATTTAACCTCAGGGCAGATTGTGTTCTAACAATAATTATATCTTACAAAAATACCCTGCATTTTGAGGTTGCAGATTCAGTTAAATTAAAAACAACTAGTTTAAATGCACGAACACGCTCAATTAAAATATTACGAACTTTGATTGCAATTTCTAAGACTTACAATGTGTGATTATCAGTTTCCTTTGGTCGATACTTATTTTTCAGAAAAATTGCACACCGTTATAGATTTGGTGAACTTAAAACTCAGAATAAAGTTCACTGACGATCTACACAATCTCAGTGACTATTTGACTCCGTGAAAGTAGTTGTTCATGCCTTTTGAAAGTCCAACTTGACGATCTGAACAACGAGCTAGATGCCTGAGTTTACCGACAAAGACCATTTTTGCTGAAAACTGAAATTTCCCTTGCGTCTTTGTCACAATAGAGAATTCGGTTTTACATCAGTCTTTATTCGATTTACAATGAGGGCAAAATGTAAGAGGCACCTAGGATCCCTTTGGCGAAGGGAATTATGACCCGTTGACTGGACCTAATTCTGGATATTTTTAGGTCTTAGCTTATAGAGAACTTTCAAGAGTGGATCGGTCCAATAGATTCAATTAGAGAACAATCTTGTCAGCTGCCCCCTTTCTCTGAACCTATGCGCCGTCTGCTGTTTCGATAAACACTCTAATATTTTAAATTGGATCCAGCAGAAGGAAGCTCAAAATCGACGTGGTGTTTAGAATGCATTGCTTGCATCACGTTACTTTTGGATTTCCTCTACAGGAACGTTAGTTTTGACTCCAATACTTGCTGTGATTCAGGCACCTTCATTTCGTAATGTACCAGTCTCTTTATTGCCTCGTTCATTTCATGCTACGTTCATTTACAAAGAACATCTAGATGACGATCTTTCTCCGGCAGACTTGTCAAATGTTTTTTTCTGTGAAATAAATTGCTCTTCAGAAAGCATACTCGTGCAAATAATATATTACACAAGACAAAGGCATTCACATCGAAAGGCTGCAGGATTGTTACTGACAAGTTTTCTGGCGTCAAAACCTACCAATATGGCATCAAATAACGGTTTAGCCACGGCGTTCAACGTCGCTATCGGATGCTCAGCCATTCTCGGAAACGGTTTGGTGATTTCCGTCATGACGGTCAGACGTGAACAGTTCAGCTCCTTCACCAACCGACTTATCCGTCACCAATCCATCATCGACTTCGTCTCTGGTTTGGTGTTTCTCCTCATGACTGGGATCAGACAAAGTTCGCTTCTGGGGAACATCGAGAAAAATTTTCTTGGAGAGATTATCTGTAGGTTCATTTACTCAAACTTTTTTGTTTGGGGTTTAAGCGTAGCATCAACTTACAATCTGGTGGTGATTTCGCTTGAGCGTTTTCTTGCCACGTGCTATCCGGTCAAACACCGCAGCTACTGCTCACTCTTCAAGATCAAAGTTTCACTGTGTGCTGCTTGGATCATTGGGTTTACGTATGTCATGATATTTATGCTTCTCTACAAAGTCAACAGGAGTCAGTGCGGCTTTAATCGTTCCCTTAGTCCTGCTACAGTGATGATTGTGTTCTGTTTATCTATTTTCATCGAGTATATCATTCCAATGATCCTCATAACATTCTCGTACATTAGAATACTCCTCGTTCTTCGACACAAACTTGACAATGCTAACGCCAATCAGCAAGATGGTGTTTTCAGTAAGGCTAAGAGAAACGTCATAATGACGATGCTGATCGCTGGTTGCATGTTTTTCATTTGTTGCACTCCCGCACACATGTTCCGATTCCTCCTAACTATTGGTGTCGTAACAAGCAGAATAAAGTCACTTACTTTACTTGTTCAGGCATTCACGGGTTTAGTTATGTGTAACATGAGCGTGAATCCAGTCGTTTATTGCTTCAAGTACGAACTTTTCCGTACACAGCTCAAGCAACTTGTACGGAGCCGATTTGGTCGAAACCGAGTGCGTCCTGGAGGGGAGTCTACCGATGGGCCGTCCTTAGCCATAGACCCGATACAGCAGACAGAAAGGACACGGTCAGTGTAGAATCTTCAATAGTTGGAGAATTGTTTTTAGCAATGATTTTAAAACCGTCTAATAGCTTTACCAATAATGATATGTGTAAATGCTCCCATGTTTAGTTTTTATTGGGTGGAAGAAAACTGTGGAATATTGGGATAAACGATTACAACCACTCCCTGGCAATGTGTTCAAACACATTTTACGAACAAGCACGAATGTGGCTTCTGCAACAAGTACCTTTTGACAACACCTTTGGACAATTATCATATACATGATGTTTTTATTTTAACCGGACAAGCACCTGCATGGACTCGAATTTGTTGAACTAGATACTGTGCTCGAGATGATACGAGTGACATAGATAGCTTGTTCTCGAGTGGTAAGAATGCCAGCCCCACCACCCGAATGGTTCTCCTGATGGACCCAGATAAACGTGATCTTTGGATAATTAGTTAATCCAATGGTGGACCTCAGGACCCAGGCGGGCTAACTTTTATTCTAGCCTGAACATCTGACGTCACACTTCGAGGCTCGTGAATAACGCCAGATACCTGCCTTGAGTGCCTAGACGGATCCTGCCAGATGTACTTTTGACCTCGCATCCATTTCACACGGAGATTCGCAGTCAAGTCATACGTAGATGTACACATAATTAAATAGTAAATAAAACAACAATATAACATGCATGTACAAACATTATGCCAAGATGCATGCAGACGATCGAAAATGCAAGATGACAATTTACATCACCTTGAACCAATCAAATGGAAAGCTTACATCACTGCACGTTTATCCAATGAAATATTTGAATCCAATGAAACCATTGGCTCTGTGAGACCAGTGTCTGTCTTTATCCTCAAGGATAAAATACAGGGGACCAGTCTCGGTAACTACAATCGCCAATGAGAAAGTCCCACATTTCCCCACTTTTGACTGGATTGGGCATGTGTATGAGCATCAATCCAGACGTTTATAGCTTCAAGTGTGACCACTTCCGCGTCCAGCTCAAGAAACTTATGCGGGGCCGATTTCAACGAAACTGAGTGCGTCCGCGAGTGGAATCGAACGGGCCGCCCGTAGCCACAGACCCGATACAGCAAACTGCAACAGCATCGGTTTAACTAAGAACCGAAATCCGACAGTAGTTTCGCATGCTGCTTTTTTAGTACACAATTCACCCAATTTAACTAGGGCCTACATGTACTAATATTAACTGTTGTTTGTTTAGTCTCCAAAGTATAAACAGTTTCGTCCAAGCAGAAACAGGTGAGGTGTTTTTGTACACAACTGTGATTTTGTTGCATTATTCAGAATGATGTGATCCTAGTTTAGAAGGAATGTGTATAATACCTCCTTGGGGTTATGTTTGTCTTTTTGTTTTCCCAAATTGTTTTGGATTTGACGAAAACGAAAAAACCTGTATAAGGTGAAAACATTCCGTTTGGATTTGTTTGAGTATCGTCAAAAGGTCTGCTAGTCTGTGGTCAACTCAGTTTTAATGACACGTGTTTCGAACAATAAACCCAAACGGAAATGATCCTGAGGATTGAAATATTTACTTAGTTGCACGTTGCAGATTTTTTTCGAAATTAACTGCATGCTTAAAATGAGCCACTTTACTTGTATTTTTTTTTTCAAAATCGTTGGTTTTGTTAAATTGAAACCTTCACTACAAATGAGGAAGTTTTCTAAACCACAGTTTATAGCCGTGTACGTAAGTTTGTTTCAGTTTTTAAATCCATGTTTGTACATAGCTATACGTGGATTTAACATCAGCTATGGTAATTGTACAGCTGAGAATAAAAATGTATATATCTTAGTACTATGAAACCTTCACTACTATGAAACCTTCACTTCCTATCTTAGTACTATGAAATATACCAAATGTTTCCGTTGTACATACATTTTCGTAAAATAGCACCTTTTAATTTTTTAAACCTACACATTAAACATTGAACATATTGAATTCAATGTCTAAGGAAGAACAAAGATATGGTACAAGAAAAACCTACACACTTAAAAAACTATTATGAAAATGCCCTACACATATTTATAACATAATTAGGGAGAACTGGATCTGATCTTGAAATCAGAAGAATCTTATTTACCGTAACTTTCACGGAGCCGATTTCATTGAAATCGAAAGCCTGCTTCACAATTCTTTGTTCACGGACCATCATTTGATAAGCGTGATTTGAACTTTTTTCTTTATTATTATTGTTATTATTATTATTATTATTTTTTTTTTTTGGTTTTAATCCATGTTTGTACAATGCTATAAATACATGTTTTTCACAGCAAAAGTTACAATTTAAATTTAAACAGCAGCTCTAAATATTTAGTTTTTGTATGTTTCCAGTAGATGGAGTCCACAAGAAATACAAACAAATTATTATGAGTCCCTTACCTCACAATAACAGTTGGTACAAAATTATTTTTTCCGAAACACTCCCATCTCAAAATTTGAAAAACGCGAGGTCAAACAAACCACTTGACAAAAGGCTCGTGACGTCAGCGGTGGCTAGTTAGTTTGGACCTGCGCCTGTATGGATGCACGGAGCTAACGCAAATACACCTCAAAACTTCACCACTTGCAATCAATACGGCCGTAAATGTGACTCCTTTAAGGACGATCCAACAGGCAAATAATCAGCAAGCCAATTTACAACGGATTTGTGATTTGGGGATTTTATTTCTTTGAGTAGGCAAGGCGATTCCGCAGCTCGGCTTGATTTTAGTACATCGATCTACACGTCAAGCGTTGTACATCGATCTACACAACAAGCATTCAACCCTAACCTACATGTAATACATACGGCAAATGCCGGTTAGTGGTTACACGGTTAACCGACCGATCGTCCGGTCACACGTATATATTTGTACTGTTCGGATAGGCCTAACCGTAAAAAGATTCACTCGAAAGTGCCGCGAAACGTAGACCACACTGCGATCACGTTGTACACAACGCACAATCCTTGCGACACACAAGCAGTCGCATCGTTTCCATTTTAGAGCATCTTAGGGCCGCTCTTTAAGGTATTTATTTCAGTATAATAATAAAGTACAAAAGGTTTCTGTTGTACATAAACTATTCGTCAAATAGCACATTATGAAAACAATCACAAATAACTGAATTAAATGTCTTATAGGAACAACTTGTGAAAGGATGCGTGCATTATAACCAGGGCAAAGCAGTAGTTTTGATAGAAAAACACATACTAAATTGTCTATCGATGTCCGCTATGAATAACCAGGGCAAAGCAGTAGGTTTGATAGGAAAACACATACTAAATTGTCCATCGATGTCCGCTATGAATTCTCCGACTTCATATCAGTCTATCTCTCAATAATATTTCCGGTCGGACGGAGTACGAACCAGCCTTGCACTTCAAGAAAACCTCCCACTCGATTTTCCATTTGTGCCCAACCTTCGTTGAGCCTTTGTCCTAGTGCTTCAAAATCAGAAGATAAAATATAATCCACTTTATACAGAGCTATTTATGGCATATAGACGCTTGCAAGTATTGTGCGGTGTGTTCTGTTTGTTCGGTCTGTATAGTTAATTGCTTATCAAGGTTTTCTTTAAGTCTTTTCCGGATGTACGGTACTTTACTGCTCAACTATTAATGTATTTTAAACTTTATTTAATCACGGTGAGACACCTTCAATCAAAGGGGCCGTGATAACACACACCAAACAGTCAAGCATAATGTGAATATAAGAAAAAAACAAAAAAACTTACGGAAAACACCTAGTCAAAAAACAAACAGTACATGAAAAATTTAGTGTGATCAAAGGATTATTAATTAAAACAACAACAACAGCAACGACAACGACAACAACAACAGCAACAACAAGTGGCTAATCCTAAACCTAACCCTAACCTTTAAGCGTGTAAATCGCGAGGAGGTTTTCGGCAAAATAGGGTTTTCGGAACATTGGGTGGTCAAAACATAGGGGTGTCGGAATATAGAGCAGTCACCATTGTTTTTGTTTTGTTTTATGAGTGCAAAGGAGACAATATTTTCATTCATTAGGAATGAAAATGTTGTGCCTGTTGCACGTATGCAAAACATGTATACATCAACATCCAAGTAGATCGTTGTCATTTTGATTTTGAACTATAAGAATAAACTGCACAAGATTGTATATCAGCATCCACACGAGAGCGTTAGCTGTGTATAACGCGAGCAGGCATAGTTGAAAAAATGATGGGGCGAAAATACACGATGAATATAACAAAAATACACGGTTTGTGATGTAGGCCATAATTTAAAAAGTTTATGCCGCGAGACATTATTCCTCCAATGACAGTGATTCGATTTTAAGCGTTATAATTATATAAAATTGTATATAACACCCAAGTAGATCCTTGTCATTTGTTTGGAGTTTTTCATCTTCTTCTTTCTTCTCCCCCCCCCCCCTCGTATATTAGTTTCCCGATGGAATCCGCTGAACAGGGACGACGGTTTAAAAATGGCTTTATTTTATTTGTATGGGTTTTTTTTTTACGCGGTCGAGATCCAACAATAATGGTAGACCGGAAATGGGAATCTTGAATTAACACTGGATGCCCATGCCGAATCATTGACTCCTTTCAAGTCTTTTTGTTTGCTTCCTGGATTTGTACGCCGGTTGTCCGTTGATAACTGAAGGGTGGCTTTCTTGTTTCGTATGCAATGGCACCACACGTCCATTAGTAAAATTGGCTTTTTTATTTAAAAAGCGTCACAAATCCCCAAAGGAAAATATATTTTACTTAAATACTTGCCATGATTCGGGCACCTTCATTTCATCTGATAGTCTTTGTATTGCCTCATTCAGTTATAGCCTCAACTATTTTACTTAGGACGACTTTGATGAACAATCTTTCTCCGGCAGACTTGTTAATATTTTGACTGCAAAATAAATTGCTCTTCAGAGTGTATACTCGTGTGAATATTTTATAGAAGGCAAAAGCATTCACACCGAAAGGCTGCTGGGTTGTTTCTGACAAATTTCTTGGCGTCAATAACTAATATGGCATCAAATAACGGTTTAGCCACGGCGTTCAACGTCGCTATCGGATGCTCAGCCATTCTCGGAAACGGTTTGGTGATTTCCGTCATGACGGTCAGACGTGAACAGTTCAGCTCCTTCACCAACCGACTTATTCGTCACCAATCCATCATCGACTTCGTCTCTGGTTTGGTGTTTCTCCTCATGACTGGGATCAGACAAAGTTCGCTCCTGGGGAATATCGAGAACAATTTTCTTGGAGAGATTATCTGTAGGTTCATTTACTCAAACTTTTTTGTTTGGGGTTTAAGCGTAGCATCCACTTACAATCTGGTGGTAATATCACTGGACCGTTTTCTTGCCACGTGCTATCCGGTCAAACACCGCAACTACTGCTCACTCTTCAAGATCAAAGCTTTCATGTGTGCTGCTTGGATCACTGGGTTTACGTATGTCATGATATTTATGGTTCTCTACAAAGTCAACGGGAGTCAGTGCGGCTTTAATCGTTCCCTTAGTCCTGCTATAGTGATGATTTTGTTTTGTTTATCTATTTTCATCGAGTACATCATTCCAGTGATCCTCATATCGTTCTCGTACGTTAGAATACTCCTCGTTCTTCGACACAAACTTGACAATGCTAACGCCAATCAACAAGATGGTGTCTTCAGTAAGGCTAAGAGAAACGTCATAATGACGATGCTGATCGCTGGTTGCATGTTTTTCATTTGTTGCACTCCCGCACACATGTTCCGATTCCTTCTAACTATTGGTGTCGTAACAAGCAAAATAAAGTCACTTACTTTACTTGTTCAGGCATTCACGGGTTTAGTTATGTGTAACATGAGCGTGAATCCAGTCGTTTATTGCTTCAAGTACGAGCTTTTCCGTACACAGCTCAAGCAACTTGTACGGAGCCGATTTGGTGGAAACCGAGTGCGTCCTGGAGAGGAGTCTACCGATGGATCGTCCTTAGCCATAGACCCGACACAGCAAACAGAAATTACACAGTCAATGTAGAATCTTCAATAGTTGGAGAATCGTCTTTAGCAATGATTTCAAAATCGTCTAATTTTAGCGCCAGAACTTCACAAAAAATGTGCTTTTATCGACTAAAACTTTAGCTCACACTTGGTGTTATTAATCGAGCTTGGGCAGAAGATAAACTAGACTCTAGCGTGAAATTCAACTAAACTGAGTAGTCACTTCATTTCAATAAAGTCGAGGACAACGTTACATTAATAGTTTTCAACAAACATTACTGGAGCGTTTGGAAACAAGCAAATGGTTACCGGCCTAACTTTGAGACATTGTCAATACAAGTCTATAAATTAAAACCATATTTGTGCTCTGATCAGTCTTTAGTTTAGTAGAGAGTTTTCGATTGTACGGACCTAACTCAGATGACGTAGTTGTTCTGATGGAACTCAGAGTTAAGTTTTTGGCTGACGAATTGTTTTAAATGTTGGACTTGACAAAGTTAACGGTTGAAGCTTCCACGGATAAGTTCTATGAATCCAATAAGAAGTTTACAATTCAATTTGGCGAAAATAAAATAATCGCTTCATAATTTTTAGAGAAGATCACCCGTATTTGCGCTGACCACTGACGTTTTATTAATCAGCGAATTTTGCGTCAGAAATCTGGTCACGAACACCAGATCTGGTCACGAGCACCTGAACACGCCCCTGCTGATTTGCACCTTTAGAGAATTAATCCCGAAAATGTTCCTTGCCTTCACGTCGAATTAGACATGCCTTAGAAATTATGGTAAACTTTTACTTCAAATGCCAATCCAGATCTTCGAGGTTTTTTGTTCTTCTTCTTTCACGTTTCAATACAAGACTACGAATTAGAAAAGTTTTTTTTTTTTTTCTTTTTTAATCAAGTTCCAACTATAGGTCAGATCGGAAACGGAAACCTTGGTCCTAAAGCTGGATGCCCATATCCAAGCATTAACGTGAATCTTTTGTGCTTTGAAATCCTGGATTCGCATAAGCCTATTGAGCACGACATAATTGACAGCACGTCCGTGAGTTAATCGCATAACAAATAAATTTCTAGAGCGGTTGGAATTCACACGGATAATTTGTTTCTTCTTAAATACTTGCCATGGTTGGGGCAGCATCATTCTCCTGCAAGTCTCTTTGTTGCCTCGTTCAATGAAGATATTCAACGAGACACAAAATCCGAGTTTTATTTAATTTGACCGCTTTGACGAACATTCTTTCTTCAAGAAATTTGGCTAAAAGTTTACGGTGAAATAACTCTTGGATGTGTGGTCCAGTAAATACGTCGTGAGAGAATTCACACCGACATCCCACAGAGTTTTTTCTTACAAGTTTCTTCTTCAATCTCAATAACTAACATGGCATCAAATAACGGTTTAGCCACGGCGTTCAACGTCGCTATCGGATGCTCCGCCATTCTGGGAAACGGTTTGGTGATTTTCGTCATGACGGTCAGACGTAAACAGTTCAGCTCCTTCACTAACCGACTTATCCGTCACCAATCCACCATCGACTTCGTCTCTGGATTGGTGTTCCTCCTCATGACTGGGATCAAACAGAGCTCGATTCTGGAGAATGTGCAGCAAAATTTCAAAGGAGAGATTCTATGTAGGTTTATTTTCCCCAACCTTTTTGTTTGGGGTTTAAGTACGACGTCCACGTACAATCTGGTATGTGATATCGCTGGACCGTTTTCTTGCCACGTGCTATCCGGTCAAACACCGCAACTACTGCTCAATCTTCAAGATCAAAATTTTTATGTGTGCTGCTTGGATCATTGGCTTCACATATGCACTGAGGTTTATTTTTATGAACAAAATCAAAGACAGTAAGTGCGTCTTTGATTATTCCATTAGTCCTAATGCGATGATGATTATAACGAGTCTGAGTATTTTGATTTAGTACATTATTCCAGTGATCCTCATATCGTTTTCGGACGTTAGAATACTCCTCGTTCTTCGACACAAACTTGACAATGCTAACGCCAATCAGCAAGATGGTGTCTTCAGTAAGGCTAAGAGAAACGTCATAATGACGATGCTGATCGCTGGTTGCATGTTTTTCATTTGTTGGACGCCCGTTGAGATGTTTCGTTTACTCTTTGCCGGTGGTGTCCTCACTGCCTCAACGCCGTCAATTGATATCACATACGGAACATTTACAGCATTAGTCATGTGTAACATGAGCGTGAATCGAGTCGTTTATTGCTTCAAATACGAGCATTTCCGTACACAGCTCAAGCAACTTGTACGGAGCCGATTTGGTCGAAACCGAGTGCGTCCTGGAGAGGAGTCTACCGATGGGCAATCCTTAGCCATAGACCAGATACAGCAGACAGAAACAACACGGTCAATGTAGATTCTTCAATAGTTTCAATGTGTGCTGCTTGGATCATCGGATTTACATACGCACCCAATTTCCTTGGTTGTTGGCAGGGCTTGTACTTTCACGCATTTTGATGAGGTGTTGGTGGATGCAAGTATTGCGTCTGTGCGCTAACCTGAATCGACTTTTCGCCATGAGCTTTGCGTACCGTGTCGAATCCTCCCGAGTTTTAAGCAAAAGCTGGCCGACAACCGTCGGTAACGGTATCTCCGGCAAGGCCAAGAGGAACGTCGCCGTGACAATGCTGAGCGTCGACGTTCTCTTCGTCGTCTGCTGGACGCCATTGGAAGTGTTGAAGATCAAGACGATTTTCACGAATGACTTTCGCCCGCTCAGCGTGTACGTGGCTGTGGCGGAAATACTGACATGCAATATGTGCGTGAATCCAGTCGTTTATTGCTTCAAGTACGAGCATTTCCGCGTACAGCTCATGCAACTTGTACGGAGCCGATTTCGTCGAAACCGAGTGCTTCCTGGAGAGGAGTCTACCGATGGGCCGACCTTGTCCATAGATCCGACCATGCAGAACACTGCAGTGACATATAGTCAACCTAACTCAAGAGATGGTTACATCAAAAAACTAATATAGGTGATTTCCGAAAATTTAAATTCTATCATCCATTTAAACATATCAGAAACACTTGAGAATAAATAGTGCACAATAAGATTTATTTTGTTGCCCTTACTCAATTTATGATAACACTGAACTAGGTGCTTTCCGAGTCACTGCGGGAAAAAAATCCAGACACCTTTGGTGTGATCCACACCCAATACCTTCTACATTGATCTGTAGTCTTAACTGCCAGAACACCAAGCTAACCTCTTGACGAAAGGTCAGTTCCAACTCTTTATTGAAGTTTAGTTTGTTGGGGGTCACGGTTGAGGTCAATAGTGGTTGGCAAAAAGCTGCGAAATCGAATCTTGTCCGAGCAGTTAGTGTGAGCCTTTTGCGGCTGATGTCTCCCCTAGTTCTCAAGCCTAAAAGGGATTGGTTTTTGGAAAAGTAGTTCAACTCCAAACATCTTGTTTTTAAGACTTGTATACGGACCAATCAGAATACAGATAAACTCAGAAAGAAGTTTAAAAATAAAATAACAAATAAATCCCAGGTTAGAGTTGATGCAGATTCCAGATTGGGGACCTGACCCATATCCGGGTCAGAATGGACTTTAATTCTTATTCTGCGTCAGTTTGACCAATTTCTTGGTTATTTTGAAACAGATTCCGGGTCACACTGAACCTTAAATGGGTCAGGCCCCCACGGGACCCAGAATCCGAGTCAATTCTGATCCAGAATTGTTTTTAGAGTGTGTGGTTTATCCTCGTACAGCAAAATAATGTCGTTGAAATCCCGCAGGCCTTCAAAAGAAGGGAAGGGTTGCCGAGCATTTCGTAATCCGTTCGAACGGTGTAACAATCTCTACTTTGAATAGCTTTTAGTTCGTTAGTTTGAACGAAGCGACTGATCCATTTGAACGAGTCATTAAAAATACGCCACTGGAATGGTTCAGTAATCAATTTGAACGGTTTCTGTTTAGAAACTGTCTTTTTTTAAAGAGAGATGTGCATTTTCAATTGTAGCACTAAAGTTGTCCCCTATAACCCATAGCACTTGCGCACAACTGCAACGTAATTGAACAGGGAAGGGAGGGTCACTTCCGTTGTGATTGTATATTGGTGTTACAAGTTTTGTTTATTTTGTGGAGGATAAAGTTATCTTTCGAATGAGTTGTTTGTTGCTTTTTCTAAACTGTAGCTTTGAGCTTGTACATAAGGACACGTAAACTAAATTAGAAAACTTGTAATTATGGATTGTAATTACGGATCCCCTTAAGGGGCAAGTTATGATGAATTCACGTGCCAATGGAGTGTTCTTCATAACTCAGTCCCTTAAGGGGCTTCGTAGAGTACTCTATCTTTTTGTTAAACTGTACCGTCGTTTCACACCAGGAAAGAATTGTTTTAACAAAGTAATTGAAATAGCTTTGGAAATTACCAATAATGTCTATATTGCTAATACACTGTAAATGCCACGGTGAAAGGTGAAAGTATAAGCATGCGCGCTGTCAATGTGTATATTGTGCGTAATGCAGATTCGTCGTACACGGGGAATTTGAGACACTATAATTTCGAACGTTAACCCTGCTCTTTGCCGTCGCTGTACACATTGTTGCTCGTAATGCATTGTACATAAAAAAAATAGTCCGTAGTACACGGGAGTTTTAAGACATATTTCGATCCCTATTTCCTTTTATGTGGTCAAGGTGACCAAAATGCACATAGGAGTTGCTCCATAGGAGTTGCACTGAGCTAGTTTTTCTTCAATGATTTATGCAAGAAAAGTTTAATAACTGAACTTGGCTTTTACATACATTCTTTAAAGACTCGAGAGGTCTTCTCAGAATGATAAGTTTCTGTCATATAAAACCGGAATGCTTTTGAACGATGAAATCAGCGATTTTTTGGTAATATTACACTTTGGTAATCTTACTCCAAAAGTGGCACCAAGATTTATCGTGGGTGATAACGTCAAGTGAATTGGGTCAACATCATTGGTTCATATCAAGATAACCCTTGCTCGATCATAACGAGATGAATCGATACGGCGCGCTGCCCATGGTAGCGAGGCTGGGACATGATAGACCCCTTGCATTTGGCCGCCATTGCCGAGGTCAAACAATGAAAACGTGCACGCATGTACGCTCCGCGCACAACTCTCACCAAATGATAGGTCTTCGTTGGCCTCAGTGAGGGCGCTGTTTTGGGTGTTGTGACGTCATATGCACCTGTACATTAATTCCTGTTTCAGACAACCTGTGATTATTTGATTTATATGTAGAAAATAGAGGACATGTTAAGCTTTTGGGTGTGCTTAGAATAGTTAATGCTATTTTAATTACCTTATAAAAGAAATGTTGGAGATTTTCAAGGTGAAAGAGTTGACTTTTTTCTAGTTTCACTCAAAATAATAAAGAAACAAAAGATCAATGCAAATTGGAATTTTAACCCGCTTTTCAATCATGACAGTCATCATTATAATAATAATTGTTCTAACAATCTTCACCATTATATACAAAAATATGAAAATCTATAATTTTGTTCACACATAATTTATAATTTGTTTAATGCATATATAGGAGTACGGTTGTCCTGGGTGTTGCCTTTTGGAAAGGTGTTATTCTGTGGTCTGTGAACAATTAATGTTTTCTACCCACTGCCATTCAACAGGGTCCAATTACATAAAGCTGTTCAGCACAAACAAAAAACACTAAGCAGAAATAGCTTACCAGCCAAAGTACCATGTCATGTATATTAATTGTCACTGGCTCCATAATAATTTCTGCTTAGCGCAAAACAATTGCAAAGCACTTTTCCCTGCACAACGGATATGTGAAATGTGAAGTTTTGAAGAGCCCTGTGTTACACTGTGCTCGACTTGGTCAGGATCCCCTCCTGCATTTACTAATGCTGTTTCGAAAACGTTACATAATCAGGGTGTCAGACTACTTTTTGGCAATTTATTTTTTTCCAGAAGTACCAGGGAAAAGTATTGTACCTTGTACATAGTATGTAGAGCTTGAAATACTTAAATTAATAAATTAGTTTAGAAATCTCCACAGACTGTGGTGAGGTTGTCTCGTTATTATGTTGTAGTGTTAGTCACAAAACAACTATGATTTACTTGATGTTTAATCATTATTTTATGCTTTAAAGGCACTGGACACGTTTGGTAGTTGTCAAAGACCAGTATTCTCACTTGGTGTATCCCAACATATGCATCAAATAACAAAGCTGTGAAAATTTGGGCTCAATTTGTCATCAAAGTTGCAAGAAAATAATGAAGAAAAAACACCTTGTTGCACAAATTTGTGTGCTTTCAAGATGCCTGAAAAAGGCTTCAGGCCTGAAGTCTTTTTCAGATTTAAATATTTAAGTGAGAAATTACCTCTTTTTAAAAAAGAGAGAATCGTTTCTAACAATGTTTTATACTATCAACAGCTCTCCTTTGCTCGTTACCAAGTAAGTTTTTATGCTAATACTTTGAGTAATTACCAAAAGTGTCCAAGGGCCGATTTCACAAAAAGATAAGACTAGTCTTATCTGAGTAACAAGTCTTAACTTAAGACTAGTCCTATCTCTTAGCATTGCCTAGGACTAGTCCTAAGTTAGGAAGAGTTTTGTGAAATCGACCCCTGTGCCTTTAAATGTTTAGTTTCTAGTTTAACTTTATAGTACAGTGTGTTGTATAGATAATATTTATTTAAAAAAATTACCATCACTATGATTCATAGATAAGCATGCATCTAGAGGAGGTACACTGTTGTCTGACAAAATGGCAGACTAGTTTGGCACATGTTTTACAACAAGATAGTCCTGAAGTACTGGGCAATTTTTCCCCCAACAAAACCCTCCTACTCTTGTGACACTTTCCAGCAAGTTGACCAACTATTTGAAACCTATCAACTGCATAGTTGTTATGCCACTGTGTGTGTGGTGCCGCAACTGTGCTGCATGGTGGCAAAACTGTGCACAGAACTAAAGGTGTCATTGCATCTACTGTGTAGATGTAATCACCACATGATAATCGTATTGCAGGCTGGGGTACCAGTAGTGCATCTATCCTTTAAAACCACAGTGGATGACATTCAATGGAAATACAGTAGGAGAGTTAAACAAAAATTGCCTTTTTAAATTTGGATTGGTAGGACTTTTCAACACATGGATGTCTACGACATGCATTTTCAAATTTTCTTGATAATATTTAAATTAGGAATGACAACTACATATAGGCCTACAATAATTTGGAAAGACACTGCATATAGTTATAAAACAAAAGTTCCCTATAAAACTAAGATAAAATTTACCGAAATTACAGTAAAGATTTGTTTAAAAAATAATTGTATAAAGAGATAGAAACAGATTTTAAACATAATTCTTCCTTGAAAAAAAAAAGACTGGTTGAAAGATGTAATCTATGGAAGTGATCAATCATTATTGACAATCAAACTTTTATACAGCTGCAGATAAATTGCATTCCATTCAGTAATTAAAAGAACATAATTCGTGTCGTGGCCGAGCAGTCAAGCACACTGGAGTCAAGCTCTGGTGTTTCTGATCAGCAGAGTGTGGGTTCGAGTCCCGGTCTAGACATTCGTGTCCTCAAGCAAAACACCTAGACCATTCATGCTTCATCCTTTGGATGAGACGTAAAGCCTTTAATCCCGTGTGTTGTGTAATGCACGTAAAAAGAACCCGGTTACACTTATCGCTAAGAGAAGGGGTTCCCCCCCGGTGTTTTCTGGTATGGTTGGCTGCAGACTGTGCCACAGCACCTTGTAACTCATTACATGATGCTATGTAAATAAATTGCTCTTAAATTTCAAACATAGCTCCGCATACCTTGTAGACAAAGTAATGAGCACTTCGAGATGCCCTCGGTGTGATAAAGTGCTATAAGAACTCCACATTATTATTATTATATTTTCAATTCTCAATTTCCTGCTTAAATTTGGCCCCAAATATCATAGACATGTTTTCTAATAACATGGCTTTGCACTTACCTTTAAATTCCAAATGTAGTCACCAGTCACTACTTAAACAGGGTTAACACTGATATGGATTTTACAGGATTTTGTGGAGACTGACAGAATGCCAGGCTTGTCTGCAAAGTTCATTTGGTCTGGCCATGCAGTACTGAATCCATCAAACTCCAGGAAACCTTGGTGATTGATTTGAAAAGAGTATTTTGAATCAGAAAAAGAATTGCTACACATGGCCTTGTGGCATGCTCTGTTGATTTGGCTTTGCAGCAACTGAAACCATCAAACTCAAAGAGATGGGTTTGGTTCTTTGTTGTATGAAAATAGGCAACCATTTTAAATAAACAGCTATTCAAAAAATAAACCTAGTCTAATAAGGAACCTGTAAAACTGTGTTTAAACACATTTTTTTTCTTAAACTAAAATAAAATTATAGCTTTCATAAAGTGACAATTTTGACATTTTATTGCACTGACGCAAACCATTTTTCCCCCTCAAAAGTTGAGAGGAAAAAAAACCCTTGAGGAACATTCCTCAACACCACTCACTGTCCCCTCATCCATTTAACTCGCTCCCATTGAGCGAGTTAACTTCTGACCGTTTACGCAATTCGGTTACAATAATTGATGTGGTGTGTCGTGGCGTTCTAAGTTCTGGCGCTTCTGATCAATTGAAGCAACTTACACTTACTTTGAGGGTTTTTTCTCCAGTGTTTCTGGAGTGGCAGCAAATGCCACAAATCTGAGCACGTTTAGGGCTCAAGTTTCAAGAAGTTCTCCTCTATACCACATGTCTTGTACATGTAGCTCAATACTCTGACTGGACTAGAAATATCTTTTACAAAACCTGAGATAATCCATTGTTTTTCATAATTTGTAAACTTTCAGGTGGAGGTTTGGAATTGTAAAGTTCATTAGTAAATCTTTGAAGAAAAAAAAACTACAATGCAGGACTGGTTTGGTTGGGGGTTACTGGCCTATTGCTAAAATTACTGGCTACTGGCCGAGTGTGCTTTTCAAGCCCTATAGTTTATACCATGTGCATTTGAACATAATGTATAATATATGGTGTTGAGGGTATTTTAAATTGACTAATTTGACTAATTAATTGCTATAATTTATATATCCCAGGAATAGTGTTAGCCAGAGGGGTGTCTGTGTGTCTTTTGGACACCCTGTTTTAAATTTGGACACCCTGTTTTATCTGTCATTTACATGTAAATGTATTGTAAGTGAGCAATTTGGACACAAGTTTGTTAATTTTTACAGCAAATTTTGACACCCTTTTACCAAATCCTGGCAAAAACCTTGATCCCAGGAAGAGTATTTTTGTTACGATTTTATTCAGAATGCAGACTTACTTTCATTCAGTTTGAGCTGTTCAGTGTCATGTTTTTAAAAGTACGGAGATAAAAAGGACATGTAATAAAAAAACACACACACACACATTACATTTCTGCCTGACTTAGTTTTCGTGTTTCAATGACTGCGTTCGTATAACTGATTACCGCCCTATCCACCCAGGACACTGTGTTTGGCACCAGGAGGCCTCCTTCAAAGAATCCAAGATGGCCGCCGTGTTTGGTCAGGACGTACAGGGCGTTGGGTGCTTCTTTTGCGTACTCATGCGGGGTGTGGTTATGCTTTTTGGGAATCAAGTGGTCATCCCCTGCATTGAGGAGCAACATTGGTAGATGAATCTGAAAGGGGAGGGGGGGGTTTGGGGGCGCAGAGGAAAAATAAAGAGGAACAGGTTATCAGGACAGTAACAAATAGATAGATTTCCCAAGTGACTTGAAGTTCATAAGGGCTTCAGGTTGGTTGACTGGTTTCTTTTCCTGCCTTTCACCTCTGAATGGACCCAGTTTTGAATCCCACCTCGAACTGGAGCCTTTTGTGTGAAAAGTGTTTTTCAGTTCCTGACATTTGCCTCCCCAACCCCAGGTGGTGATGTTGCTATGGTGCCACTGGACGCCTTTCTAGCTAACAATGCTTTTACCCCTTTGCAAAAAAACCCATCAATCGGACCCAACAGACACTATCAAATGATAGATGCCTTCAGACGGTGCTTTTAGAAAGGTTCCTAAGGAGTATGAGAGGTAAAGTTACTAAGCCAGGTAAACTTGAACCCAACAGATTCCTCAGGGCCCAATTTCATCAAGAAGTTCAAGGTATTCTACAGGATTGGTAGAGCTGACAAATAGTCGCAGACAGTGTTTATGTTTTGTGTGATCAGCCATATACATGAAATAACGAACCGGTGAAAATTTTGGCTTAATCCGTTGTGTGAGTCAGGAGGAAATAGTGAAAAAAACATGCACAATTTTCAGCATGTAAACACATTGTCCTTAATTTGGGTTGTAACAACCACTTACGTTTTTTTTTTTTAGGTTTTCATGTACAGTTTTCTCAAATATTAGACTTAATTTCAGATGGAAAAATTTCACAGAAAAAAATGGTTCTAGTATGAACTTTTTTTATCCTTACCAATCCTGTATAATACCTTGAAGGAAAAACACTTTAAAGTAAAGTAATTTCCTTTGACAAAAACGAAAGCAGAAACAAACAAACACACAGCAGTGCACCTGGTGAAACACCATGAATTGCGTGGCAATTTTGCTGGTAAACCAGTCCTGCTAAGCAATAGACCTTATGCATTGATGTCATCCGGCTGCCAATGGAAACGCACGCAGATTTGTACGCACAGTGCACAGGATGGGTCAATGACTTTAAGCGAGGGCGCCCCACTCAAATGACGTCATAGGCATTGGTCTTTATATTTTTAGGCTACTAGGAACATTTTGTTGTGCAAATCAGCTTCTTGGAAGATGGCCTGAAGTGTAAGTATAAATTTCTAAAATATCAATTTGTAAACCACAAGGGAAACTGACTGGGTAAATTTGAAATAATTTGGGGTTGAACAAAGACAAATTGACTAGAGCAGGATTTGAACCAACACTTCAGGTTTAACATGCCGGCGCTTTACCAGCTGGGCTATCTAGCCCTAATAATGGCAGTCTCCCTATTAATAAAAAAAGGTTGCATCCCTTTAAGGTGATCCCCTGGCTGCCGCTTCCCAGGTTATATCATAAACTTGGGTTTGATCCCTGGCTACACGGCAGCTAACAGTTGTATGGCTTCTGACTGGCACCCCATATAGACAAAATAAGGAGACTGCCAACATAGGGCTAGATAGCTTAGTTGGTAGAGTATAGCACGTTAAACCGGAGGTCGTTGGGTCAAATCATGCTCTAGTCAATTTGTCAAACAGATTCCTTGTGTTTCAGATTATCTTAAGGATCTTGTCGATGGGGTAAAGAGTACCTTATTGATGTGACTTGCACTACTGCATTCTTTATAAAAGTCTTGACAGCTTCTACTGCGGATCATTTTGCTGCAAAACAAATCAATAATAACAAATTAATTAATCAATTAATTGATTTAAGAATGCTATTTCCTTCGAGTTTATTCACTTAATTCTCTTACTATGTTTGCTTAAATAATCTTAGATACATTTACAGTTTGCTCTACAGAAATACCTAAGTTTTTTGCATTCATTCGATTGTAAAGACATTTTGCCTGCGACTGAAAACTCTTATATAAAACAAGTTAAGATGAACAGTTAAATAAACAAAACAAAGTAAATAGAATTTAAAACAAATAAACAGAAGTTTTAAACAAACGGACATTTCACAAGGGGCATTGCTTCCATTGAGATGGTCTCCGACTTGGTACCCCTTAAAAATTTGTGCCATGAAAGACTTCCTAAAAGACTTCTGGATTTTCAAAAGACATTTCAGGCCCCTACAAAAATGAAATTCAATATTTCCCTTCCTGAGTACATGTAGGTTACATGTATGGTAAGAAAACAAAATATTTATGTAATGACACATTTCAATAAGAAATAACAACGATATTGAAAAGACACAAATTGTTTAAAAGGTCCGGTTCAAACGCAATACCTTAATTTATCTAAAACTTTTAAATTTACATCCCAACCGCCTTTTTAGAAGGTAACTCGACTTTTGGTAAGTCCTTCAAATTTTGTAAGTTAATGATTAACCAAAATCACGCCAGCCTGCAATACAAACAAAAATCACACATACATAATAATAATAATAATAATTACAATTTATATTGTGCCACATACATACAAATGATCAAAAGCGCATAAAACATGTTAAAATGCACAGAATGGAAGAAAAAGATAAAGAAAAAAAAATGGTCACCAGGCCAGTGCCCAAACCACAGTTTGGCGATACGTCCGTCCCGCCAACAGAGAACTAAAAGTTACTAATAACAAATAGGCCTATCCCTGCTGACATCGGAAATGTTTTGATATTTTCAGGAGACAGACGCCTCTAACCCTACCAATGTAAAGAATCTAAACTAACTGGCAGGGTAACCATAGAAGAAAGACAAACAAATAGACACAAAAGAACAAAACATTCATGTTAAGTGAATGTATCATAAACAGTATGCACAGTTAATTCACTCACAAATTCATTGCAATTTTTCACAAAGTGACAATAAAACTTTAAAAGGCAACACTTGGGAAACACATTTTGAACATAAAAAAAAGAACATAAAAATGCATTTCGTAAAAAATTATTGTTAAAACCGTTAACAAGATTATCACACAAGCAAACATTTACAGATAAATGACACAAACAAAAATGAGTTGTTGTTTTTGTTTCACAACAAATAAGTTACAAATCTGAGGACGGGTAATGTAATTTGAACTTGATTTACATAAAATGCACAAACTCAAGTTCATTACACAGTGTGAACATGGTGGAAAATGTGAATAATTTAGTTAATGTCATTCAAAAAAATTAAGCAATTATGTCAAGGCATGATATGTAACAGGTAAATGTCATATCATAAATTATTATCCTTCACAGTCCCAAATCCTCCAAAATCCCATTTGAAAAGCCAAATAGGCTCATTTCCATTGGGGTTAGAGTTAACTGTGACTATAAATCAAAAAGCATATTTTTTAAAAAAATGTAGTGAATTGATCAGGGCATAATGTCATGACTCTGCTTTAGCAAATACTCGGTGCTTACGGAAGCAGGGAATTCAGCACTTTTACATCAAGCATATTACATGTTAGCAGAGAATATTTTGAATATCTCACTAGGCATATTTTGCTTGTGTGTGTGCGTACCCAATCTCACTAGGCATTCTTTGCTTACACAGCTAGCACAGAAATCCGAGCCTTGCCCTGTAAGTGAAGAATGGTAAACAGAAGCGAAGTTTTCGGCGGTAAGCAGAGCCATGAAATTTGGCCCATAATATGTTTGAATAAAAACCGAACGATCAGTCAGTACATGTACAAACTTACTGCGTCAAATGCTCATCCAGGTGAACCAGACTAGTAGAGTTCATGATTTTGTCCACGTTATACGTGATTGGTTCCTTGTTCCTTGACCTCCAGTAGTCGTGGGCCTGGTCCCCAAACAGCATGCTGCTGTTGCGTCGTATCTGCATCAGCATATTCTGAGCCATCATGAAGTTGTAGAGACGTCGGCAGTTCTCCCATTCATGTAGTACATACGTTGCTCTGTGAAATTCAGGGTTGTTCGTGAAAAAAAAAAAATAATACAAAATTTGCTAATTCACATCTTCAATTTCTTTTTTTCAACGGATTCTCACAGGGCTGCTTTTATTTTAAGTAAATTGTCGGCATCAAAATTATGAAAATCTTCACATTTAAATTTGGATATCAAGTAATAAACCACAAGGGAAAAATGACTGGGTAAATTTTTAAATAATTTTGGGTAGCGGTAAATGTACTGGGTTCTTAGAATACGTGCATTACACAACACTCTGGACCTACAAATTTATGTCCCATCCGAAGGACAAGGCAATTATGGTCATGTGTCTTGCTTATTAAAGGACACAGGTGTTATGACTGGGATTCAAACCCAAACTCTACTGGTTCCAATTTCATAGAGCTGCTTAAGCAGAAAGTTTTGCTTAAAATCCTCCGATGCCCCACCCCTGCCATTAAATACTGCAGCCAGTAGACCGTCGGGAAGCAAGTATATAACTCCTTTGTAATGTTGATTTCATACTTTTTTTCAAACTAATAACCTTTCCAGATGTTGTAGAGACAGTTTTTAAAAAAAATTAAAAATATTAATCTTTAATTTTTTTGTGTTAATTAGTAAGTGTTTTCACTGTAAAACCACAGTATTTTTTTGTGCACAAGTCTAGGTAGAAAGTGTTTTCATCCCATGAGTCACACTGCCTATAGGGTCATAGACTACGTCAATCGGGCCTGTCTGAGGATAAAACTTAAAAGGTTTCAACTATTTTTTCTAAAAACCGAACGAGTAATTAACTAAAATGTGTTTTCGGTCTACTGGCTGCAGACCGGTAGGCCATCGGAGGGTTAAACATTTTTTGCTAAGCAGATATGAGCAAGATACCAGTCACAAATTGTACATGTGACATGGTAGTTTGGATGGTAACCTTACTCTGGTAAGCATAATTTTGTTGTGCTTAGCTACCTTTTGTGCTTAAGCAGCTCTATAAAATTGGGCCCTGATCAGAAACACCAGAGCTTGAGTTCCTAGCGCTAGACTGCTCGGCCACGACATGCCACGATACACCACGGGTATCAAGCTTTGCTTTGAATTCCAATGGAAGTATTAAAGAGGAGCTTACTTTGTGATGTCGTATCCTTGACAGATGGACACTCCGCACAGGAACATGTTCTGCCTCTGCGGTTCCTCCCCCAGGTACTTGACGATGATATTACCTCCCATGCTGAACCCCACACTGATGAAACCACTGTGTGCAAACTTCTCTCTCATGTGGTCTACCATTACACTGTATTCCTCGGTGTCTCCTATTAAACAAAACGACAGATAATTAGGCTTCAAGGGTTCAAAAGGACCAGCGGATAAGTACCGTCCAGGACAAGGTTTTTTTACCCGCTGTTAATTCACCTTGATAGAAATTGCGTGTCGGAGAAATCATGGGAGAAGTTCTTAGTGCATGGGGTTACAAACCGTAGAGACTTAGATCGCTATCTACTGGAAAACAAGTAGGGGGTCTATACAATACATGTATACAAACAAAATAGATAAACAGCGGGGTACATTGGCATAGGGCATGTCTTTAGTGCATCGGAGAACTGTGTGCCTTTCAGCGAGTAAAACCAAGTCTCTCATAGAAATACAGTCCGACGAAAATCCAACAAAAATTTGACATCGGAGAATCGTTATCCGACTACCTGTCCTGAATTAATTTTTGACAAGACCCCTAACCATTGGAATTCTGGCCAGAGTTCAGTAATGGGGGGACTTTTTGGATGCTTGGTGGCAGCAGACTTACAAGGTAAATCTGTTGTTCTTGGTAATGTGCGCAAGCTCAGAACTATGTGAACAATGGAAATTTAACTGGTAAGTCTGCTGCCACCTAGCGTTCCAAAGTCTTCCACTTCGGCATTTGGCCAGTTGCCCCAAAACTAAACAAGCCATGCCGTCTAGTGTTTTCCAAAAAACATACTTTTATAATGTTTACTTTTTTTGAACACTCTAAAAGTTTTTTAATTCATAACATCAGCATAAAAGTGAAGCAAAAAGAAAAAAAAGAAAAAAATACTTTAGCAGAAGTTTTTTTAAGTGAGATTTAAAACTGTACATATATACATGATGAGATAATAATCTTAAGACTAAGAATCTGAGTAACACAATGAAAGTACATATAACTCTCTGCAGGCCTGATACTTCACAGAGGCAACAGAGGCAATAAGCCATTTGCGAGTGAGATTTGAATAAGGGAATAAAGGGTGGGATGAGGTCCTGAACGTTTGTTTTAAAACCTGCTGGGTTGTGGCCGTGCGATAAAGGACCGAGCCGTGGTCAAGGTCCTTTATTGCCCGGCCACTACCCTGCAAGGTTTTAAACGAACGTTAAAGACACAGAGTCAAAAGTGTAAAAATGTTGGAAAATCTGAAGAAAACAAATTCTGTAAATTTTCAATTTTCTCAGGCTCCGTTTCGCGAAGGGTCAAAATGCATGCGATGCTCTACGGCTGTCCGGACGCGCGCGCACTTATAGATTGTACATTGATTACTGGTATTGATTGATGTATTGATGTATTGATTGCGTTACGCATAAATTAGCACCAAGCGTGAGCTTGCGTGGCACTTGTATGTTTAAACACTTCTCACCAGGTTTATATCACACGTTTAAACATGGCCACGTGATCTCCTCTCAACCAAACAGAATGGAGAAACTGTCCCAGGTACTTATGGATAACGTCTGGTACAATGACTTGCTTAGTCACAAGTTACCGCTTATAATTATTTGAATTCCTTAGACTACAGAGACAGTTGCTATGTCAAATTGTTTGGGGCAAGCTTTTGTATAACAACCTCCAGATGAGCAAACCCTGGTACCATTGTGCCATACACATTCATTCAGAATTGTGTATGGGTGTTCACCATCTCATGTGACATCGCAACTGTCTCTAAAGTTTGAGGAATTCAAATTTAAAGGCACTGGACACGTTTGGAAAATGTCAAAGACCATTATTCTCACTTGGTGTATCCCAACATACGCCTAAAATAGCAAACCTCTGAAAATTTGGGCTCAATTGGTCATCAAAGTTGCAAAAAAATAATGAAAGAAAAAACACCCTTGTTGCACAAATTTGTACGCTTTCAGATGCCTGAAAAAGGCTTCTCAGGCCTGAAGTCTTATTCAGACTCAAATATTTCAGTGAAAAATTACCTCTTTTTTCAAAAACTACGTTACTTCAGAGGGAGTCGTTTCTCACAATGTTTAATACTATCAACAGCTCTTCGTTGCTTGTTACCAAGTAAATTTTTATGCTAATATATATTTTGAGTAATTACCAAACGTGTCCAGTGCCTTTAAGCGGTAAGTTGTGACTAAACAAGTCGGTGTACCATACATTATTCAAATATAACTCGCTCAACTTTTCCGAATTGTTCATTTGTATATAGGATTTGAGGCATTGCATGGTGAGGTATTAATATATTTGGTTTGCGGTAACACCATGTGTGTATCTACTTGCCAGGTAGAGTTTGTTCTTAGAGAACTGTCTTGCTTATTTCTACTACCGCAGAGTAGATTGTTCGGGTGTTCGGGAGACTTCTCAGTTCTGAAAAGAACTGTCCTGCTTATTAACTATTACCTGGGCGGATGGTATAGAAATAGGTTGGGACTACTACTTTAGCTTATAGGATCGTAATTAACTGTACTACCGCGGAGTCAGTTCTTGGATTGGTCTCAACGTTTCGACTAGCTTGCTCTAGTCATCGTCAGGAGACGTCAAAATTTGCATCGCATTCACATTCGAAGGAAGTATGAACCGGGCTTTATCCTTGATGCAAATATAACCTCAATCAAAGTTGCCTTGTAGGGCAGTTATGAGAAGACCTTGCTCCCCATTGACCATTTCCTGGTTGGCATTTGATAAAAAAAGCCTTGCCTTACCGTAAGTGAAAATCCGAGGTGATGTCAGAGGCACATTAGGAAGTGATCCTAGAAGATTGAGGACGGCTAACCGGAAACCGTTTGATTGGGCATAAGCCACAAACGTTCTAATGTAGGCCTTCTCGCTGTTGTTGGCAATCCCTGGCGCTACGCAGACTGTATAATCCCCTGTTACAAAGCAAAAGACACAATTACTCACTCCACCTTACTAGGGTTAGTTACTAAGTTCCTTCCTAGACCACGCCACTCCGTTAATGAGCATGTCTGATTCTAGCACAGAGTTTCAAATTGACTGATCAAGCCAAAGCCGATATAGGAGCCTCTGACGGGGCTCGAATATACAGGCATGCAACTGCCCGATGAAAAAAAAAGAGGAAACTTTTGAAAGGCACAACGCAAGCGCGGAGCGAGACAGCCAAAACACCAAGGGACATGAGACCCACAATGGTACCCTAGAAAATGTTGAGGTTTATTATGCTCTTAGCATGTACAGGCCTGTGAATGGACCCTTAAAAAAAGAGCTGAAACACTACATGATGCAAGAATGATCGTGGAATGTCAAGAGAGCGGGCGTCACACACTTACGCTGGTCGAATTGGGGCACCCCGTTGATCCAGTAACTAGGCTTATTTCACATTATTGTGGTTGTACATTGTAGTTGCCAAGCATATATTAGGCTTTAAGAAAAATTTTTTTAAAAAATGCGGAAATCCGCGGAAACGCGGAAGAGTTGCATGCCTGAATATAACACTGGACCGCAGGCCCAAGGCCAGTGATTTTAGCCTCGGGCCAGTAGACTCATGACTGGACAAGTCCGATGGTCTTGTGTTTTTCAATGACTAAAAGAACCTCACTGTGTAATACAATTTAAAACAAATTATGTTCAGTGTCGACTTTGAGTCTGGTAAATATATTTCAATTATGTTGAGTATTAAAGCATACTTAGTTCTTTTTAAAGACAAAATTAATGAGATATTCTCTTAATTGCTTGTTCAGATTAAAAATAGTTTACATGTACATTTTAAACTGTGTAGAAAGTTCTCTGTCGTTAAATTCTGGTCTTGTAAAATAAATGCTGGTCCAGTAAATACTGTAAAGTACAAGCCCTACAGTCTTGTGGATTTTCCCCCTAAAGCCCTGCTCTGAAATATATTTTTACAAAGCTCCATATAGGCTAATACAGCAGAATCCACAGAAAAACTAGAACTTATGATCCAGAAGACCCTTATGAAATACCTCCAGAGGGATGGCGGGCAGTTGGCTCAAAAACATCAAAAGTACACGTGGCTCCGTCCGGCATAATGTAACTGAAGCGTTCTCCCTGTGGTCTTGGTGCGTTGAACCTTCCAACCTTTGCATAGGTAGCAGTCTGTAGGTGGCCTGATTTACCCCATAGGAAAGTAGGAACGTACCTGTAAAGAGTGTGTACAACATTGGTATAGGTTGAAAATATAAATGTTCACAGATTTGCACAACTTACATGGTATAAATATGGTCATGGTGGAAAACTTCCCTTGAAATAGTTTTGCTTGAAATGCTATAGTTTTTAGGAAATGACTGGTGATAAAATCCGATTTAGAAAACAGTGAGAATATAAAATAGGGTTTTTCACTGTTTTCTCATGACCGATAGCTTAAAGGGACACGTTGCCTTGGATCGGGCGAGTTGGTCTATAAAAAGCATTTGTAACCGTTTGTTATAAAATGCATATGGTTAGAAAGATGTTTTAAAAGTAGAATACAATGATCCACACAAATGTGTCTCGAAATTGCGTGGTTTTCCTTTTACATCGTGAACAAACACGGTCGGCCATTTTGTGGAGTCAAATTTCTCCACAAAATGGCCGACTGTGTTAGTTCGCAAAATAAAAGGAAAACCACGCAATTTCGAGGCATATTTGTGTAGATCATTGTATTCTACTTTAATAACGTCTTTCTAACCATATGCATTTTTTCACAAACGGTTACAAACGCTTTTTTTTTAGACCAACTCGTCCGATCCAAGGCAACGTGTCCCTTTAAACTTTCACAGGTTTGTTATTTCATCAATATGTTGGGTCACATCAAGTGTGGATACTGGTCTTTGACAATTACCAATGTTGTACATTTGCTTTAAGATAGAAAGATAATCCCAACCGGGATGATTTTGTTTTATATTTTTTAAGTAATAGATGCAGGTTTTTGTTAGTTTGCGCAATGATCAAAATGTTGTGGTACTTGTATTTTTCTTCAATTTTGGGGTGATAAATTTACTACAACGGGTTTTGAAACATGCATCCTCTGGATAAACATGCTGGCTCTACCAACTCAGCTATTTAGACCTCATGTCGGCGGTCTCTCTATTTTGTCAATATCTTTGTTCGAGGGTGCCAGTCAGGTTGAATGACTTCTATCTAGCACCCCTGGAAAACGTGATTGATAAAAACAGTCCGCCAACATTAAATAGTTCGGTTGGCTTAACAACGGCACATTAACTCGGAGGTTTGTAGGTTCAAATCCTGTTCCAGTCAATTTATCTTTGTTCCCCCCCCCAAAAAAAAAATTAACTGTGGTTTATTACTTGATGTAAAATCTTTAAAACATTATGGAGCTCTACAACCTCCCTGCAACAATTGAACCCAATTTCACATTGCTGCTTACTGCAGAATTCTGCGCTTACTGCCCAAAGAGCCCTGATATATTTTTACAGGGTCCCGTAAGCGTAGAAATCTGTGGTAAGCAGTAGCGCTAGTAAGCAGTGCCATGAAATTCCGCCCTGGTGTGTCTCTACACAAACAGTGGTTTTAAAAATACGTCTGCTCAGGACTATAAGGTCTTTAATGCAAATTGTATGGATTTCATGAAGTTGCTTATTGCATATTTTGGAGTTCCTGGTAAATGGGTATATTGATCAAGAGTGGTGGTCTTCGGAGTAATTTGTTTGGCAAAAAGAAACAATCATTTTCTAAGTAAAACATTTACTTGATTTTGATTTGTTTGTTTCAAATTTATACGCATTTTTCATTTTAATGACCTTTTGATCATTACGAGTATGAAATTGCAATTAATGACCTTATAGCACTGAGCCGACGAATAAAAAACTTTTCAGTTCAAGGGCCAACCTGTATATGATGTATTGTTTTGTCAGTGAAAAAATGTCAGATTTCTTTTTGATTTAAAACATTTCATCGCATCTTGCCAGAAAGAGGCTCCCAGCAATATGCTGCAGGCCTGATGCTTCCTTTTTCAAAAGGGCAAGGGTACCAAGGCGTGTTCTCCTTGGTAAAGGGCACCTCTATGAAGGGCACCAAGGCATTGACAAGGGGGCAATTGCCTCCGTTAAGTATCAGGCCTGGGCCCAATTTCATAGAACTGCTTAACGGCTGATTTTGTGCTTACTGCTCGAGATTCCGTTTCATAGTGCAGTAGTTCTAACTACAGCAGAAAAATTTGCTTTTAGCGTAAGCCTATTTAACAGGTTAGCAAGAAAAGTATTGGAACATTTCAAGGGGCACCCAGGCAATGACCAGGGGCAACAGAGGCAATAACCTGAGCCATTGCCTTTATGAAGTATCAGGGCCCAATGTCATGGCGCTGCTTGTACCGCAGAATTCTGCGCTTACGGAGCCCTTATAGCACATATACATGTAATTGTATTACAAAATGATTTTGTGCTTACTGCTCGAGATTCCGTTTCATAGCGCTGCTAACCGTAAGCACAAGAAAAGGCATGCTAACCTTCCGGTGATTACTGTATGAAAATGAATTACGTAACAATGCAAATCTATGGTGAACGGGCAAGCTAGCTGCCTACCTTTCTTGCTAACCTGTTAAATAGGCTTACGCTAAAAGCAAATTTTTCTGCTGTACCATTTGCTTACCATTAAGCAGCGCTATAAAATTGGCCCCTGATATTGCATCTTACTTAGTGCCAGTGTTTCTCCTGCCCATTTGAATGCGAGGTGGCCCACCCAGCTACTTTCTGTGACCAACTCGCTCAGTTTTAGCCAATCTCCCCACCACGCTGTGGAGATTCGCCATAACGAGAAATTAAATGCACAAAACACTAAGTTTGTGTCATTTATGAGCTATTTTCTTGACCTCTGTTAACAAACAATTTGGATGGGATCAATGTGTATTTTTTGTGAGCGCTGCTTTCTAGTCAATTTGCAGACTGACTACATTTTGCTTGTTATCATCAATTTGTCAGGGGGAAGCACACTGCTCGGTGCCACAGATTTTTTGTGCACAACCTGGATAATTTTGTAGCGAGATATGGCGTACAGTGCAATAAGAAACTTGTATGTCCATTGTCATGCAGTATGCTATTTTAGAGAGATAACATCTTTTCACAGACACAACGATTACCCTTAAGCATATTATTGGATAAATTTAAAGGTAGGGTCATTGATTAATTTTTGTCAACACAATGCTTCCCCGATTGGCAAAATTATCAAGAAAGATACAATAAAAGTCATATTATATATGAAAGTTTCAGCTGAATACAGTGTCCACTTGTTGAGAAAACAGCAAAATACTGTCACGGTACTTTCACAAGAATGTGGAATCCATCCACGTCTAGCGAGGTGCACCGTATCCAACCGCATCTCTAGCTGCAGCATCCCCGAACGGACACCAAACCTCAGAAACGATTCATGCACGTATCGTTTCTCAGATTCAAATGTTTATATTGATTTCCTTATCAACCCATTTCAGACGAAACAATTTCAAAGGTGATGCTTACTACATATCACCATCTTTATAACAAAAGATTTTGGATAGAAATTACACATTTTTGTTCGGGGTCATTATAAAAGTATGACCCTACCTTTAAAAGTAATGTAAGTGACTCTCTGAAGGCAAACAAAACAAATCTGATATCAGATTACAATAGGACTATCGACAGTTGTGCTCGTTATACTTACGGCTCTTTCAACATGGGGCATGCCTCAAGAAGACGTTTAACAAATGTGGAATTGGCATGGTAAATCTCAGGTGGCTCGGCCCTCTCAATCAAGCCTAGGAACTTGACTACAATGATGTAGATAATTGCCGTTAAGGATAAGATCACCCAGGTCTCCATACTGCTTCAGAAGGAGGCAAGTCTAAAAAAAATTAAAAAACAAGACAGGAGTAAGAACAGTTTAGTTAGCTTAGATTTTTTACATAGGTAGGGTTAGAGGCGTCTGTCTCCTAAAAAGATAAAAACTATAGACAATGTGACCTCTGACGTCACTCCAAAACCATAACATGATGCATGCGCATGTCACCGGGCAAAACCTTTGTGTACTGACAGCCAGCTAGAAAGTACACGCAATGTTACCATGAGTACGCGTCTTCTTGCCGGCGAAACATGACTTGGACAGTGTTTTGTCAACAGAGGGCGGTTTGAATGTAAACAGAGGTCACATCGTCTATACCGATGCCAGCAGGGTTAGTCTTATGTAATAAGTAACTTTTAGTTCTCTGTTGGCGGGACAGACGTATCCCAAAATCCCCATACTGTGGTTTGGGCACTTGCCTGGTGACCAGTCTTGTTTCTTTATCGTTTTCTTCCATTCTGTGCATTTTCAAAAGAGTTGAGCTTTTGATCATTTTTATGTAAGGGGCGCAATATAAATCTTAATTATTATTATTATTAATATTATTATTATTATTATTATTATTATTAACAGGGCTTGAGTTTCAATATATCTCTACTGGACCACAGGGTCTTGTAGTTGCAGCTATAAACATTTTCTGGAATAGAAATGTAAGACCAAAGGTTACTTTGCCTTTAAAATTTTCTGGATTTTTTTATATTTTTTTGTTTGAATATTTTTTTCAGATTAACAGATAAGATAAACTAGATCTTTCAAGACCAGAAACATACCAAAACGTTTTGATTATATGCTGTGGACAATGCACAAAAAACACGTTACTTGTATAATTGTTTGTACACGGCTGATGGACATGAGATAATGTCTGGATCCCAACATTGAATTCATTTTTAGTTTTTAATTAACAACCACTAATCATACCCAGATTTTCTCGCTCAGTACATTAAACGAAAACTTCCTCAAATCTACAAAAAACAGCAAACTAAATATGAACCCTTTTTTTTTCAGGAGGAAAGATGTAATTAAAGATTAGAGTTTGCATTGCAAATTTTAAACAATGCATGCCAGCATTCGACCACAGTAAAGAGAGGTTGCTGAGCTTCGTAGTACCACCTTCGGCTGACAACATTTTTATTTCAGTCATTTTCTTATTTCTTTTATGTTTTCTCCTTGTTGAGAAGGGGCATCTCTATGAGGAAATTGTAAACTTATATTGGAACATTGCAAGAGGCACCAAGGCAATGACCAGGGGCAACAGAGGCAATTACCTGAGCCATTGCCTTCATGAAGTATCAGGGCCCAATGTCATGGCTCTGCTTACCGCAGAATTCTGCGCTTACGGAGCCCTTGTAGCACATACATGTAATTGTATTATAGTAAGCGCAGAATTCCGCGGTAAGCAGAGCCATGAAATTGGGCCCTGGCCTTGGTGTGTGCATGAGTTGACCAAACGGCATACAACTTACAAGTTGGCATGCGTACGAGTTGGCATGCGTTAGACCCAGTAACTGGGGCGCTGTACTCTTGTTTTAATATTTTGACATCTGCTCAGTGCATAGAGCAAGGTGGTAGCTTAGGACTGCAGATGTCAACATTTTAACAAAAGGAGTACAGCGCCCCAGTTACTGGATCTAGGGTTTTCCCTATTTGGGGCTCTCCTCCCACATCTAAAAACTGGAATTTATTCAGTGTCTTCGTAAAAAACCCAAAAGTTGGTGTGATGTTTCCATAGGATCCTTTGATTTGACTTGCCAACTATGTGAAATAAACTTCCTATTTAGATATGCAATTGCAAGGGGGCTAGAAAAGATATATAGAGAGCGATCATTGCTCTGCATGCTCAGTCTGTGTCTATATTATTATACTTACTTTATTATTATAGATTATATTTTCCAAGGTAGAAATAATTGTCTACCGCCATGATGAGCCCGGGTACAACATAACCCTGGCCCTGGTATATGGTTAGTGGTTAGGTCGCCAATCATATGGAGAAAGGAATGTCAATTACCATTATGTGGTGCATGGACTGAACAGTAAAAATAATGTTCGATATAAAATTGTGGAATGTGGATGTTGATTTCAATCATTGAACTGAGCACACGAATTTATAGTTCCTGCATCTACACCCAGACCTCATTAAAATAATGGACCGATGCTGTGAAACACATCATTCAATTCATATATTATAACCAGTGTTGTATGACTCGAGTCCAGGACTCGGACTCGAGTCCGTCTCGAGTCACAATTTCGGTGACTCGGACTTGACTCGAGTCACGTCTGCAAAAGACTCGGACTTGGACTCGGACTCGACTATCATGACTCGGACTTGTCCCCGAGGACTCGTGACTCGAGTCACGTATTTTCACAAACAATACCTTTTTTAAATATTAAAAACAACTCCGATGATCCGATTGTCATTCCCGGAGTGCACATGGAGGAATATTAACGTCTAGCACAAGAAATAAGTACACTGTCGTATGGTGTTGCAAGTAATAGTGTTCGTGATTATTATGTAGATGGCCATGTACGTACAGCGCGTGTATGTTCGATTCGTATGTTCAATACGCATAATAACGCTGGGATGCACGACACCAATATTAATGCTGGTATTCTGTCAACGTTAACACCATAGCCAATGCTTGTGCTTGATGCATATTACCAGGGAAATGGCATGTCTGGTACCTGTAAAACACAGCCTGCATATTGCACTGTGATGGCTGTGTGTTGTTTGCACCAGTTTCTACACATGGTCGACACACGTCACAGACACACACACACGACGTCAAGTTTGGTCACGTCACTAGTAAAAAGTAGAACAACATTTTTTAAATCATGGCATCTGCCGCTCCGCCCCGTATTGTTTCTTTTGGTTATACCATGGAGGTAGTTCTACCTCCATGGTTAGCCCTGGTAGGACGTCAGTCAGTGCCACTGCACTGACGTCCTGGGTATAAAGATCCTTTACAATGCGAACAAAATTTTGAGTAACATTTTAAAATATTTTTACCTAATTTGAGAAGCTGAAACTCCATTCACTTATTCTTGGTGCCTTTAATTACACTTTTGCTGAGTTCAAAACCTATCAAATACATCCATGAATGACATTATTTCTGAAAATAAGTCGAAGTTGTGCACTGGCGCTGTGACTCCGTCGTGTTGCCGCCCGGAAGAAAAAAGCGTTCAGTGTTACGGGTTAGACAGCGCCCTCTTTTGTGGACTTGGTTCCATGTCAGTTGAGGTTGTCGCAACGAATGCGTCAATTTCCATTTTATTTTCACAATAATGTCATCCAAGGATAAAATTGGCAATTCTGAATAGAGCAGGCGTAAGGTTCAGGACACAAGGAACATGTGAGTCACGTTTCAGCTTCCTCAAAAAGGTAAAAATATGATAAAAAATGGTTATAAATTTTGTTGCAGTGCCTGAGGTCCTTTATACCCTGGACTCCGTCGCGTTGTATGCAACGGAGGAGTCCAACCTGGGCTACCTCCATGGTTATACCAACTTATACAAAAACTTTAACAGAACTTTGTTCAAATTAAATGTGTTTTATTTTTTTCATTTCCAAATCTTATTTTACAACATTTGGTTTGCAACCAATATTTAAACAAGTGACTCGTGACTCGGACTCGGACCAAGTGACTCGTGACTCGGACTCCCCCTCGGACCAAGTGACTCTGGACTCGGACTCGGACTCGACCCAAGTGACTTGAGACTCGGACTCGGCACAGGTGACTCGACTACAACACTGATTATAACTGCCAAGCCATCTTCTTTCTTCTTCTTCTTCTTCCTTTTGACATGTTTCAGTGCAGCCTTCATCAATCATGATTGAAAATAAACCCACTGCCAGACACACCGGGGCGAGCCCCTCCTCTTTAGTGTGTATGGGTTATTTTACGTGCCTTGCTTGATACAATGATACATCATCCATGTGTAGTTTACAGCTTTACGTCCCATCTGAAGGATGAGGCAAATGGTTGGGTTAATTAAAGGGGTTGCTTTTTTTGACAAAAGCGTCAAGACCGGGTGTCAAACCCACACTCTGCAGATCAGAAACACCAGAGCTTGAGTTCGGTGCTCCTAACCGCTCAGCCATGACAAAAGGAAACTTACCTTGAATTTTGAAGCTGGAGGTGATGGATGCATGGAGGAAGCTTAGATACGACAACCCAGCGATTGATGATAATTTTATGATGATTGATACGGTCGAATGATAACAACGGAGCACTCACTGTCTGCATGCTACATGCATGGCAGCCGCTCCTCGGATCCTCTGCATACCGTCCATGCCATGGTCACTGGTGGTGTACAGGAATAAGTATCCGAACAAAATGTAGTGCCGTGCCGAATGAGGGCGCTGCCTGGTTAGGACGAACTTTTTCAAAGTCCTTGTTTTGAAGCTTTTTTTTAATAATTAAACATTTTCCTTAATTAAACATTTCCTTATTATGAATCCTCTGCAGAAGACGTCTTCGATATTCACCGTGTTCTTTTGCCACGACATAAGCAATAACTAAACCCCATGAGAATATTTATTGAGATCAAACAATTATTCAAAATTTGCAATTTAGCGGTGAAAATAAGATTAGAACAGTTTGACAATACACAGTGGAGAACTAATGACAAATAAAGCACTCAGCAAACAATAGAAAAATGCGGCTTCGCCTTCTGGTGGTTTTTTTCCCCCAGTTAATGTCAATACAAGGGGATTTAATTAACAGATCCCGATTTAAGTTGAATGATCCGAGATGAAGTCATTTTCTAAGAAACGATTGGAAATCAATTTAGGAATTAACTTATTTTATAGACCTCTCCATAGGGCCCACACATCTTTTTTGACAACCATTGTATGTTTTGAATAGTTATATAGGGCTACTATATATATATAGCTGTACACAAATGATTTATTTGTAATTACTTAGAGTAATTATATCTCACTGAACTATCTAAGATCAAACATAAGTAGAAAGATTACAAAATAGGCTACAATTCCATCATTCCGTCCTGTGCCTCAATTAAAGGATCACCGCAGTGACTAAGATAAACAGTTTAGAAACTGACACATCTGGTATGCTGGCAAAAACCAAACAAACAAACAAACAAACAAACAAACAAACAAACAAACACCCCAACACCCCAACACCCCCAACACCCCAACACCCCAACAAACAAACAAACAAACATTATTGATTTACTGAAATGAAATGCCATGGAATAGGTTAATCTGGAAGGATACGAAAAATAATGACCCTATTCCAGTAATTTATGCACTAATTAGTGATTTTGCGTTCATCTTAACCCCGGACAGTTAAACAAAAATAATACGAAAAAAGCCAAAACTTATGGCCCACAGTTTTTTTTTCTTTTTTTACCATGTACATTTTTCGATGTACATGACAATTCTCACGACTCGTAGCAGGCGCGATCAGGGGCGGGGGGGGGGGGCCCCTTTCATTAAAAAAAAAAAAAAAAAAAAAAAAAAAAAAAAAAAAGAGAGAGAGAGAGAGAGGGGGGAAGAAAGGAAGGGAAATTTTTTGCTGGTATATTTTTTCACGCCCCCGTTTGGAAAATCCTGGATCCGCCCCTGCGTAGGCCTACCGTGTTTTATTCAACACTTCGGTATAACTATGTTTTCTACCTGCGATGCCCCGCCCCTGTCAGATTTACACGAGTGCCATTAGGTACTGCAGCCAGTAGACCGTCGGGAAACGTGTATAACTCCCTTGAAATGTTGATTTCATACTTTTTTTCCAAGCTAATAACCTTTCCAGATATTGTAGAGACAGTTTGGAAGAAAAAAATGACTACAATTATTTTTTAATTTGTTTTGTGTTAATTAGTATGTGTTTTCACTGTAAAACCGCAGTATTTTTTGTGCACAAGTCTATGTACGTAGAAAGTGTTTTCTAACTGGAGATTCTGAGCCCATGAGGCACACTGCCTGTAGGGTCTTAGACTATGTCAAATCACGGGCCTGTCTGAGGATAGAACTTAAAGGGTTTCAACTATTTTTGATAAAAACTTAATGAGGTAATTAACAAAAATGTGTTTTCGGTCTACTGGCTGCAGACCGGTAGGCCATCGGAGGGTTTTAAACAAAAAATGACCGTCATTGACTGTCTGATGTCATTAATGTCAGTCCGTTTGCCCTAACCTGACTGTCATCCTTGTCATTATTTTTTTTGGCGAGGAATACGACCCGCTTCCGGTGTTCCATTTCACGATTCATATTTTTATTCGATAATGACGCCACAGGACGTCAAAGATAATTTCACGGTTCAACAGACATGTTAGTTTTTGCTGACATCATACTTCCCATCGAAGACAAACGAAACACTCTTAAAATTAATTGGTCATTCATGCTTATAAATTGGTCAAAATGACTAAGTTTGCCTAGTCCTGAGTCTTTGACTAATACAGTTTATGCTGGACTTTTTTTTTTTTTTTTTTGTGACTTGTCATTAATAGTAGTGCTGACCCCCCTGACTAGAATTTTTTTCGACTAAGACGTTTTAGTCACAATTTAGAGTTTTGACTATTTTGCCCAGTCTAAAGACTTTTCACAAATTAGTCATCTACAGAGCTTTGAAAAATGGATGTGGTCATTTTTTTTCTGGTTTTTTTTCGCTTAAATATCAGAAATTTGACACTTCTCCAAACAAATACTACCAGCAAGAAAAATTTAAAAGATACTGGTACCCCGGTTGTTTTGGTGATGTGTTTATATACCATAGAACTAAACACATCACACACAGTCATTGTATGCATGTTCAAGCTAGGCTTGGTTTCGTCTTCATCTTCATAAGCATCTAGCCCTCGCCCAACAAAAGAATGTGACGAAAATTCAGTCCTATGTGATGCACATGTGGCTCCTTCACATTCCTCAAAAATAAGGTAAGAATTTCAGCTTGTTTTGCTTATTTTCAAAGATTAAAAATCACAGAAATCTAGGCAGCTAGGCCTTAGCACTAGCACTAGCACAGCAGTAGAAACTGGTATTGGTAATGTACTGAATGAGCATGTACAACCGGTTGGTTGGCATGGCATGGGCATCGTCAATGCCTGCCTGCCTGGTTAGTTATATCACTTGCTAATGCTTAGGCTGTTTTAAAAGACCAACATGACCGTCAGACTGGAATGAGGATGTCCACCAAGTCTATAAACAAATTCACGTTTTGAGATAGATGTGCATATTTTTTCCTGATAAGGCCTACGACCTTGAGACTTTGGGAATGGGATTAAAAGTTTATATTAAACATGCTGATTTTGTTTGTCTGTGTTTATGTTTTCATTTGTTTTAATGTACAGGGAAAGCTTGACCTGTAATCCAGGATGTGGCTCTTCATTTGATGTGTTCAATGATGGGATTGCTGCCAACAACTCTACTAACTGACAGCTGTCACAGTCTACTTTGCAAGTTTTTAATGATTTTAACATGACCTATATATACCGTTACATTTAATAGGACATTCCTCTTTGGAAGAAGCGTATCTCTCTTGATAAAATTATTAATCACAATTGAGACAAAAATTATGCTTATTAGGGCTACACTGAGTCCCCGACGATGCAAATGAAATAGTTTTGTTGTAAAACTTACCTGATAATAACCAGGCTTTCTGATTAAATCTTTTGGATTAAATTTGTCTTTAAAAAAATCCACAAAATGTTGAAGTCACAATTTCAGAATGGTATTGTTTCGAATGTGTAACAAGATCATTGACAAAAATATATTGTGTTTTGAAAAAACAAAATCAAGTAATTAGGTACTGCACTCACTCACAAAACAGAATGTTTAATGTGGAATTTCTCATTTATAAACTTGCAATACTCTGTATTGTAATATTGTAAATAATTTCGAATCAGATGAATGCTTCATGGGTTTGCATTAAATTAACCAGAGTAAGTTATCAGAAACAACTTGTCTCCAAAAACTGTGTGTTTTTAGTTGTTTAAAAAAATTATTTATTGTGTTTTATTTGCTTGTTTGTTTTACCGATATTGTTTAGCAATTTGCTAGTATTGGTTGCACACTAAAATTATGCTCTTTAAAGGATTCCTGACTGATGGCAACTAGTCAAGAGCCAAATGGTCAACAATTTGACTAAACAAAATGGTTGCACTCCCATTGACAGAGTTCACATGCCACGCCCCCTTTTTGTACATTTTGTAGCTCATAAAGTTCAGATCAACGATGACTAATTGTTGACTTCTGACCAATGAAAACTAGTCAAAACCTCCAAAAATGCTTGACTAATGTCATTAGTCAGAAATAATAACGAGGTACTGGACTAGGCTCAAAAGTCACTGGACTAAGATCAAAAGTCACTGGACTAAGCAGTTAAGTCGCTGGACTACAGATTAGTCGTATAAGACATTGTCACAGGACTAATGAATTCTAGTCGCATTTTGACTTGAGTTCCTTAGTCATGCGCTGGTTTTAGACTTATCTAGATTAGTCCTATGAGACATCATGCTGGACTATTTTGTTTTAGTCAAAATGACCAATTAATTTTAAGAGTGAATAATGTTTTGTTTACATCAGTGTATTCATCCAGATGGACAAAGAAACTGATTGAGTGACAACAAGGGGCATGCGAAAAGAAAAAAATGAAAGAGAAAAGCGCGAAAGAAGCTGGAAAGATCAAATCCAACCTTATAAAGGGATTACAATCGCATATTATAGGCGAGAGAAACTAGAAATTTAACTCGCCGTATTTTTGACCACCCTTGGGCGCATGTGGACCAATTTTTACGTGATGAAAAACAAGTAAACAATGTTTTTGTTATTATTATGTTTATGTATTCCGTCATTGATGCAAGAAAACTACATAGGCCCTACAGGCAACTAAAATAAGATGAAACTGTATTGTGATGCAAGACATTCCCTGAAGAAAGCGCCCTCATGAGTTTAATTGAAGAGGGCTTCGTCCAACAGCTTAATAATTATAAGCGAAGAACTAAATGATCAGCTCTAATTATTTTGCACACACTGTTTAATGGCCTGACGTTTCGATCCGAGCAGAGTCTTTCTCGAAGGCTCGAAACTAGCTAGGGTCGAAACGTCAGTCCATTAACTTTTCTTTTTTCTCCCCCCCCCCCCAGTTTTGGTTGCAAGAGCGCTGATTACTTTCGGTGGGTGGTAGGGAACAGCCCGCAGCAGTTGTTTTAAGAGTTTTGTGTATTATTATTTTCATCATCAATCAGTCTTCGTTGATACTAAACCGTTAAGGAAGCCCTATTTTATTGACCACAAATTAACACGTTTTCCATCTTTTTCAATAATGGATCACTAGATATTTGTTAAAGTTTTTATAGTTCAAAACGGCCGCCATGATGATATACAGCAATATCATAACATAATACTGAACTGACAAAATATTGATTAGTAGAAAATTTAAAAACAAGTTCAATCGGCTCCCTAATGACATCATGTGCAATGTTAGCATAATGTCAATATCAATTATTTTGTGTTTAATCTGTGGTCTGTGGGGAAAAATGTTGTCACGAATGCAGACGTTTCACTAATTAAAAGTGCACCTGTAAAACATCTGAGCATGTGCTATAAAGTGGCGTACCCGGGACATGGGGTATAACTCGTCCAAAAATGATGCCCCCCCCCCCCTAGGCCTACCCAAGTGAAATTTATAAAAATTTGTACCTTTGAGATTATAAATTGTTACATTTCATTAACTTCCCATTATGGTGTATGAAATTATTTATTTTAAAGGCACTGAACACGTTTGGTAATTGTCAAAGACCAGTTATCTCACTTGATGTATCCCAACATATGCATAAAATAATAAAATAACAAGCCTGAATTTGTGTGCTTTCAGATAGGAATAAAAGGCTTCAAGCCTGAAGTCTTTTATTATTTCAGTGAGAAATTACCTCTACGTTACTTCAGAGGGAGTCGTTTCCTACAATGTTTTATACTATCAACAGCTCTCCGTTGCTCGTTACCAAGTAAGTTTTTATGCTAATATATATTTTGAGTAATTTACCAAACGTGTACAGTGCCATTAACATTACATTTTTTGCAGTTACTAAAAACCATTTTAGTGATTTAGCGATTTTGGTGAACAGTAACATCATTCTTGGCGTGACAGCTTGGACAATTTTGTAAAATTAAAAACAAAATTGTAAACCTTTAAAAAAAAATTGAAAAAAAATGTTGTCACCTCAATGTGTATTTTTTCAAAATTGCTTGACTGCACAATATTTTCTTACGGAATTAATTACACGTCGTGCGGCAAGAGACAATGCCGACGCCTCGTGTTGGGTTACTGTGGGCGGGCACACCTCATAAAGAGCCGATCTCAGGTTTATCCCGGACACAAGAGTGGACCTTCGTTGCCGAGAGAGCGGCTAAGATTGAACTGACTCACCCCAAGAGAAAAGCCTGACTGCGAACTCCCCTGCTATACCACGATGATGAATCGAAGATGTCTGCTGCTCGTGGGGCTTGTCCTGTGGGTGCATACTGCCTCCGCTCGTTTGACTCGGAGCCAGGAAGAGGACATTCTGAAAGAGCACAATAAGTTCCGAAGCAAAGAAAGAAGGGCATCCAATATGATGAAGCTGGTGAGTTGGTCTCTTTCTTTTTTTCACGCAAACTGAATATAGGTTCCTGACAGAAGTTGACACGCCATAAAACTAATCCGTGAAAAACTTCCTCGAGTTTTAGGCGATCCCGAAAAACGGTTTATGTTGTGTCAGGGTTTTTTTCTGCACGTGTTCATAAACTTTAGGGTTTTCTTGGGGGTGGGGGGGGGGGGTTCAGGGGGGATTCGATTGTTGCAATCAAAATAAGTGATGTTGTTTTCGGCCTTCAAATCCAAAGGCATTTTCTCGCCTAAGATAGTACTTCAGACGTAAATATTTCTCTGGAGAAATTCGTGCTGGTGTGAAATTTTACTTTTCGAAAAACAGCGATGAGCTAGTTTCTTTGCAGTGAGTGTGTCTGGCCCGAGGAGAAAGCATTAATAACACGATCGTTAAAGACACTGGACACTATTGGTAATTGTCAAAGACCAGTCTTCTCACTTGGTGTATCTCAACATATGCATAAAATAACAAACCTGTGAAATTTGAGCTCAATTGGTCGTCGAAGTTGCGAGATAATAATGCAAGAAAAAACACCCTTGTCACACGAAGTTGTGTGCTTTCAGATGCTTGATTTCGAGACCTCAAAATCTAATTCCGAGGTCTCGAAATCAAATTCGTGGAAAATTACTTCTTTCTCGAAAACTACGTTACTTCAGAGGAAGCCGTTTCTCACAATGTTTTATACTGTCAACAGCTCCCCATTACTCGAGTCGTTACCAAGTAAGGTTTTATGCCAATAATTATTTTGAGTAATTACCAATAGTGTCCACTGCCTTTAAAGTAACGATGTCTCCCGTATTTCAGAAAAGCTGACTAAAATCTGACATAATTAATTTTTTTACGTAGGGCCCCCTACCACACTTTCACTGTGGAAACGTGTATTTGCAAATGTTGAGAGATTGTTCTTAGCCAAGTTTGTTGTATTACCGAAAAGAAGATCCATCCAGGAGGCGTATTTTTTTACACCGCAGCGAGGGGTTTTGTACAATTTCGTATTGAGATAGGAGACTACGTCTAACCCTAAACCCTAACCCTAACCCTAACCCTAACCCTAACCCTCACCCTAACCCTAATCCTCACCCTAACCCTAACCCTAACCCTAACCCTAACCCTAACCCTAACCCTAACCCTAACTCTAACCCTAAACTTAACCCTAACCCTAAACTTAACCCTAACCCTAAACTTAACCCTTTATAGGCATAAATGTTTGTAGTCTCATCTCAAGTCAGGAATTGGCAGTATTACAGTACAAAACCCCTCGCTGCGGTGTAAAACAAAAGTATGCATCCAGGAGACGAGAATAAAGTCATGTTATTGAAGTCGTGCCCCCTCAGCGATTGTGGTATGTCGATTTTAAGAAATGCTGATAGAGTAGAAAACAATGAAGGGCACTCTATTGGCCTTTTTTGAAATAATCATGGTGGACACTATAGGAGTGCACATACAGTTTGGTTTGGGTGTATACAGACAACTTTACCAAACCATTGTACACGATGGTTCAAAAAATGTGTACCCATATTTGGTAGCCATTTTTACGTACTTACCTATAAGTATCTACAAATATTTATAGATTATATGAAAGTGGTGATAATTATTGAACTGATTTGTCCACGAAAGCTCTTGCAACTCCATCCACTTTGAGGCTAACCTGGCAAACAGTAATTGATCGTGGACTTTCATATCCATGAAGTAATGTGTATCACCTTAAAATCACCTGTCTAGAGGAGGCTAGTTTATGTTCATGAGTTAAATTACTCTTATTTAGTGCTTATTTATTATTTAAAAGATTACAACAGATAAGATGCTATCGTTGATGTGTATTCAGAAGTATAGTCAAGCGGAGATAAGGAAACCTCCGTGGACAAATCAATTTTGCACATGATGTCTTTAAACTATACCATTATTTTGAAGAAAAAAAACAAAATAACTGATTTCTAATATTTGTTCACCACTAATGCTCAACAGTCACCACTTTCATAAAATACAAAAACAATTGTAAAAGCTTGTATGTATAATAGGTGAAAATGGCTGTCAAAAGTGGGTACACTTATTTTTAACCACCCTGTAGTGTGTCCACCATATCTCAAAATGATTTTATTAGCGATTATAATAATTTTACAAAACAAGTTTTGGTGAAACAACAAGATACTCAGCTAAATTGTACACCAACAACACTTGGGCCCGTCCCAATTAAGGTTGGGCTTGAAGGGCAAATTATTCTGTATTTTGTATGACAAGATTTGCTGTTGACAATCATGTTTTCATTTTTATTTATGGTTGTTGTTTTTTTTTCTCCTTTTTTCTTGCCTATTTTTTTTGTCATTTTGTTTGTTTTAATGTTTCTTTCTTTCTTTGATGGGGTGTTGGGGTGTTTGTTTGTTTTTTGTTTGTTGGGGTGTTGGGGTGTGTTTGTTTGTTTGTTTGTTTGTTTGGTTGGTTGGTTGGTTGGTTTTTTGCTTTTTTGTGTGTGCACGCGTTTCAGGTGTGGAGCAGAGACCTAGCCCGCAAGGCTCAGAATTGGGCCGACCGCTGCACAATGAGCCACAACCCGGACGATTCCTCAGCCGATTGGGATTGGGTGGGGGAGAATATTGCCTTCTCTACTGAATCCGATCCGCTGGAGATGGTGTCGATGTGGGAAGGAGAAAAGGTCATCTACGATTATAATTCAAACCGATGCTCTCCAAACCCTCGGAACGTTTTGCTCAGTGCCTGCGGACACTACACACAGGTAGGTTTTTTAGAGTTGTCAAAGTTAGCACGCCGTATAAACAGTAACACCCTATTTGTCTCGACCGAAAACCTATAATTCTGTTCAAAAATAGTTGTTTTGTTTTACCAGGCAATCTTCTTCAATTAATATGGTGTCTAATCCCAAGTCTTCCTTGGGCAAGACGTAAGGAACGGAAACTGTGTTTCCTCATTTGGATTGGATCTTAACTACTCCAGGAAAGCACATGTACATCTGTCTCAGCAAAACCACTAACCATAGTGCATCACTCGCTCAAAATACCTGTTTGCCCCATCCTTCAATTTAATCCTATTACATTACATTTTAAATCAGTTTAAGAGTTGAACTTTCTCCCAATTTGTTTTAGGCATTATACCATAATTTGTTTGTTTCGCTTATGTTCAGTATCCAGTAGTATAGGGCGTATCACTTGGTCTATAACATGATTAGTTCAACATTTGCATTGTGTTCTTTTAACTTTCCGTATGTTTCTGTACCTTCTGTTGTAAATAGGGAATGATTGATGTCAATAAACGGAGTTTAACTCCACTTGAGAAAAAGAAAAAAGAAAAAAAAGATCAATTGCCCACATAGCGGTGTTCTGTTTATTTCATCATTGACTCTAATAAATATTTATGATGTGATTAGTTACTACAGCGTGTATGTGATCATTTAGCAAGTTATGTTACTGGTATATATTGCAATAATAGTCAAACGAATGAATCATAGTAATATTGGTCTGCCATCTTCATTAAATTAAAATATTTTTGGACCCGAATACTGAAACACTCCACAAGGTCATTTATGAATTATGTCAAAATCAACTTCACTTATTTGTGTATAACTTCTTCTTTTTTAAAGTCACTGATACTGCAGCTATTTTCCGCTGTGTGATTCTTTTTGAACCTGTGTTAAGCTATATTTAGATACTTAGCATGAAGAAAAAAATAGTTAGCATGAAGAAAATCCCAACAACAACAACCCTAAGTGCTGAAGTCTCCCTCTCTTCAATGTGGTATTTGTTTGAAATTAAATGGGTGCCCGCGAGTGCAGAGGTAAATACCGTGTTTGAAAAAGCCTGTATAGAGCGCCACGGTAGCCCAGAGGAGCTGAGAAAGATTACAGGAATGTTATTGGCCCAATGACCGTGGGTCGATTTCACAAAACTCTTCCTAACTTAGGACTAGTCTTAAGTTAAGACCAGTTAGTCCTAACTACAGGGCCGTATCCGAATTGGCGACTACGGCTACGGCTACGGCTGTTGCTAAGGGTGTTGCTAAGGACGTCCTATGCTTCAACGCACGACGACGCGGAAATCTAGCCGTAGCCGTAGTTGTAGCCGCCAATTCGGCCACGGCCAAAGACTAGTCTTATCTCTTTGTGAAATCGGCCCCAGGGCACTAAATGTGAAGCGCATTGATACGTTGTTGTAGAAGAAAAAAAAGGCGCTATATTAGAAATATAGTTATTATTATCATTATTATACAAAACTAACCCCTTTTCACCAGATGGTATGGGGCGATACAAAAGAAATTGGCTGTGGCTTCACGACGAGGTGTCGCAACAGCGACATGCCAAGCAGGCTCGTCTGCAACTACGGGGAAGGGTAAGCTTTTACTACGCTTTAAAAGATCCTTATTATAAATAAAATAAAAGTAAAACATTGTCAAACGCAAATTTTGTACATAAAACGGAGCAATACTTCAAAACTTCGATAGAAAGAGCTACTACGTCAATCTTGAAAAGGTTGTATGTTAAAGGTATTATAAAGGATTGGTAAGGATAACAGTTAGTAATGTTTAATTTTCGTCTGATAGCTAACTCATTATAAAGTTCATACATGAACCATTTATTCTGTGAAACATTTCCCTCTGAAAGATAGGCCTAGTTATATTCGAGAAAACTGTATCTGAAAACCCAAAAAACACACGCAACAGCCGGTATTACACAATTTAAGGACAATGTGTTTACATGCTGAAAAATGTGCATGGTTTTTCACTATTTTCTCCCAACTCACACAACGGATTAAGCCCAAACTTCAACAGGTTTGTTATTGCATGTATATGGTTGATCGTCCAAATTATGAACACTGTTTGCGATTATTTTGTCAGCTCTACCACTCCTGTTTAATACCTTAAATGTAAAGTCATGTAAACCCCAAAAAGTGACCCCGGTAAGATAACTTTGTTATGGTTGATATTTCCCACCTGTCTTTTTCTAAAATCCCCTTTTCTTCCACGGCTATTTCTTTTCTTTTTGTTCCTTTACGAGTTTCAGCTATCGAGGATATTTTGTAATTCTTATTCAAGAAGAATATTGTCAGACCAATTCAGAACTCACTCCGCGGCAGTGAAGTTTTATTAACGAGAAGGCCTCCCGATCCACAAGCGAAAGTAGTAGTCCCGACCGATGTTCTATACCTTCCGCCCAGGTAGTAGTTGAAGCAGGACAGTCCTTTTCAGAACTTGGTAGTCTCCCGAATTCCGAATATTCTACTCTGCGGCAGTAGAATAGTCTCCCGATTTCCGAAATCGACTCCGCGTCAGTAGAATACATGGCAAGACAAGTTCTCAAAGAACAAAAAATCTACACAGCAAAGTAGATATACACATGGTGTTACCGCAAGCCATTTTATAGACATTATACCCCACCATGCAATGCCTCAAAACCTATATAAGAATAATGGCATCTTATGTTTTCCAGGGGTAACTGGCGTGGAGAAAAGCCCTACAGCACTGGAAGAAAATGTAGAGACTGCCCACCACAGTACAAAAAGTGCTCTGGAGGTTTATGCAGCAAGTGATAGACGGTAAGCCTGAATGTTTTTACGTAAGGTGCCGAGGTTTTAAACTTCATTCTGTCGTGTGCGCAGCCTGTAACTTGTTGTCAAGTCATTACACTTAAAGGGACACGTTGCCTTGGATCGGGCGAGTTGGTCTATCAAAAGCATTTGTAACCGTTTGTTATAAAATGCATATGGTTAGAAAGATGTTTTAAAAGTAGAATACAATGATCCACACAAACATGTCTCGAAATCGCGTGGTTTTCCTTTTACATCGTGAACAAACACGGTCGGCCATTTTGTGGAGTCAACATTTTGACTCCACAAAATGGCCGACCGTGTTAGTTCACAAAGTAAAAGGAAAACCACGCAATTTCGAGGCATATTTGTGTGGATCATTGTATTCTACTTTTATAACGTCTTTCTAACCATATTCATTTTATAACAAACGGTTACAAACGCTTTACTTGTTGACCAACTCGTCCGATCCAATGCAACGTGTCCCTTTAGGTCGAGTATCAAGTACTGCCGAGTACTAGGGTAGCCGAGTAGTACTCGAGTACAAGTGTCTTAAGTACTTAAATATCCGAGTACGGAGTGCTCTGATATCTGAGTACCAAGTACTCTGATATCCGAGAACCGAGTTTTCTGATATCTGAGTACCGAATCCAAAAGCCGAGGACCGAGTACTTTGATCTCCGAGTAGGAATAAGAGACGAGTGCTTTTATAAAAACAAACCTGCAGAATGAGGTATAAAACAATTTGTGACTAATTTTTTGACGACAATGTGTGCTTGTTATGATAATTAAATTGTATTATTTTCATAGCTTTATTCCTCTATTCCTTGCGTGAACACACGCAAAGGAAAGTTGAAAAGGTAAAGTCGTTTCTGACTATACGTGTAAAGCTGACTCACGGTATTTGCAGTCAAGTATCGAGTTTTTTTGTGTGTGTTTTTTTTTTTTTTTTTTTTTGGGGGGGGGCTACATTTAGGTGCAAGGTGTGTGGGTTACATTTAGATCTGGGCTACATTTACGTCCGATATACATTTAGGTACATGGTTTGTGCCACATTTAGGGCACGGGCTATGTAGGGGCCGCACAATTAATGTAACATTATTGGCAACTTGTTATCTGTGTCGAAATGTTGCCGTTCTGTTTGGTGTAATGTACTTCTTCACTGTACATGTCTGTTTGCGAATGGGGTAAATGTTATGCAATGACAACGATGTTAAATCGAATTTAGTCCTGTTTATTAGTTCGGACAACAAAACTCAATATCTCCTAATACCAAGTGTAGTCTCCTTCACCAGCCCCTTTCATAACCACAACATTGCCTTTCTCACACACCATAATCTTCTTCACCAGACCGTTTCGTGAGACTGGCTGGAACATAACAGTATTCCTGTAACTTCAAAATGACATTGGCCACCTGCCAATTACAATATTTGTTCACGAACACGAACTAATTGGATATGAGACTTTATTATTTCGAATCTAAAAAACGTATTGGCGCAGTGTACGATTTCAAGGTACTGTTACAATAAAAAAAAAACACCATGAAATGTCACACCAGATGTTAATCCGAATCAACACAATTTCATTGTTGATTTTTGTTACTACCAACATGAATTGATATGATATCCCTCAGTGTGTTTTCTTTTCTTCTTTTTGTCTACATATGTTAAGAAACTCTAACTGACATTGCCAGCAAATTATTTGTTGTTTTAAGTACGGTAGAATTTCTTCAAATAGGCCTACAAAACCAAACAAAAAGCACCGTAGGGAATGATACCGTTGTTTAAGGCATGCTGTCAGTAGAGAAAAAAATGACAGAATGTAATGTTAAAAAAGGAAAATAGTGGGAAAAAACAATGATAAGCTTTCCTATGACACCATCGAAACATATCTACTCTAACCTCCTCACCCCTATGTTTGTGGGGTGGGTTTTTCATCTTCTAAATAGCAAGGTGTGACGGCGGGGGGGGGGGGCGAAACCCCATCTCATGACAAAATGATTTTAAAAAATGACAAAACGGTTGGTGGACAATGGCTGAATTTCTTTTGATTCGGTTGGTATTATTGTTATTCTTTACTTCTTTGATCCTAGCTCGAAAGACGCTCCAAGTCTGCAGCTTTCGTTGTTATGCATTTGCAAGAACTCATACACACTTCTAGGAAACACTAAGGAAATCATCAGGACAGGAAGGAAGTGGAGTTACACGACTATATTCAACACAATTTGATTTTCTTTTCAGATGAGTAATTCTGCTTTGGGTTTTGGAACCTGATATTCAGGCCGACTCTCAAATACATGCTTAATACCCCCATTGAGACCCTATTGTGTTAAAAATAATTCCCGATCGGGAATTTCTAGGATGTTTGTACCTTCTGCTATGCAAAAGGGCTCAGCCAAATTACCTACATCGGGCTATATTTCTTTCCTGATTATGATAATCACTTCTCCTTACCCAAATTGAAACTTCTGGGTGACAATGACAACCAGAATATCCCAATTCGGTTATAGCCCATGTGCATAATTGTACCATGAGGGTTAACCAGTGAATGTAAATGGGAGATCTTGGAGCGCAAGATGGCAGCAGACGTACCAGGTTAATTTAAATTGTTTGCGTAGTTCGGACGCACATTCCCGAAAAACAAAAAGATTTCCCTGACTGTGCTACCACCTAGCGTCCGCAAAAGTCACATGTTGTCTCACATCGGGAGTCCTTTTGAGGTGACAAGTTCAAACAGACTATCCCAATTTTGAAATAGTTTGATTTGATTCCTACAAGAGAATATTATTTGATTTCGGCAATAAGAAAAGTTAAAATGCTATCTCCGTTTAAAACCACTCAGTGAAATAATCATCTCAGGTTTTTGAGGTAGGGAATCCACAATGTACCGTATTTAAGCATATCATCTGGGTACTTAACAAATAACAACATAATTTTTAAACAAATTTTTTCGATAAGCGGAATATCGTTCATTACCAACTTTATAAATTCCCTTACCACGTAATGTCAGTTTCCATAACTTTTTCAGCAGTCTTATTTTTACTCTAGCACAAAAGTTAATTTTGCAAAGAACTGTTATTCTTTTTGAGCAGCTCGAAATTTTATAGCAAAAATAATACTACATAGAGTATTACATTACATTAGTAACACATAAGTATGTCAATGAAGTTATTTCTTACTTTGATGTATTATAATTATCTTTGTCTCCGACGGCCAATACGGGCGAATCACAATACAGTGCGCCATCAAGAGTAAGCCTTGGATGTGTCAATTTTAAAGATGGCAGTCGATATTCCGGTCTCAATAAAAATGTATGTGAAGTTTTAAATTTCGTATTCTGGAAAAAGAAAAGAAAAAACATTTAAATAAATACTAATGTTCCTTACACACCCACAGGTCAAGATACAACAAATCAAGCACCTTTGTCCAAGAACTTGCAAAATTAAACCGACGTTTTGTGTTAAACTAAAGTTAAATTGCGTGGCGCAGGAGGTGGTGACCGCCCCCCCCCCCATGACTCCATAATTTGGTAGTGGACTGTTTGTGAATCGCCCAAATTGAAAGTGTGTTAGGAACTTCTTTGTGCAGAAGCTCGTTTTGTGGAGGTAATGATTTGGTACAAGACCTTTGTTTGTCATAATATATTTGGCCAACTTTCATAAAGTAGCCTTTAGCAGAACATTATTGCTTGACGAATTTCTGCTCCGGGAAAAGTAAGCGAGAAGGGAATCATTAAACAATACTCATTGCATGGTATTTTGGCTGGTAACCTGTTGTTCTGGTTAGCAAACGTTTTTGGTGCTTAGCTAATGTTTGTGCTAAACTGGATCTTTGTAATAGTTTTAGACTTTAGTTAGTTGAAGTTATTTATAAATAATTACAGCTGTGTACGATATATTAAACAGGTGTTTTGCTTAATTTTTATGTCTTATTTTGTTATACTGTCCAGTATCTCGGGTAAAGGCCTCGAAAGCTTTCATGAAATACGGCTTGGGATGTTATAGATTCTTCGTTAATAATATAATGTAACAAATCATCAGGAAGTTACATTAAGCATTGAAACGAGGATGAAAAAGGGGCTAACTCTACATGCAGTTTTTCGGTTATAAGACACGTTGATTACGGGAGTTATGTGCTTTGATTCGCTTTTCTAAGTTGATACTATTATTAGAATAGTTATAACAAGCGTCAGTTTTAGTCAGATGACATTTTGTCCTCAATGTTCGGCAGTGTAGGGATGAACGGCTTCGGTGTTATGGCTATAGGTGTAAATCTTCTTGGCAAATCCTTAAACGCATACTCTGCTAGGGAAGCTTAAACAAAACAGCCTAAACCACTTTAATTGGTTGACGTCGACTAATTTAAAGGCACTGGACACGTTTGGTAATTGTCAAAGACCAGTATTCGCATTTGGTGTATCCCAACATATGTATAAAATAACAAGCCTGTGAAAAGTTGGGCTCAATTGGTCATCGAAGTTGCAAGAAAATTATGAAAGAAAAAAACCCTTGTTGTACACATTTTTGTGCTTTCAGAATGCCTGAAAAAGGCTTCAGGCCAGGGGTCTTTTAATATTTTAGTGAGAAATTACCTCTTTCTTTCACTATGGTGGGAGACGTTTTTTTCCACACTCAAAATGGGTTTATTTTTCGTGATAAAAAAATCATCTCTTTTTTCTGGTTTGTAAGTATTAATTAACTATTCATTCTTTAGACAATTATTAAAGAGTCATATCTTTTTTGAACTTAGGAAATATTGCTTGTTTTTAAGGAGTTTTAGATTGATGTCCATTTTTTGTTTTAAAATGATGAACGACTTCATTTCTATTTAACATTTTATCTATTAAATGTGGAGTTTGAAGACACGAAATACTTCGGGTGCTTAATTCTGATGTTATTTGTTTTCAAATAACAGTCAATCAGGCAGACTATCGACTCGCCCCGCCCCGCCCCCACCCCATCTCCAAATACTTAATAGGATTTCACTGCTTACAATACATAATGCTTGAATTTGAACTTAATGTGTACCTATACTCTCCTATTTATTTCTTTAGTTTTTAGGTGTGTTTTTTTAAATAATGATCATTCTCATGTCACTGAGAAATTAATAATTTTTAGTGATAATGTTAGTAGAATAATTTGTTTTTAATGGATAAGTCAAACCTATTTGAATGAACGAAAGTTGTACTTGGATTCTTCAATTTTCAACTTCAAACAGATACTATTTGAAACGACTTTTATTTTCAATCAAAATGTTGAATGAGAAAACCAAAAGTATTTACTTCTTAAATCTGCCAATTTTCCAGCATCGATTTTCTTTGTCTATGTATTTTTTTTTCTCATGTTGGAAACTTAATATATAAGAGGATGTCACTTCAAGGTTGATGCACAACATCATTCCACGCCACTTTGCTCCCGCAATGTTATTTTACCGGCTCTCTGTTTTCGCTCAAACTTACAGATATGACAGAGACTTTAATTGGAACTGACAATGAATTGTCAACCGGCGAATATTTATTTTCATATCAAGCTTATGTATTGCTGGCTTTAGCTCATGGTCACGTCAACTAGATGTCTAAGGCCTAATTGCTTCAGACAGTAACAGCCAGAGACGAGCCTGTTCGTATCGACACGCCGTCCCAAGGTCACTTTGAAAGCAAGATATGATAAACTGGGTTAAAGTGTTACAGTTTGATCATTGGATTTCCAGCACAACCAATCTTCATCTACGGTTACTTAAAAGGTGGACAGCCGCTCATAGAGACGGTAGTTACGTAACGTGTCTGACTGAGCAAATTGTGCGCGTATTCGAGCGTTTTTGGCAGGAACCTTTACAGCCCAGAAAAACAAGTCATGGTGTTTTCACATAGTGAATCCGCACTGTGATCACAGTATTTCATAGACAAGTAATGTGTTCCAAGTGTGTTAACACGGCGAATTGTTGGTACTAGACTACAATGTCATTTCCTTCACAGTGTGTCCGCAGTTGGTCAAGTTACAGTGTCATCTTCTATGTTCACAGTGTGTCCGAAGTGGGTTAAGTCACAGTGTGTCCACAATCCACAGTGGGTCAAGTCACAGTGTGTCCACAGTGGGCCAAGTCACGTTTGTCCACAGTGGGTCAAGTCACATTGTGTCCACAGTGGGTTAGGTCACAGTGTCATCTTCTTCACAGTGTGTCCAAAGTGGGCCAAGTCATAGTGTCATCTTCTTTGCAGCGTGTCCTCAGTGGGTCAAGTCACAGTGTCATCTTCTACACAGTGTGTCCACAGTGGGTCAAGTCACAGTGTGTCCACAATGGGCCAAGTCACAGTGTGTCCACAATGGGCCAAGTCACAGTTTTATCTTCTTCACAGTGTGTCCACAGTGGGTCAAGTCACAGTGTGTCCACAGTGGGTCAAGTCACAGTGTGTCCACAGTGGGTCAAGTCACAGTGTGTCCACAATGGGCCAAGTCACAGTTTTATCTTCTTCACAGTTTGTCCACAGTGCTTCAAGTCACAGTGTGTCCACAATGGGTCAAGTCACGTGTGTCCACAGTGGGTCAAGTCACAGTGTGTCCACAGTGGGCCAAGTCACAGTTTTATCTTCTTCACAGTTTGTCCACAGTGCTTCAAGTCACAGTGTGTCCACAATGGGCCAAGTCACGTGTGTCCACAGTGGGTCAAGTCACAGTGTGTCCACAATGGGCCAAGTCACAGTTTTATCTTCTTCACAGTGTGTCCACAGTGCTTCAAGTCACAGTGTGTCCACAATGGGCCAAGTCACGTGTGTCCACAGTGGGTCAAGTCACAGTGTGTCCACAGTGGGCGCTGTTTGGGTCTTGTGACGTCACGTGCAAGGGGTCTATTGCGAGTGCCTTAAAAGCAGTTCTCTTTTACAGGACAATAACAGTGAGCATCGAATGAACAGACGGATGCAATTTCAAACAGAAATATATTCGACACAATTATTCGGGAACTAAGACAAGGACTGACTGTCTTTGTTTATTCTAATGAATACAGTTTACGATCACAAAATCTCCGAACTATTTACGACTACAGTGACCCAAAAGTCTTAATCTTCCCATGGTCTAACGAAGCCATCAAACAAGATTACACAAATAATGTATACTGAACACATTGTTATGATTAAAAGTTAGTTATATTTTCTTAATATTAAACAATGTGATGCTTTAACTTCACAAATTATTGTTAGGCAATGAACCTTATGCCTTGACGTCATCCGGCCGCCATCTTTGAGGTAAAACGATGGTAAAACAATTGAAACGCACAGATTTGTACGCGCGGCGCACAGGCCGATGCAGAACGTTCTGTTAGCCTCAAGGCGAGAGGGCGCCAAACTCAAATGACGTCATGTGCGAAAGGTCTACTTAAACAATAATGAAACATCCTAAACACTTACAGTTAATAACGTTTACGCTTTAATCGAGTGAAAGGTTAAATACGCGTGCACTAGCACTACCGTGGTACAACGTTATATGATATCCTCTCATAACAACACAATGATACTGCACTTGGCCTTACTTTAAACGCGGCTGTGCTTTATATGGTGCTTAAGCTCAAAAAATGGCTGAGCACGACAAAATTATGCTTACCAGAATAAGTTTACAAGCCAAAATAACACGTCACATGTACATTATATGATGGTATCCTACTTTAAAGCATATTTTTCTGCTTAAACAGCTCTATGAATTAATTAGGCCCTTAAGCAACTCTATGAAATTGGGCCCTGGAAACATCTTGTAATGAAACTTAAGGGATTTTGAAATGCGACTAGCATTGTTTTAACCCACTGGCCTGCAGATAGCTGTGTAGAAAAGATGGTGAAAAGATTAGTCAATTTTGTAAAATCTATTACTATTCAAAGAAGGCCCATAGGCCTACGTGAAAAATACATTTGTATACAGAGGATATGGAGTCACCTATGGATAAATGAACACAGTGATTGAAAAACTTGTATGAGGCAATTATTAGTACCATACGTAGAACAAGGTATGCATAACTTATAAAGAAATTGTTTACAATCATAATATATCGATTGACGGACTGAGCAAACATTTACCATGTTTATGAGGCAACGGACACATTTTAAACAGATACATAAATTATAATAAATATCAATACTAAGTACATACCATTTATCAAACTATTAAATTACTGAAGCAGTTTACAGCACGAAACTCATTTACAAATGCTTTCTAGTGTAAAGATTCAGTATATTTACAATAATTTTAAAATATCACCACCCGTAGTTAAAATGGACTCGTCCAGGCAGTATCATTGGCAGCATCGCCAAACGCCCCTGCGTACACACGTGAATAAATGAATAAGTAAACCTACAGCTAGCCTCGCTACCATGGGCAGCGCTCCGTATCGATACCTCTCCTCACTAACAATCGAGCAAGATGGCGCCGTTGGGAACGAGGTTGGCCTACAGCATTCAGAGTGTAAATGGGGCAGTCGTCAGGAGCCAGCAAATTCACGTGTGCAGAATAATCGCGTGACATTTAAATAACGACTTGTACAAAAGTCTAGTGCGTCACACGCGAGCATATCTGCTGCACGCGCAAAGTTTTCACTACTTCTGGTGCGGCAGGAGATTCTGTCCCCCGGAGATTCTGTCACCCACACGGCGATTTGTGTCAAACTGATAGCGCCCTCGTTTGAATCAACTTCCTTCAGTCCACGTTTATTTATAGTGTGGTGGACACACACACACACCGGGGGACAAAATCCCCCATGACACCGGCTCCAAAGCTAACATTGTGTGTAATTTTACAAAAATTCAACCATTTCATCGTCCAAAAGCATTGTAATGTGACATAAACTTTTAATTCTGGGAAGACTTGTATTTGAAGTAGGGGCCTATGTATGTAAAAGCCAAGTTCAATTATTGTTCGTTTCTTCCACAAATCATCAAAGAAATACTAGCTCAATGGAACTCCTATGGACTTCTGGTCATCAGTGGAGCCAGTTTGGTGGGCGTGGCTTACAGTGGAACTACGTCACAGGAACAGGATAGCCTTGCTCTCAGCTTAAGACGCAAAAGTGGAAGCAGCTTCCCGTGTGGGTTGTTTTTACATGAACAATTCCCAACGGAAGATGGCGCTATTATTATGCATGCTAAGTTAGTTTTAAAAAACCTCAAAATGCAGCTCAATAACGCCGTACCCCAATTTTCCCGACATCCAGTTTTGGAACCGACAAAAGAGGGCGCTATTCATTTTTAATGAACTTGTATGAACCAGTTTTTATTAAGAGTGTCACTGGCTTCATTTTGCAAGCTCGCACGTACACACTACGTTAATTTTGTAAGTGTGTTTTGAAGAAAAAAATATTTGCACAACCGAATTTTTTTCTTCAAATTCATGATGCTGAACAATCTCTAGAATTAGGCCGACAATTGTAAATTCAGATGGAAACCCACTGTTATTAAACTATTTTAGAATCGATAATTGTTAAAAGTGAACTTTTACTAACTTTGCAAATCCCAACTTAAAAAACAATGGCTTGCAACAGAACCATTGAGTCGTGTACTAAACATAGTTTATGGTGGTTTCAAATTTTGCCATTATTTCTTTAAATTAACAAGAGATTTATCTCAAGTACATACCTTGTATTAACAAAATCGGCTCTGTGCAGTTTACAAGAGCCTATTTTTTGTGATTGACACTTTACATAGTCCTTGAAAGTTTGGAAAAAAGATAATTCTTTTAAATTTAATTGTTTTCTTTCTTTTACACTAAACGAAAACCAGTCTCAACTTCTAAGCAGAATTGTTGACAATCTCTTCAGTGCCAGATTCACAATTCCTCTTAAGTATGATGAACGGGAATGACGATTGGGTAAAGTAAATACATAATTAATTTAAAAACAAGTTTTGCTGATACGAAACTGTTAAAACATTCTACCAAGTTGACTTAAAACGTATAATATTCACAAACAAAACGAACTCATGATCGATTTTTCAGATAAAAATGAATGTGCTGTATAATAGGCTACATTATGCGCAACGCAATGCAGTGTAACAATGCAGTTCTTAGTTCACCGGTGCTGTTTTAGTCTGCTCATGTATCGGGATGGACAAGAGCCGGCCCAGAACGCACTCGGTTTTCAACAAATCGGCTCCGTACAAGTTGCTTGAGCTGTGTACGGAAATGCTCGTACTTGAAGCAATAAACGACTGGATTCACGCACATGTTACACATGATCAAACTCATGAATGCCTGACCGAGGACAGTTATTAATGAACTTTCTTTTTGAGACACTGCACCAATGGTAATGAGCACCCGCAGCGTCTGCATCGGAGTCCAACAAATAAAAAACATGCAACCAGCGATCAGCATCGTCATTATGACGTTTCTCTTAGCCTTACTCAAGACACCATCTTGCTGGTTGGCAAGTTTGTGTCGCAAAACGAGGAGTATTCTAACGTACGAAACCGACATGAGGATCACAGGAATAATGTACTCGATCAAAATACTCACACTGATTATAATGTTCAACGCGATAGGACTTCTGGAATAATCAAAGCCGCACTTATTATCAATGATTTTGTTCATAATAATAAACCTCACCGCATATGCGAAACCAATGATCCAAGCAGCACACATTAAAACTTTGATCTTGAAGAGTGAGCAGTAGTTGCGGTGTTTGACCGGATAGCACGTGGCAAGAAAATGCTCCAGCGATATCACCACCAGATTGTACGTGGATGCTACGCTCAAACCCCAAACGAAAAAGCTTGGGTAAATTAACCTACATAGAATCTCACCTCGGACATTGCTCTCAATATTCTCCTCCAGAAGCGAACTTTGTTTGATCCCTGTCATGAGGAGAAACACCAAACCGGAGACGAAGTCGATGATGGATTGGTGACGGATAAGTCGGTTAGTAAAGGAGCTGAACTGTTTCCGTCTGACCGTCGTGACGATAATCACCAAACCGTTTCCGAGAATGGCTGAGCATGCAATGACCACGTTCAACGCTGTTGCCAAGCCGTCACTTGATGCCATGGTTGCAAAATGAACAGAAGAAGAACGTAGAGAAATAATGTCTGCAGGTTTTGGGGTTCTGGTATTTGTCCTCTCTACCGACGTCAAAATGAACGAACACGATTGATTTACTCAATGAAATCTTTGATCCTCAATTAAAATGGAAACGCGAGACTAAGTTTGCTGTGAAATCAAAGCCCTTTTCGGTTCTACACTGAAAACCTATGATGTCGCTGCCTCTCCCCCCATCGAGCACATCAGTAATGAGACCACAAGCTAAAACCAAGATGTCAGAGTCTTCGAAAGTGTTCAAATAAAACTGTGCATCAGCTTTAACAATTGCTTTCAGCAGCAAGATGACCAATAAGCAAGCAGCACTGAAGCTATAGGCGCCATTCAAACAAGCGAGTTTAAATTGAAGACGCATTTTCATTGTGTGTGTGTTTTTAATGAAGACGTTACACACCCTCCAGCAAGAACGGTAATTGAAATATAACCCTTAATGACTTCATTCATTTGAGGTGTGAAAAGTGATTTAATTTGAGAAACCAATTGCTTTGAAATCGCCTGACCAACACGCTTATCGAGGAAATCACAGTTAAATAGTACCCAGTATAAAAATTACTTGGTTGATTTATTTATTGTATGACATCAAACAGCTCATGTGCCAGTAGGCCTATTCAAGATGAATGGGACTAATTAGATTGGAAATAGACAGGAGGGTGATAGAACTGTGTCTTTTGGAGTAATATTCACACAAAAAACATAGGGCTATTCATAATCAATTGATCTTGTTCTCGTGTTTTAGAACTATAAGGTTACGAGCGTCATGCTATGCAGTGCAACAAACAATGCAGTTCTTAAGTTCACCGGTGTTGTTTCAGTCTGCTGTGTCGTTGAGTCTAGAGCTAAGGTCAGCCCATCGATAGACTCCTCTCCAGGACTCACCAAGTTACGACGAAATCGGTTCCGTACAAGTTGATTGCGCTGTGTACGGAAATGCTCGTATTCGAAGCAATAGATGATTGGGTTGCATTCATGTTGCACAAAACCAATCCAGTAAAATAATGTTCTCCTTGGTACTTATGATGTCAAAGCTGAACAGCAACCACAACATCTCCATTGACGTCCAACAAATGAAACATATAGTACCAGCTATTTACATTGTCAGTATGACGTTGCTCCTCGCCTTATTATGACACCATCTGCTTGCTGGTTGACAGTGCCTTTTGTCATGTTGTGTTGCAATAAAAAAGAAAAAATCGAAAAAAGAATAAAGATATCAGAACTATTGGAATAATATACCTAAACTAAAAACACCAGACAAAATATTGGTACTTCAACACCGACTCCCAGATTATGATTAAACCGGCAATTTTTCTGGTTGACATGAAACAAAAATGTTGTGTTAACTGCATACGTGAAACCAATGATCCAAGAAGCACACATTGAAACTTTGATCTTGAAGAGTGAGCAGCAGTTGCGGTGTTTGACCGGGTAGCACGTGGTAAGAAAACGCTCCAGCGATATCACCACCAGATTGTACGTGGTTGCAATCGTGACATTCCAAACAAATTAATCAGAGTGAATAAACCGACACAGAATGTCACTGAAAACATTTTATTCCAAGTTTGTCAAAAGTGTCCATTGTTTGATGCCTACATTCAGAGCAAGAAACAACAAGCCAGAAACGAAGTCGATGAGGGATTGGTGACGGATAAGTTGGTTAGAGACCAGCTGAACTGTTCACGTCTGACCGTCATGACGAAAATCACCAAACCGTTTCCGAGGATGGCAGAGCACGCAATGATTGCGTTGAACGCTCTGTCATGATGTCGTATAGATTGTTTATGTTTTTCAGCTCAATTTGGTGAGCCAAATACAATGTATCCCCTTTCAGTTTTATCGTTAAAAGGTTGTTCTTAACTAACAAAAAAAAAGTGAAATAGCTTTTCAACACGATCTTTCGTCCGAGATGAAAGCATACTCTACTCAAGAATGGGACGAGGTGACAAATTCTTCTTAATAAGAGCCGTGCATTCCATAAACAGAAGTATACAACAACAATGAGATGTACATTGGAAGAATCAAAGGTCACCAGATACGCATCAGCCTTGGAGGTTGACCCAACGCTGCTTAGATAATGGACCGAACAATGGGACCGTCCCAAATGGGCAATTAGATTGATGCCTGGGCGCTTCCTAAAACGTTAATAAACACATTCTTTGTGTTTTGAAATAAATCGTGCATCGTGCGTCTTGATTGAAGGCTATCTACAGTTTGAAATAAAATTGGGACGTGTACGGTAATTGTTTAATGGAGAAGAGGATGTTTTTTTTTTATTCAATCAACAAAACAAAAAGCTGTAATCTAAGACTTTCAGCGAGCTCGTGGAAATAGAGTGTGCATTTTGATAAAATTGTCGAACCCCGCGCAAGCTAATTTTGTAATTTAAATTCATTACCTTTATTATAAACTCAGAATACTTTTGTTTCAGCATTTACCCCAAGACTGGGTCCAATAAGTGAGACTCATCTCTGGGTCAAAATCATGGTTGGAGACCAGCATGACCGAAAACGGCAACAAGTGATCTTTGCTGAATATCTTTAAAATGTTTTTAAACGATAAGGAAATCGACTTCACAAGAGAGTAAACAGTTTTTAATTAAAAAATAGAAATAAAAACCACATTTCGATTACCCTTCTCCGGTGCTTTTCAGAAGGATTTGCGAAAAAACCGTCAAGTCATCACTCATGTTACTTCATTTTGTGGGAGCTCCGTTTTGTATAGCCACTTTGTTGCAACAGCCACTTTGTTGCAACATCGTATATATGACGTAAAAGTATAGCCGAAATGTAGCTAGTTTTAAAAAAAACCTTGAGGTTTGGGCCTAATTTTTTGGTGGGTTAATACGAAAAATTGAGAAGTGTAAAAATATCTAAATAACAATTAAATGAAACAAACACATTATTACAAGTTCACAATAGCATTCACATAAACAGTTTTGTGTGTGCTCAAGTAACTGTTTAATATGACCCGCTACTTGAGTACGGATAACGTAAATTGATCCGTGTTCCTTGTCAGTTTGACCCCTAAGTGGGTCATACTGACTCGGTTTGGGGGTAATGGACATCCTGGACTGCTGATCTGGGTCAATCCTGACCGGGTGCTATAGTGCTATACTACAATATGGATTACATTTTCTGATAACATTCTTAAATCTAACAATGTACAATAGTCTGAATGCATTACCGAATCAGTTCAAACAATTTCAAACTTGTTGATAAACGTGTGTGGATGTTTAGAGGGTCTGTATATACGTTTAGTAATGACTCTGAAAATTAATGGCAATAAAAACTTGAAGTACAGCAGCTTTGGATAGTATTATGCATTTTGAGAGAAATTTCTCTTCGAAGTACTGCGGTTATGGAAAAAAATATCACTTTTTATCCCCCAAATATTGAATCTAAGAAGCGTTACTGACAGTAACGTTTCTCAGATTGTGTATTCCAATTGCAGATTATTCTTCATGCGTGGACATAACCGCTCCAGATTTTCGGCAATATCTCAAAAACGCTACCACCCAGGATAGTTATATGGTATATATCTACAACTATATAGGATTGAAACAAACAATGGGTTCCAATTACCAAACGTATACAATCCCTCTAAACACTGGCCGAGTTGAGTTACTTGTCTTGTTATTGCAACTCTTCATGTGCCCCTAAGAAGGCGTACGCCCCCTTCCAACCAGGCGCACAAAGTACCCCCTTTCCCCCAGTAACGACAGGGCGTGAGCAATAAAATGGCCCCTGAGACAAAAACAAATATGGCATTACTGTTTCATTTTTGTTGATATAATTACACTCAAAGACAAGTTTTCCAATTTCCTTGCAGAATTTAACCTTCCTATAATGACTAATGAAAACCGATCCAAGATTCAGGCTCCGTTTTCTTGAAACACGATTTGTCAGAGTAATTACTTACGGCCTTTCTCCGGTAACTTTTAGTAACGCCCTCCATCCGGGCACACGACTTACTGTGTATGGTCGTGTTCCGGATGAATTATCTTCAATGCTATAAACACACTTAAAGAGCTTGCAGAAATCACACATTTTCCCCGATACTATTCGGCTATTCGTATTTTTTCCAGGATTTTTCATTCTTAAAAGGGGCACGTTGCCTTCGGATTGGGCGCTTTGGGCTATAAAAAGCGTTCGTTTTGAAATGAATATGGTTGGAAAGACATTTTAAAAGTAGAATATAACGATTTAAATAAATAAAAACCTTTGAAAGTGTGTGTGATTTTGGGTAACTTCATGACTGAACACGGTCCGCTATTTTCTAGAACCAATTTGGTTGTATTTCCAGAGGTAAATTCACGATTTTTTTTAATCACTACTCACTAAACTGCAAAAACTGGGGTGTTAAAATTGACACCATGGGTGTTGTCACGAATAAATACCACACAAATAGGCAAAATTTATACCAGAGTATACCTTAGGGTGTTAAGATAACTATAATTTCTGCCAACACGATTACATTGGTGTTATTTTAACACCCTAGTATGTTAATTTTGATTCTTTCTTCGGTATCTATATGTAACAACACCCATGGTGTTAATTTTAACACCCCAGTTTTTGCAGTGTAATTGCAATACGGCTGTTAAGAATGCTAAACAGCAACATTTTGAGAGATTGGAAAGCAATTTGCCACTTTAAGTTTGGCGGGTTTTCTTTCTCTTTCCTGCCGAAAATATTTCTGACAAGCCCGAAAATCATAATCCCACATTGAAGTGACTGTCCCACGCAGTATTATAAAATTAAGTTATGAGTCTTGTTCCATTTTGAGCTTTATATTTTACAAATTTGTTAAACCAATATCAATTGCTGTAAGCCTACCTCTTTAGTCACTGGAGATCCTGAAGTTACCTTGTCGATAGCTGTATCGGGTCTGTGGAGACGAAGATGGCCCATCGGTAGACTCCTTTCAAGAACGCTATCGGTTTCGACGAAATCAGCTCCGTACAAGTTGTTTGAGCTGGACGTGGAAATATTCGTACTTGAAGCAATAAACGACTGGATTCAAGCTCATGCTGCAGATAACCAGTCCAGTCAACATCTCTAATTATTTATATTTCCTCCAGTTTAATACAAATTATAAGGTGTTTTTAACTGCCAACCGACAACACTTCTTGTTAAGAGCAAACCCAACTCTTCCTCGCCCACTTTCTGAGATATCTTAAATCGCTTGTGTTGATGCAGTTTGCTGTATCGGGTCTGTACCCACAGGTGTCGCATCATTAGACTCCTCTCCAGGACGCACTCGGTTTCCACCAAATCGGCTTCGTACAAGTTGCTTGAGCTGTGTGCGGAAATGCTCGTACTTGAAGCAATACAAGACTGGATTCACGCACATGTTGCACATGATCAAACCCATGAATGCCTGACCAAGGACAGTTATTAATGAACGTGTTTGTTGATTCGCAACACCATTGGTAACGAGCACCCGCAGCGTCTGCATCGGAGTCCAACAAATGAAAAACATGCAACCAGCGATCAGCATCGTCATTATGACGTTTCTCTTAGCCTTATTGAAGACTCCATCTTGCTGATTGGCGTTAGCATTGTCAAGTTTGTGTCGAAGAACAAGGAGTATTCTAACGTACGAAAATGACATGAGAATCACAGGAATAATGTACTCCACCAAAATAATTACAATGAATAGAACAATCCTGGCATTGGGCTTAATGGAGTAATCATAGCCGCACTTATTATCAGTGATTTTGTTCATAATAATAAACCTCACCGCATATGCGAAACCAATGATCCAAGCAGCACACATTGAAATTTTGATCTTGAAGAGTGAGCAGTAGTTTCGGTGTTTGACCGGATAGCACGTGGCAAGAAAACGCTCCAGCGATATCACCACCAGATTGTACGTTGATGCCACGCTTAACCCCCAAACAAAAAAGCTTGAGCGAATCAATCTACAGAGAATCTCACCGGAAATATTTCTCTCAAAATTGTCCAGAAGAGAACTTTGTCTGATCCCAGTCACTGCGAGGAACACCAAACCAGAGACGAAGTCGATGATGGATTGGTGACGGATAAGTCGGTTGGTGAAGGAGCTGAACTGTTTTCGTCTGACCGTCATGACGAAAATCACCAAACCGTTTCCAAGAATGGCAAAGCATGCCGTGGCCATGTTGAACGCAAATGCCAAACCGTTACTTGATGCCATTGTAAGCTGATTAGAAAAAGAAATGTAGATAAAGAACTTTGAAGTCTTTTAGTATGAGTTTTCGTTGCGGGTTTCACTATATAGGTTTAATTGAGTGTAATATGTTGAATGCACTCGGTAACAAATTTCAGGAAAATGATAATATTGAAAAGTTAAATGCAGGAAAATGTTTGTTGTATTGAAGACCTCCGATCTCTCAATCATTGCCTTTTGCCATCGACCGCAAAGTAGTGAGACCACAATCGAAAATGAAGCTGCCGTGGTCTTCAAAATTATTTAAATAACCCTGTTCATCCTGCATGAACGATTGTTAAAAAGATCCCAATACGTGCAGAAATCAGGATAGAGATTGTTATCATGACAACAAATATAGCGGGAATTACACAGTGAACAATACATTTGAGTTGTAATAAAAATAAATCAAGGTCATCCAGAAGAATATAATTCTATCAAACGCCAGACGGACGGGGGGTCTATGCCACCGCTAATTGACACATGTTCATCACAAATACTCCTGGGGTTTATCGTTCATTTTAAGTTGAACGCCGGTGCTTTGAATTTTCACCGCTTTAGGAAACACATACTCTTTGTAGGAAACAGCTTTTGTCAGAAAATACTCTTGTATTATTTACTTTCACATAGAGTCTATTTATAAAAATGTGTTTTGAAGCTGAAAAAAGATTAAGAGTGTGTTTGGGGGTTGGCAGACCCGATTTAACAGTGGATTGGTTTATTACTGAGAAATTATCAACAGTGAACCAAAGCATTTTTATAAACAACATTTTGTTCAATCAATGCTTTCATGTTTTCTCATAGAAACTCAAAACAGTGTTTGATTGAGTTTGGGGTGGTTTTTTTTTTTTTGGGGGGGGGGGTTAATGAGGGATCTCCTTAGTTTCGAGGAACAAACTTTGTTATATAATTAGACAAAAACAAATTAGCTTTTTCAATAAATGAATCAAACTTCAGTTGAAAACTGATGCAGTCCGTCTAGAATGCAATTTGGCTCACTGGGGCACAATTTTTTAGGTCATGAAAAAAATTACAACAATCTCAGATTAAAATCAAACAGAGAAACGTTAAAATTGTCTGAATTACCAGGTATAGATCTTCTTTATTTTTGTAATATGAAATTCTCAATGTCTTAAAACCATACAGTAGATTGAAATATTGAAAGTTTATGTTCACTCTATGCTGAACAAGATACACGGTTCACAGGGGTGCCGACTAGCTATCCTTATACAGTAGACTGGTTCAGAGTCAGTGATTGACAGTTTATATATTTTTCACTCTTTGCTTTACAGGATACACGGTTCATGAGAAATGCCGATTGGCCACCCTCATACAGTAGACTGGTTCACAGTCAACGATTGACAGTTTAAATATGTTTCACTCTATGCTGTACAGGATAAACGATTCACGAAGGATGCCAATCGACCATCATTTAACAGACTGGTTCACAGTCAGTGATTTAAAGCTATATATTTTTCACTCTATATGCTGTACAAGATGAACGGTTCATGAGGGGGTGTCGATTGGTCACACTCATACGATGGACTGGTTCACAGTCAGTTATTTAAAGTTTGTATATTTTCCACTATGTGCTGTACAAGATACACGGTTCGGGAGGGGTGCCAATCGACCACCCTCATACAATAGACTGGTTCACAGTCAGTGATTGACAGTTTAAATATTTGTTCACTCTAGAAATTATGCTGTACAAACATGTAGTTTAAACTGGTCACGAGGGGTGTCGATTGGTTACACTCATACGGTAGACTGGTTCACAGTCAGTGATTTAAAGTTTATAAATTGTTCACTCTTTGCTGTACAGGATACGCGGTTTGGGAGGGGTGCCGATTGGTCAACACCCTCATACAATAGACTGGTTCACAGTCAGTGGTTTAAAGTTGATCTTTTTTTCACTATATGCTGTACAAGATACACGATTCGGGAGGGGTGCCAATCGACCATCCTCATACAATAGACTGGTTCACAGCCAGTGATTAACACTTTAAATATTGGTTCACTCTATAATTATGCTGTACAGACATGTAAGTTTAAACGGTTCACGAAGGGTGCCGATAAGTCACACTCATACAGTAGACTGGTTCACAGTCAGTGATTGAAAGTTTAAAAATTTGTTCACTCTTTAGGCTGTAAATGTGTAGTTTGAACGGTTTACAAAGATGCCGATTAGCCATACTCATACATGCGACTGGCTTACAGTTTGTGAATTGAAGTTTAAATATTGTTCACTCTCTATAATGCTGTACACACGGTTCACGAGGGGTGCCGATTGGTCACACTCATACAGTAGACTGGTTCACAGTCAGTGATTGAAAGTTTAATTATTTTTCACTTTATATGCTGTACAGGATTAACGGTTCACGAGGGGTGCCGATTGGTCACACTCATAAAGTAGACTGGTTCACTGTCAGTGATTTAATTTTTAAATATGTTTCACTCTATGCTGTAGAGGATAAACGGTTCACGAAGGGTGCCAATCGACCACCATCATTCAATAGACTGGTTCACAGTCAGTAATTTAAAGGGTTTTTTTCACTTTAGATGCTGTACAGGATGAACAGTTCATGAGGGGGTGTCGATTGGTCCCACTTATACGATGGTCTGGTTCACAGTCAGTGATTTAAAGTTTACATATTTTTCACTCTATATGCTGTACAGGGTACACGGTTCATGAGGGGGGTGTCGATTGGTTAAACTCATAAGGTAGACTGGGTCACAGTCAGTGATTTAAAGTTTACATATTTTTCACTCTTTGCTGTACAGGATACACGGTTCGGGAAGGGTGCCGATTGGTCACCCTTATACAATAGACTGGTTCGCAGTCAGTGGTTTAAAGTTTAAATATTTTTATCACTCTATATGCTGTACAGGATACACGGTTCGGGAAGGGTGCCGATTGGTCACCCTTATACAATAGACTGGTTCGCAGTCAGTGGTTTAAAGTTTAAATATTTTTATCACTCTATATGCTGTACAGGATACACGGTTCATGAGGGGGTGATGGGTCAAACTCATACGGTAGTGATTTAAAGTTTACATACTTTTAATACTCTATATGTTGTACAGGATACACGGTTCATGAGGGGGAGATTGGTCAAACTCATACGGTAGACTGGTTCACAGTCAGGGATTTAAAGTTTAATAATTGTTCACTCCATTATGTTGTACAGGATTAAAGGTTCACGAGGGGTGCTGATTGGTTACACTCATAAAGTAGACTGGTTTACAGTCAGTGATTTAAATTTGAAATATTGTTCACTCTTTGCTGTACAGGATACACGGTTCGGGAGGGGTGCCGATTGGTCACCCTCATACAAAAGACTGATTCAAAGTCAGTAATTTAAAGTTTATATATTTTCCACTATATGCTGTACAAGATACACGGTTCACAGGGGGTGCCGATTGGTCACACACTCATACAGTAGACTGGTTCACAGTCAGTGATTGAAAGTTTAATCATTTTTCACTCTATATGCTGTACAGGATTAACGGTTCACGAGGGGTGCTGATTGGTTACACTTATAAAGAAGACCGGTTCACAGTCAGTGATTTAAATTTGAAATGTTGTTCACTCTATATGCTGTGCAGGATACACGGTTCATGAGGGGGTGCTCATACAGTAGACTGGTTCACAGTCAACGACTGAAAGTTTAAATATGTTTCACTCTATGCTGTACAGGATAAACGGTTCACGAAGGGTGCCAATCGACCACCATCATTCAATAGACTGGTTCACAGTCAGTGATTGAAAGTTTATATATTTTTCACTCTATTTGCTGTACAGGATGAACGATTCATGAGGGTGTGTCGATTAGTCCCACTCATACGGTGGACTGGTTCACAGTCAGTGATTTAAAGTTTAAATATGTTTCACTCTATATGCTGTACAGGATTAACGGTTCCGGGGATGCCAATCGACCACCCTTTTACAATAGACTGGTTCACAGTCAGTGATTTAAAGTTTGTATAATTTTAACTCTTTGCTTTACAGGGCACGGTTCGGGAGGGGTGCCGATTGGTCAACACCCTCTTAAAATAGACTGGTTCACAGTCAGTGATTTAAAGTTGATATATTTTTCACGATATGCTGTACAAGATATACAGTTTGGGAGGGGTGCCAATCGACCACCCTCATACAATAGACTGGTTCACAGTCAGTGATTGACAGTTTATATATTTGTTCACTCTATAATCATGCTGTACATACATGTAGTTTACACGGTCACGAGGGGTGCCGATTGGTCACACTCATACAGTAGACTGGTCCACAATCAGTGATTGAAAGTAAAAAAATCACTCTATATGCTGTACATACATAAAGTTTTAACGGTTCACGAAGGTTGCGGATTAGCCATACTCATACAGGCGACTGGTTTGAAATTTTATTTTTTTCATTTTATGCTGTACAAGATACACGATTCGTGAGCAGTGTCGATTGGTCATACTCAAGCAGTAGACTGGTTTACACTCAGTGATTGAAAGAATAGATTTTTTCACTCTATAGGCTGTACATAAGTAGTATACCCTCATAATAATTTAAGAATTTTACAATTTGTTTTATACCAAGATATGTGTCGGTGTTGTTTATCAATGTGCGATAATTGTCAATTTTCTGTTAATTCGTAATAGTGTTTTTAACAATTCGTCACCGACGTAACGAACGTAAACACATTTACCATACCATACCATACTCAGTGATTGAAAGTTTAAATATTGTTTACAAAATATGCTGTACATACATGTAGCTTACACGGTTCACGAGGGGTGCCGATTGGCCACCCTCATACAGTACACTGGTTCACACTTAGTGATTGAAAGTTTAAATATGTTTCACTCTATGTGCTGTACATAATATATGTAGTATACCCTCATACAATAGACCGTTCACACTCAGTGAGTGAAAGTTTAAATGTGTTTCACTCTATGAGCTGTACATATATGTAACATACTATCATACAATAGACAGATTCACACACAGTGAGTGTAAGTTAGATATGTGTTGTACATATGTAGTATACCCTCACAATAATAATAAATATAATTATACAGTTTATTTATACCTAGATATGTGCCGGTCATTTTTATCAATGTGCGATAATTGTCCATTTCTGTTAATTCGTAATAGTGTTTTTAACGATTCGTCACCGACGCAACGAACCGACACACATCTACCATACTTAGTAAAACAAAAACTAGCAATCGAAGAAAACAACGTCTTAAGTTGAACCCTTTTTTTAACACCACTATCCTACAAAAATGTCTGATTTTGTTCAACTTGTTTTCTGATAGTGGATACTTTAAACTTGATAAATATACTGTTTTTGAACGGTTTACGTCCTAAATTCATTAGCAATCAAGTAAGAAAGGTTCGTGTTATAGTTCGTGAAACAGAAATAAAAGCCAAACATACAATTTCCGTTTTCACAAATTGACACATTCCAATCTACGTGTGTGTCACTTCGTAACAACTTAATAAAAATGTAAAAACATTAAAAGAAAGAAGTGGTTTTGTACACAATAATTATCAGTTCATGGCGTAAGTGACGAATTATCTTCCACTACAATACCGAGCTACTAAACAGCAAGTCTGATCCGATTTTATAAAACAAACAAGTTATTGTGCTCACAGTTTGTTCACAAGAAACCTTTGTGACCAGCCAAACGAACTCTTATGGACTGCACTGTTACGTGTATTAAAACTGAGTCCTCAGCAGGCTTCGTGCATTACAATGGAATACTTGCACAGTTTAAAATGTATGACTTCATATAAATTAATGTTTCGATCTTGACTAAGAATATATAGGGTATCTATAGCTCTAGAAGTCAGAAATTCGACAAACAGACTGGTTATTGCGTGGTTGATTAAGTTGAATAATTTTGTAATACTAAACACAACACGGTTTTTTATTCATCATAGACATTTGCTAACATTCACAGGTTTTTACGTTGCAACACCGTTTATTACTTTAAGTATATCTATTTTTTCAAACAAGCCCCATTTTAAAAAACGTAAAATAGGGCTTGATGTTTCTCAACCGATTGAATTCTATATCATGATATACTGAACATTACCTTGAATTCAAATGGTAAATTTAGACGGAAGTAGTAAACTATTAAGTGCAAACCTAGTTATATAAACCCTAACGTTTAAGAGTGGTTCTAAGGTCAAATTCAGTTTTGTGATCCACTCATTTTCCAATAGAGTCTGTATAAAAAGGGGGGAAATTGAAGTTTCAAACCCAACGATTAAATGGTGTAAACAGCCACTGTGTTTGATACCCTCCAAGTGCATTTTTTGGGTCCTAATTCAAAAACGTTCGATGACGTCACATTTCAAATATATTGGTCTGTACGAATGTTTAGTTCATTCCTGAGTTTTGATGAAAAACAATCAAAACGGCATTGAAAATGACATTTTGAGTACCACACAAAAATCTCCTTGAATTGTACAAGCCCAATTTATTTTTGGCTGACGTCACTTTTCAAAATTCCCCTATGAGCGAGTAACAGATTAAATACAATTTTACACCGTTTTAACTTGAGGTTAATAGAGACTTGTGATTTTTACTCCCACCTTTATGAGGACTCTGTCTATTGGAAAATGAGTGCATCACTAAACTCAATTTGACCTTGGAGCACCTCTTTTAAAAAACCCCGCAAGGAGAACATTGCACCTCACCAGCGTAAATAATCTCTGGCAAATAAATTGCGAGTATTGCTCTATAGGTATAGTCTCCCCTCAGTCTCCCCCTACGCTTCGATAAAGTGGCTAATTTAAGTGGAATGTGCTCGATATACCCCGGATCACTTTTCTGCTCTGCGTGACAAGGGTGTATTTTAGTCTATTATCGAAAGCAAGGGCAGTCGGAAATAGCCTTTTTGTCGTTGCGTTCGTGACTTAGACAAAACTGTGTAGCGGCGAATCAACTGAAAGGGGGATTACGTTCGTGCTTACGGTCGAGTGGCAACGACACGAGACCTTTTCCAACCTGATTTTGCATTTGTTTGTTTATTTATTTATTTAAATTTTTGATTATTCACAAAAGTTTTAAAACATAAATTATTCATAATGTTTGAGCAAATAAGTCGAATGCTGAAAGGGTTAACAAATCAAAATGCATAAAATTTCAATGTAGCGAAACCCAACCGCTTTTGATTCGTTTGGAATTTCGCTGCCGGTAGGGCCTACCCCGTTGGCGAATTCGTTCACACACTATTTATCATGCTAAAAGAGTTGTAATATTTACAAACTAAACATGCTCATAATCAGTTTATTGAAAACATTCTATGCAGTGTAACATTGCGGTTCTTAGTTCTTCGTACCTGTTGCAATCTGTTGTGCTGCCGGGACTATGGCTAACGACGGCCCCTTACATATTATAGACTCCTCTCCATGACGGTTTCGAAGAAATCGGCTTTACATCTCTAATGAATCGGTTACATACGCATCAACACCTTAAAGTGACCGCGTTGTTGCCGTAGTCTCCTCTCCAGGACGCACTCGGTTTCGACCAAAGCGGCTCCGTACAAGTTGCTTGACCTGTGTACGGAAATGCTCGTACTTGAAGCAATAAACGACTGGATTCACGCTCATGTTACACATAATCAAACCCCAGAACGCCTGACCAAGGAGATTTACTAATGAATTTGTTTTTTTTGAGACAATACACCAATGGTAATTTTGCAGTAAAATCAAAGTCCTACCTCGATATAAAATCTTGAAAAAATATCTGTACAGCACTGAAGACCTCCGATTTTTAGGTGTTGTCTTTTCCCCCCATCGAGCGCAACAATACTGAGATCAAAAGCAAAAATGATGCGGCCGGAGTCTATGAAAGAGTTTAAATAAAGGCTGAAACGGTTACTTCAGCAGCAAGATGACCAATAAACGTGCAGCGCTGAAGCAAGGCGCCAATCAAATACTCTCTTAAAGTTTTAAACTGCGGATGATTTTGTCCCTAGTTTCAATCTAATAAAGCTAATTTCAGACTGAAACCTTATATAGAGTATAGGCGAGTTTAAATTGAAAACAGACTTTCAAAGCGTCCGTTTATTATGAAGACGTCACTCACACTCAAGCAAGAAAAGCAATTGCGATCTGACTTTGTTTATTTCAGGTGTGCAAGGGCGATTTAATTTGAGAGACGCAAGGGCGATTTAATTTGAGAGACACCGGACCCACACGCTTGTCTAGAAATTTACAGTTGAATAGAATTCAGGATCAATTTATCAAATATTATGCACTCTCGTGTTGTAGAATAATAAGGTTACGAGCGTCATGATACTTGAAGTGTTACAATGCAGTTCCTTAGTTCACCGGTGTTGTTTCAGTCTGCTGTGTCGTCGGGTCTATGGCTAAGGTCGGCCCATCGATAGACTCCTCTCCAGGACGCACTCGGTTTCGACCGAATCGGCTCTGTACAAGATGCTTGAGCTGTGTACGGAAATGCTCGTACTTGAAGCAATAAACGACTGGATTCACGCTCATGTTGCAATATTAAACCGATCCAGTAAAATCTCTTATAAATCAGTTAAATACACATCAAATGGAAAACATCTTAAAGTGGCCGTGTTGTTGTAGTTTGCTGTATCGGGTCTATGGCCAAAGATGACGCATCGTTAAACTCCTCTCCAGGACGCACTCGGTTTCGACGAAATCGGCGCCGTACAAGTTGCTTGAGCTGTGTAATTAAATGCTCGTATTTGAAGCAATAAACGACTGGATTCACGCTCATGTTGCACATGATCAAACCCATGAATGCCTGACCAAGGAGAGTTACTAATGAACTTGTTTTTTGAGACACTACACCAATGGCAAGGAGCACCCGCAACGTCTGCATCGGAGTCCAACAAATGAAAAACATGCAACCAGCGATCAGCATCGTCATTATGACGTTTCTCTTAGCCTTACTCAACACACCATCTTGCTGATTGGCGTTAGCATTGTCAAGTTTGTGTCGAAGAACGAGGAGTATTCTAACGTATGAAAACGATATGAGGATCACAGGAATAATGTACTCCACCAAAATAACCACAATGAATAGAACAATCTTCGCATAAAGACTAAGGGAATAATCAAAGTCGCACTTATTATCAGTGATTTTGAAGATAACAATAAATATCAGCCCATATGCAAAACCAATGATCCAAGCAGCACACATTGAAACGTTGATCTTTAAGTGTGAGCAGTAGTTGCGGTGTTTGACCGGATAGCATGTGGCAAGAAAACGCTCCAGCGATATCACCACCAGATTGTAAGTGGATGCTACGCTTAAAGCCCAAACAAAAAAGCTTGAGCGAATCAACCTACAGAGAATCCAACCGGGGAAGTTTCTCTCCAAATTGTCCAAAAGCGAACTTTGTCTGATCCCAGTCACTGCGAGGAACACCAAACCAGAGACGAAGTCGATGATGGACTGGTGACGGATAAGTCGGTTGGTGAAGGAGCTGAACTGTTCACGTCTAACCGTCATGACGAAAATCACCAAACCGTTTCCAAAGATTGCCGAGCAAGCAATGATGACGTTCAACGCTGTTGCCAAGCCGTCACTTGATGCCATTGCAAAATTAACAGAAGAAAAACGTGGAGAAATAAACTCTTGAGGTATCTTGGTCTGATTTGTATCTCTACCGACATTAAAATTGAATGAACATTTAATTAATTCACTTCGTGAAATTTTCCGGATATCGATCCTTGGATAAAATGGAAATGCAAGTTAACAATGAAATCAAAGCCCTACCTCGATGTTAAATCTGGAAAAAATATGTTCTGCACTGAAGATCTCCGATGTCTTAGTCGTTGTCTTTTTCCTCATCGAGCGCATCAGAACTGAGACCAAAAGCAAACAATGTAGCGGCTGGCGTCTTCGAAAGACTTTAAATAAAAGCTGTTACGATTACTTCAGCAGCAAGATGACCAATAAACATGCAACTGAATTTAGATGCCAATCAAATAATAGAATTTAAATTGAAGGCAGATTTTCATTGCGATTGTTTTAGGGAACACGGAAACACACACTCAAGCAAGAAAAGTAATTGCGGTTTGACCCTTAACGTCTTTATCTATTTCATGTGTGAAAAGGTGATTGAATTTGGGAAACATCTGAACCACACGCTTGACGAGAAAATTACAGTTGAACAGAGTTCAGGGTAAATTTTATCATATACAATCTGGTGTTGTAGAATAATAATGCTACGAGCGTCATGCTACGCGGTGTAAACAAGCAATGCAGTTCCTTAGTTTACCGGTGTTGTTTCAGTCTGCTGTGTCGTCGAGTCTAGGGCTAAGGTCAGCCCATCGTTAGACTCCTCTCCGGGAAGCACCCAGTTTCGACCAAATCGGCTCCGTACAAGTTGATTGAGCTGTACGCGAAAATGCACGTACTTGAAGCAATAAACGACTGGATTGACGCCCATGTTGCACAAAACCAATCCATTAAAAACTGTTCTAACTCAAGCAACTGTTGGTTCCCTGGTACCTATGATAGCACAGCTGAACCGAAACCACAACATCTCCATTGGCGCCCAACAAATGAAAACCACATTACCAGCAAGTAACATCGTCAGCAGGTCTATTACATTTCTCTTTGCCTTACTCAAGACACAATCTGCTTGCTGGTTGACTATGGCATAGTAAGGTTGTGCTGCAACAACAAGAATTCGAGTGTATCTATAATACATAAATTCGAATGTATTTGTCAGACGTGCTTTTTAGAGTGTGGGTTCGAGTCCCGGTCTTGAAACTTGTGTCCCTATAACCATTATTGCCTCATTCTTCCGATGGGACTTTAAGCCATAGGTCCCATGCGTTGTGTAAATGCACGTATAACAGAACCCAGTATATGGACTTAATATTGCTAAGAGAACGGGTTTGCCCTGGTGTTTCTGGCGGTGGCTGCTGATTGCGCCACAGCACCTTGTAAACCATTACATGGTGTTATAGTCAGTCTCATCAATCTCATCAACAATTCAAACATGGCTTAAAAATATGTCTCCTTGTTAAATCGCCTTGAGTACCTTATCGAGAGTTTCGTGTGCAGTATAGGACTGTGGTATTATTATTATTATTATAAAAGACATACATCCCATCAAAGGAAGTATACGAAAACAGTAGGATAGATATTGAGGGAATCAAATGTGTGTAACAGCCTTAGAGGCAGACTTAATAGCTAATGGACCAAACAATGAGACCGTAAGGTGAAACGTTATTAATACGTGAGTTTCTCACGCGTTGAAATAAAACTTACACCGTGTGTCTTGATTGAAGGCTATCTAAAGTTCTCCATGAAGCCAACGGTCACTTATTGAGTGTCCACTTTTAATTTAAACACTCAGAACTCCACCATTTTTTTCTTCTTTAAAAATCTAAAAAATTCCAAGTTCCCCAACTACACCTAGCCAAACATGCATATTGTCTTGTTACCATCGGGAGGTGGGTTTTTTTCGAACACAAACAATCCACCAATGACCAGCTCTCATGGAATTCCCATAGGAACTGTACAGCAGTTACTTGACCTTTGGGGTCAATGGCCACTACGGGTAAAATGAACCACATGGTTTCCAGATGGCTTATTTTGTATACTTGTACACTGGCTGTAAGCAATGACCTGGTTGTTTATTTGGATGAATTAAGTATAGGGTCCATATCTATAGTGGTTTGGGCAATTTGAAAATGATTGCGTTCTTCATTAAAATGTATTACACGCTAATATCAAAACAGTCACTCAAAAGGTGACCGAAGCTGTCCAAATGTGATTTTTTTTTTGATGGTGTCACGTAGGGTTAAAATGCCATTAGAAAGTCTATAATTCTATGTTTAAGACTGAACATGTTTGGAAATTGTCAAAGACCAGTGTTCTCACTTGATGTATCCCAACATATGCATAAAATAACAAGCCTGTGAAAATTTGGGCTCAATTGGTCATCGAAGTTGCAAGAAAATGATGAAAGAAAAAACACCCTTGTTGCACAAATTTGTGTGCTTTCAGATAGCAATAAAAACTTCTTGCAAGAAGTTTTTATTATTTTAGTGAGAAATTACCTCTTTCTCAAAAACTACGTTACTTCAGAGGGAGTCTTTTCCTACAATGTTTTATACTATCAACAGCTTTCCGTTGCTTGTTACCAAGTAAGTTTTTATGCTAATATTTGTTTTGAGTCATTACCAAACGTGTACGATACCTTATACGTGAGTTTCTCACACAATAGTACTGAAACTGCTCTTTTGAAGGTTCAGGATGACGTTCTTAAAGCAATGGATAGGTCTAATATTGTATTTCTAGTGCTATTAGACTTGTCTGCTGCCTTTGACACCATCGATCATGATATTTTACTTGACAGAATGAGGGATGATTTAGGCGTTTCAGATACTGCACTACTATGGTTCAAATCATATCTCTCGGGTAGACAAAGTCGGGTATCTATTCATAACCTATACTCTGATCCAGTTGATTTGGAGTATGGCCTACCCCAGGGGTCCATATTAGGTCCCTTGATGTTTGGAATTTATACCCTCCCACTTGGCAATATCATACGTCATCATAACATAGACTTTCATTTATATGCTGATGATACACAGCTGTATTGTTCTTTTGATCCTAGAATACCTGGTGCTTGGCAAGTTGCCATTGAGAAACTGCAGCTGTGTATTACTGATGTTCAAAACTGGATGACTTCTAACAAGCTAAAGCTCAATGAAAATAAAACTGAGTTCATTGTGCTTGGTACTCCCCAAAACCTTAAGAAACTGCCGAAGATATCTTTGCATATGGGTGATACATCGATTGACCCTACTGATTCTGTCCGCAATTTAGGAATACAATTTGATTCTCATATGACAATGAGCAAGCAGGTTTCTAGCCTCTGCCAATCAATAAATTTTCAATTACGTAACATAAGGAGAATCAAACGGTACCTTGATAAGGATACTCTCATCATGTTGTCAGAGCTTTAGTCATCTCTCGTATTGACTATGGCAATCTCCTTTTATTTGGTGCCACGTCATATGAATTGGACAGAGTTCAACGATTACAAAATAGTGCAGCTCGTTTAATATGTTCCACACCCTTGAGAGAACACATTACCCCATCACTTAGGGAACTTCATTGGCTACCAATTAGAGAACGTATCCATTTTAAAATTGCTCTTCTAGTTTTTAAATGCTTGAACAACACTACACCTCATTATATTACCACTTTACTGTCACATTACACTCCTCCACGATTCCTTCGGTCCACACTTGACATCACTCGCTTGAATGTTCCCCGAGCAAACAAAGTTCTGGGCCAAAAGGCTTTCAGTGTAGCTGGGCCAACGATTTGGAACAATCTCCCTACTGTCATTAGGGAATCTAATACTCTATCTACATTTCGTAAAGTCCTTAAGACTCACCTTTTTCCATGTTAATTTCTTTCTAGTGCGCTATGATCTTGATGGAATAGCGCCTTATAAATTTTAATTGTTATGTTATGTTATGTATATTGAAATAAAACTTATATTACACCGTGTGTCTTGATTGGAGGCTATCTAAAGTTCTCCATGAAGCCATCGGTCACTTATTGAGTGTCCGCTTTTAATTTAAACAGTCGGTACTCCACCATTTTTTTCTTCTTTAAAAATCTAAAAAATTTCAAGTTCCCCAACTACACCTAGCCAAATAGCATGCATTGTCTTGTTACCATCGGGAGGTTTTTTTTTCGAACACAAACAATCCATCGATGACCAGCTTTCCTGGAATTCCCATAAGAATTGTACAGCAGTTACTTGACCTTGGGGTCAATGGCCACTACTGGTTAAAATGTACCACATGGTTTCCAGAAGGCTTATTTTGTATAGTTGTACACTGGCTGTAAGCAATGACCTGGTTGTTTATTTGGATGAATTGAGTAGGGTCCACATCTAGTGTTTTGGGCAATTTGAAAATGATTGCATTCTTCATAAAAGTGTATTACACGCTAATATCAAAACGGTCACTCAAAAGGTGACCGATGCTGTCCGAGTGTCATTTTTGTTGTTGATGGTGTCACGTAGGGTTAAAAGGCCATTAGAAAGTATATGATTCTATGTTTAAAGGCACTGAACACGTTTGGAAATTGTCAAAGACCAGTGTTCTCACTTGGTGTATCCCAACATATGCATAAAATAGCAAGCCTGTGAAAATTTGGGCTCAATTGGTCATCGAAGTTGCAAGAAAATGATGAAAGAAAAAACACCCTTGTTGTACAAATTTGTGTGCTTTCAGATAGGAATAAAAACTTCTTGCAAGAAGTTTTTATTATTTTAGTGAGAAATTACCCCTTTCTCAAAAACTACGTTACTTCAGAAGGAGTCGTTTCTCACAATGTTTTATACTATCAACAGCTCTCCGTTGCTTGTTACCATGTTATCAAGTAAGTTTTTATGCTAACATTTGTGTTGAGTCATTACCAAACGTGTACGATACCTTTAATGCTATAGGTGCTTTTTTATGTTTACAGGTAAATGTGCAAATGGTAAATTCTGTTTCTCCCATTATTGTCCATTCTTAAGCACACAACAAATAAAGAAGTGTGTTACGGTATACTTGATGAATAAAAAAAACCTGGTGTAAAACAAACTGTATCTTAAAATTTGCCTTGTCCAGCCAGAACCTTACTCCGTAAATCATAATCGTACATTGAATTGCAAGTCCCCTCCATCTATAAAAGCAATGATTGGGTCATGTTTCATTTAAGCTTTACATCCGGCAAAATATTAACAGTTTTTCAACCAATAATGCTGTAAATCAAGTCACTGCAGAGATCCCGAAGCTGCCGTGCTCACTTTTCTTGTATTTGGTCTATGATAAAGATGGCCCATCGATATAGACTCCTCTCCAGGACGCACTCGGTTTAGACGAAATCGGTTCCGTACAAGTTGCATGAGTTGTTCGCGGAAATGCTCGTGTATACATGAAGATATAAACGACTGACTGGATTCAAGCTCATATGCAGATAACCAATCCAGTAAACATCTAAAATGAATCAGTTAAAAACGCGTTAAACGATTAACACCTTAAAGTGGCCGTGTTGCTGCCGTTTGCTGTATTGGGTCTATCGCCAAAGACGGCGCTTCGTTAGACTCCTCTCCAAGACGCACTCGGTTTCGACGAAATCGGCGTACAAGTTGCTTGAGCTGTGTACGGAAATGCTCGTATTTGATGCAATACACGACTGGATTCACGCACATGTTGCACATGATCAAACCCATGAATGCCTGACCAAGGACAGTTATTAATGAACGTGTTTGTTGATTCGCAACACCAATGGTAACGAGCACCCGCAGCGTCTGCATCGGAGTCCCACAAATGAAAAACATGCAACCAGCGATCAGCATCGTCATTATGACGTTTCTCTTAGCCTTATTGAAGGCTCCATCTTGCTGATTGGCGTTAGCATTGTCAAGTTTGTGTCGAAGAACAAGAAGTATTCTAACGTACGAAAATGACATGAGAATCACAGGAATAATGTACTCCACCAAAATAATTACAATGAATATAACAATCCTGGCATTGGGCTTAATGGAGTAATCAAAGCCGCACTTATTATCAGTGATTTTGTTCATAATAATAAACCTCACCGCATATGCGAAACCAATGATCCAAGCAGCACACATTGAAACTTTGATCTTGAAGAGTGAGCAGTAGTTGCGGTGTTTGACCGGATAGCACGTGGCAAGAAAACGCTCCAGCGATATCACCACCAGATTGTACTTTGATGCTACGCTTAAGCCCCAAACAAAAAAGCTTGAGCGAATCAACCTACAGAGAATCCAACCGGAAATATTTCTCTCCAGATTGTCCAGAAGCGAACTTTGTCTGATCCCAGTCACTGCGAGGAACACCAAACCAGAGACGAAGTCGATGATGGATTGGTGACGGATAAGTCGGTTAGTGAAGGAGCTGAACTGTTTACGTCTAACCGTCATGACGAAAATCACCAAACCGTTTCCGAGAATCGCCAAGCATGCAATGAGCATGTTGAATGCAAATGCCAAACCGTCACTTGATGCCATTGTAAGCTGATCAAAAAAAGGAAATGTAGACAAAAAGACTCTGAAGTGTTTTGATCAAAATTTAAGCGGCTTCCACGTCAGATTGAAATAAGCGGACTTTGTTGAATGCACTCGGTAAAATCTTGATTGTTTCAGAAAGATTATCATTAATTAAAATGACAAGGCGCGACTAAGTTTTGTGAAAGCAGGAAGCATCAATCTGAACTTTCGGAAAACATATGGTTTCTACTGATAACTTGAGATCTATCACTCAATATCCTTGTCCAGCCGAACAGTACCATAGCGAGACCAAAACGTAAAATGAATCTGCCGGAGTATTCGAAAGTATTTAAATAAAAACGCGCCGTACAGGCACTGAATTTTGTTTGCAATATGTGAGTTTGAAGGCTGATTACCATGCCAAAGATCCTTTCAGAGTACTATAATGCATTTTGTCAGATTTTAAGGTCCTTTCAGCACCTCTTGTTAACCTATAAAACTCCACAGACTCTGAAGCAAACAAAACATTGCGATGTAAATCTTGTTTATCAAAATCGTTGCGTCGGCTTTTAGCAGAAAGGACTTAACAGACCTAGAAAGACCCGTTCCGCTCAGAGCACAAAAACTTATAAGCCCTAGAAAGACCCGTTCGGCTCAGAGCACAACAACTTATTAGACCTAGAAAGACCCGTTCGGCTCAGAGCACAGCAACTTATTAGACCTAGAAAGACACAGTCGGCTCAAAGCACAAAAACTTATTAGACCTAGAAAGACACAGTCGTCTCAGAGCACAACAACTTATTAGACCTAGAAAGACACAGTCGGCTCAGAGCACATAAAACTTATTAGACCTAGAAAGACACAGTCGGCTCAGAGCACAATAAGTTATTACACTTAGAAAGACCCGTTGGGCTCAGAGCACAAAAACTTATTAGACCTAGAAGGACACAGTCGGCTCAGAGCACAACAACTTATTAGACCTAGATAGACCCGTTCGGCTCAGAGCACAAAAACTTATTAGACCTTAGAAAGACCCGGTCTTTCTAGTCTTTCTAGGTCTTATAAGTCTTTCTTTCAAATTCCCTCGATCATGCAAATAATAAACAGTATACCGTACAACCCGTGCACATCGGAATATTGCTTTTCGTCAAAACAATGAAAAAACGTTCGAAGTATTTTGATCAGAATTTATGCGGCTTCAACGACAAATAGAAATAAGTTGACTTTTTTGAATGCACTCAAAAACCACCAAACCGATTCCGAGAATGGCCAAGCATGCAATGACCAAGTTTAAAGCAAATGCCAAACCGTCACTTGATGTCATTGTAAGCTGATTGGAGAAAGAAAAGCAGAGAAAAATACTTAGAATTATTTTGATCAGAATCTATGCGGCTTCAACGACAAATAAAAGTAGGTAGACTTTCTTGAATATACTCGGTAAAATCTTGATTGTTTGAGAAAGATATCATTACTACAAAATGACAAGGCGCGACTACGTTTTGTAGAAGCAGGAAACCTCAAAATTAAATCTAAAAATATAAATGATTTCTACTGATAACTTCAGATCTCTCATTCATTATCCTTGTCCATCGGGTGGAAGAGTAATGGGACCAAAAGCTAAAATGAATCTGCCGGGGGTTTCAAAAGTATTTAAATGAACAACTGTACAAGGCAAGCCTGGGCGATTTTTTTGAGAATCCACATTTACGCACAGAACTAATACCGAGCATTGTTTGCATTATGTGAGTTTGAAGGCTGATTTCAACTATCAACGATTCTTTAGTGTGCTGTAATGCATTATGTCAGATTCCAAGCTTCTTTCAGCAACTCTTGTTAACCTATAAAACGCCACAGACTCTCAGGCTAACAAAAAAAAAGCGATCTGAATCTTGTTAATCACAAAAATTCTATTGAGGTGAAAGACGCTAAAATTGGGAAAAAAAATGCTTTTAACTTCTTTGTCCCACATGCCCGTCGAGAAAATTAGAGTTGCACAATATTCTTCTAGGTCATTCTTTCATATCCTTGAGGTTGAAGTAAACACACAATACCGTACAACCCATGCACATCGGAATATTACTTTTCGTCAACACCATGTGTTTTCTCGGGAACGTTGTGCGTGTTTAAGTGAATCGTACCTTATTTTTGGGATCTTAAAGCGCTTGTGTTGTTGCCGTTTGCTGTATCGGGTCTATGGCCAAAGAGGGTGCATCGGTAGACTCCTCTCCAGGACGCACTCGGTTTCGACCAAATCGGCTCCGTACAAGTTGCATAAGCTGTGTACGGAAATGCTCGTACTTGAAGCAATAAACGACTGGATTCACGCTCATGTTACACATGATCAAGCCCGTGAAGGCCAGACGCATGGAAGTTAATGAACTTGTTTGTCTTGTTACGACACCAAAAGTTAAGAGAAATCGAAACGTCTGCATCGGAGACCAGCAAATTAAAAACATGCAACCAGCGATCAACATCGTCATTATGACGTTTCTCTTAGCCTTACTAAAGACACCATCTTGCTGATTGGCGTTAGCATTGTTAAGTTTGTACCGAAGAACGAGGAGTATTCTAACGTACGAAAATGACATCAGGATCACGGGAATGATATACTCGACGAGAAAAGTCCACCAAAACACAAAGACCTCAAAGATCCTTCCGTTATTACGATTGTAGCGGCACTCCCCCTTCCTCACATGGTGTATGAAAAGAAATATCAGTGCATATGCGAAACCAATGATCCAAGCAGCACACATTGAAACTTTGATCTTGAAGAGTGAGCAGTAGTTGCGGTGTTTGACCGGATAGCACGTGGCAAGAAAACGCTCCAGCGATATCACCACCAGATTGTAAGTGGATGCTACGCTTACAACCCAAACAAAAAAGCTTGGGAAAAATGAACCTACAGAGAATCTCACCGAGGAAATTCTCCTCCACATTTTCCAGAAGCGAACTTTGTTTGATCCCAGTCACGAGGAGAAACACCAAACCAGAGACGAAGTCGATGAAGGATTGGTGACGGATAAGTCTGTTAGTAAAAGAGCGGAACTGTTTACGTCTGACCGTCATGACGAAAATCACCAAACCGTTTCCGAGAATGGCCAAGCATGCAATGACCAAGTTGAACGCAAATGCCAAACCGTCACTTGATGCCATTGTAAGCTGATCGGAGAAAGAAAAGCAGAGAAAAAGACTTCGAAGTATTTTGATCAGAATTTATGCGGCTTCAACGACAAATACAAGTAAGTAGACTTTCTTGAATACACTCGGTAAAATCTTGATTGTTTGAGAAAGATTATCATTACTTCAAATGACAAGGCGCGACTACGTTTTGTAAAAGCAGGAAACCTCAAAATGAAATCTCAAAATGGTTTCTACTGATAACTTCAGATCTCTCATTCATTATCCTTGTCCATCGGGTGGAAGAGTAATGAGACCAAAAGCTAAAATGAATCTGCCGGGGATTTCAAAAGTATTTAAATGAACAACTGTACAAGGCAAGCCTGGGCGATTTTTTTGAGAATCCACATTTACGCACAGAACTAATACCGAGCATTGTTTGCATTATGCGAGTTTGAAGGCTGATTTCCACTATCAACGATTCGTCAGTGTACTGTTATGCATTATGTCAGATTCCAAGCTTCTTTCAGCATCTTTTGTTAACCTATAAAACGTCACAGACTCTCAGGCTAACAAAAAAGCAATCTGAATCTTGTTTATAACAAAAAAATATATTGAGGTGAAAGACGCTAAAATTGGAAAAAAAAAATGCTGTTAACTTCTTTGTCCCACATGCCCGTCGAGAAAATTAAAGTTGCACAATATTCTTCTAGGTCATTTTTCATATCCTTCAAGTTGAAAGAAAACACAGCATACCGTACAATCCATGCACATCGGAAAATCACTTTTCGTCAAACCATACAAAAGTTTGTGTTTTCTCGGGAATGTTGTGCGTGTTAGAGTGATTCGTGTCTTATGTCGCACTTGTGTCGTTGCCATTGGGTCTATGGCCAAAGATGACGCATCGTTAGACTCCTCTCCAGGACGCACTCGGTTTCGACGAAATCGGCTCCGTACAAGTTGCTTGAGCTGTGTAATGAAATGCTCGTACTTGAAGCAATAAACGACTGGATTCACGCTCATGTTACACATGATCAAGCCCGTGAAGGCGAGACCGATGGAAGTTAATGAACTTGTTTGTCTTGTTACGACACCAATAGTTAAGAGAAATCGCAACGTCTGCGTCGGAGTCCAGCAAATTAAAAACATGCAACCAGCGATCAGCATCGTCATTATGACGTTTCTCTTAGCCTTACTGAAAACACCATCTTGCTGATTGGAGTTAGCATTGTCAAGTTTGTGTCGAAGTACGAGGAGTATTCTAACGTACGAAAATGATATGAGGATCACTGGAATGATATACTCGATGAAAAGAGTTACACAAAACACAATCATCACTATAACAGGACTAAGGGAACGATTAAAGTCGCATTTACTCCCATTGACTTTGTAGAGAAAAATAAACGTCAGCGCATACGTAAACCCAATGATCCAAGCAGCACACATTGAAACTTTGATCTTGAAGAGTGAGCAGTAGTTGCGGTGTTTGACCGGATAGCACGTGGCAAGAAAACGCTCCCCGATATCACCACCAGATTGTACGTGGATGCTACGCTTAAACCCGAAACAAAAAAGCTTGAGTAAACGAACCTACAGAGAATCCCACCGAGGACATTGCCCTCCACATTCTCCAGAAGCGAACTTTGTTGGATCCCAGTCATGAGGAGAAACACCAAACCAGAGACGAAGTCGACAATGGATTGGTGGCGGATAAGTCGGTTAGTGAAAGAGCTGAACTGTTTCCGTCTGACCGTCATGACGAAAGTCACCAAACCGTTTCCGAGAATGGCCGAGCATGCAATGACCACGTTAAACGCTGTTGCCAAGCCGTCACTTGATGCCATCGTAAGTTGATTACAAATAGAAATGTAGCGAAATAAATTGCGAAGTCTTTTAATATGAGTTTTTTGCGGCGGATTTTACGACAGGTTCAAGTTGAGTGGAATATGCTGAATGTACTCTGCAACAAATTTCAGAAAAATTATAAATAATTCAATGTGAAATCCTGGAAAGTACTTGTTCCTCTATAATTACTTTCGGTATTGAAATCAGTGTCTTTGTCCACCGAACGCAACAGTAATGCGACCGAAAGCTAAAATGAAGCTCCTTGAGTCTTTGAAAGTATTTAAATAAAACTGTACATCTAGCAGGCAAGATTGAACAAATGTTTTAGGGCTCCAAATAACAAATGGACGTTCAGTAGTGCAACAATAACATTACATTTGAACAATACATTTGAGTTACATAAAATGATCAAGGTCCTGTAGAGGAATATAATTCTTGATAACCTATAAAAAGTCACTTGCCCTCGAGGCTAAAAAAAGCTACAGCGAATTGACACTTGTTAATCCAAATTACTCCTGGGGTTCATCATTCAAACAATCTGAAGGGCCAAAGCTTTTTATTTTCCAAAACAAAATGTCTCTTAGTGAAATGTTTGATAAAAGCTGCAATACCGTTAAAACCAACCTGAAAAAATTCACGAAAACAGTATATTTATGTCTAACTTAAGTTCTCAAAACGACGAGCTCATTTTTGTCGAAATCGGCTTTGTACAAGTTGCATGAAATGTATGCGGAAATGCTCCCACTTGAAGCAGTAAACGACTGGATTTATGCTCATGTTTCGCTCACTCTAAAAACTGTACGGTCAGAATTGACCCGGGGTCTCGGTCCCAGGGAGCCTTGCCCGTTCTCTGGTCAGCTTGGCCCGGAAACTGGTCCAAAAGTGGGATTTTGACTTGGATTCTGCGTCAATTTGACCCATGATTTCTGGGTGAACTTGACACAGAATCTGAGTCATACCCAGACATGGGAATTTGGGTCAATTCTGACCCGGGAGGTTTTGTATATCTATTTATTTGTTTACACATCGAACATCACAATTAGCGCCAAATAACAGGATGAATAGGAAACGAGAAGAAATGCTCAGTTTCAGGTGTGTGAGGAAAACCCCAAATGGGGAATATACCCACGCAATCGGGTAGGGACTGACAACCCAATCCATTACACAGCTCCGGTCTGAGGTGGGATTCGAACCGGGGTCCACAGAGGTGAAAAGGAGGGAAAGAAACCACTGAGCCAAACTGATCCCCTTTATAAAAACACCTTAAAACCAGCCATGATTTTGATGATGTTGTTTAGAGGTAGAGATGACAACGATACCAAGTTTGACATAATCTGTCTTAGATTTCATCAATCGATCAATTCTTTAAAGTTGCTAGGTTCGACTTTTGGCCGATTTGATCGGACAATTTTAGGTTTTATTTAGGCCTAGTTATCTTTAACTATATAATTCGAATGCCTTTAACTATATAATTCGAGAAATTTGTATGCCCTTTTTTAAGGTTGCTCCAAACAATCCGCCAATGATAATTGGTAGTTGATTAAAACTACAAATAAAATATTGTCGGGATCCATATATTATATTACGTCCATCAGCTATGTACAAACAATATTACATGTTACATGTGTTTTGTGCATTGCCAGTGGCATATGCGAAAGTTTTTGTATATTACATTTTTTTGTTGGGAACAGCATCATCTGTCAAAATTTGTTGAGAGAAATCAAATTCTAACAACAAATTCTTTCGGAGAACATCGGGCCAAGCAACTTTAATACGACAGTTCAAGCGATGAAGACATACATGACTGCTAATTTATTGTATAAGAAACTGTTTCTAAATTATTGGTTCCATTATGAAAGCTCGCTTATCGTTACCAGTAAGCTCATACAGTAATCAAGTAACCAGATAAATATTTCAATCTGAAATATTGTCACAGTCAAGAAAAATAGCTTATGAAGACCGAGTTGCCCAAATCATCATTGCTCATTTTGATTGTGACAATTGAAATAATCACGGATCAGGGCCCAATTTCATGGAGCTGCTTGAGCAAAGAAAATAGCTAAGCACAACAAAAGTATGCTTACCAAGTAAGGTTACCAGCCAAACTACCGTGTAAAGTGTACAATTTGTGACTGGTATCCTGCTAATTTCTGCTTACCAGAAAATTGTTAAGCAATTTGTTCTGCGTTATGCAGCTCTATGAAATTCAGCCCAGAGGAATTCTATCCACGCTCATAAAGGTATCACTGGCTGAGAATAAATGGTAGTAGACGTACACTGCAAAAACTGGGGTGTTAAAATTGACACCATGGGTGTTGTTATAGATGCCGAAAAGAGAATCAAAATTTACAACATATGATAACACCAATGTCATTCTTGAAAGAAATGAGAGTTATTTTAAAGGCCCTGTACACTATTGGTAAGATCGAAAAACACAACTGTTCACAGATTCACACACAACTTACATGATTTAAAGTAAGTAATGGTAGAAAGGGTTCCTTAAACTATTTCTGCCTAAAATGCTATCGTTTCTTAGATACGAGTAAAACAATAGTTTTTATCACGCGCGATGTTTTGAAAAAACAGAAAACACATAAGGTCTCTTTTCACTATTTTCTCGTGATCTCGATGACCAATTGAGCTCAAACTTTCACAGGTTTGTTTGTTCATGCATATCTTGAATCACACAAAATGTGGACACTGATTTTGAGCCGTTACCAAAAGTGTACAATACCTTACCCTACGCTGTAAATTTTGATTCTTGTTGTTATCTATATGTGACGACACCCTTGGTGTCAGTTTTAACACGCCAGTTTTTGCAGTGTAGGCGTCTCTATAAAGGACACAAAAGAGAACAGACAATGAGGACAAACAATGTTTGAAGCGTGGGTAAAGGGTTAAAATGTAGACAAAACACAAAGGAATGATATAATGGGGTTACATAAAAGAAGAAATGAGTAGGACGCACAATAGTCATAGCGTTTGAAGGACACACATACCTTCCCCCATCGTTCACAAATATAAACATCGTTCATAATACAAACATCGTCCATATATAAACGTCGTTTATAATATAAATATCGTTCATAATAGTAAAATCGTTCATAATATAAAAATCGTTCATAATACAAACATCGTCCATATATAAACGTCGTTTATAATATAAATATCGTTCATAATAAAAACATCGTCCATATGTAAACGTCGTTTATAATAGAAATATAGTTCATAATAAAAACATCGTTCATATATAACAATAGTTCATAATGTAAACATCGTTCATAATACATGTATAAACATCGTCCATATATAAACATAGTTCATAGTATAAACATCGTCCATGTATTAACATCGTTCATATCTTACATCGCTCATATTATATAAACGTTAATAATATATTACATGGAAATAAAAAATTAATGATCCCTCTATGAAATTTGTGATTCACATAACGCGTACACTTATTAGTGTTTATTTTGTTAATCAACTAATCGTTTTATTTTATTCATTCCCACTCTGTACAGAGAACAATTGACTTTAAACTACCATTCTTTTCAGGGAACACTAAGTATTTAGAAAAATTGGGTACATCTTATCTCATAAACAATATACACTTTAATGTGACCCTTGTTGGTTTAGAGTCAGAATAATTTTGGGAAAGAGTACTCAGCTTTCGTTGTACTCTGAAGTGTCATTATAATTTATTTAGAAAATCTTTACCCACAAGTAAAGAAGACGAGGGAAATACAAGTTGACTCATGAAGGACGGCAAAACCTAGATTTCGCCGCCAACGGTGTGTGATTTTAATTTGAATTGAGGATAATTTACATGTGATGAATATTCTTACAAAATAGTGACGTAAGGCTACATAGACGAATGCAGTCAACATTTTGAGGGGGTACTATTCATACCGGTTACAAATATTTAACATAGGAATAAAAACAATCCATCATAAAACGTAACGGTGTTACCGTATTGACCTTCTCACATGTTGGTTGGATTGTGTTAAATTAAGTGGATGTTATTGGCCCAATGACCAGGGCACTAATGTAAAGCGCATTGATACGTTTGTTGTAAAATGCGCTATTAAGAACTTGTTATTTATTTTTATTTTATGGAATTAAAGTTACCATTCCAAAAATCACTGATGTTATAATAAGTTTTGCACTAGACGCGATGGTAGAAAAGAAGAAAAAGACAAACAAATATATGCTCAACAATTTTCGTGTTGAGCACCCTACAAGCGACATAGAGGTAGTAGCTTTCTTTGGTCACGTGGTTGCTGGACGCCATTTTTGGGCGTCCAAATGAAGAACAACCCAATGTGCAGTTTAGTCTGGTTCAACAATTTTCGTGTTGAGCACCCTACAAGAGCTATCCCAATACCAGAGCTGTGTATTGAGAGAGTTGCGACATTTTTGGGGCGTCCAAATGAAAAACAACCCAATGGGCAGTTTAGTCTGGTTCAACAATTTTCGTGTTGAGCACCCTACAAGAGCTATCCCAATACCAGAGCTGACGTGGTTGCTGGACGCCATTTTGGGGGCGTTCAAATGAAGAACAACCCAATGTGTGTTGCATATGCATTTGTTTTTTACTGAAAACGGCTTCTAATCGCAAGTTATCGCAACTCTCTCACTATAGACCTATAGTCCGAGTTTTTGCCAACCAAGGTTGGAGAACTATGGGAAGCCATAAATGCAAAGCAAAAACACACCAACAGTTTGTAATATTGTTACACAATGTTCAAAAATAGTGTTGAATTTGTTAGAAAAAGAAAAAAATCAATCATTGAATGTATTTGTTTTTTATTTAAACATTTGCAGAAATGTTGAATTAGTTCGCAACGTCTGTTAACACGATTGGATGTTTAAATAACATCCGGCTGTCCATTTGTTTGTTTGTTTAAATATTTAACATTTTGCACTGTATGCTATGTGAGTTTATTTAGTGGGGTGCACCCCCGCATATTCTGGGAAATTAACAAGGGCTGATGGAGGATGATTCAAAAGAGGGCGCTTATCAGAAGAAGTTTGTACACAGTTCGCTGATGGGGGACGGAATCTCCGGGGAACAGAATCTCCTGCCACAAGGGTGCACCACACTAAATAGGCCTACATTTGTGCACCAAACTGATTATCATTATTTGTAGGTCCTCAAAATCTTTTGAATAGTAACGTTTTGAGGGTCATGCAATTAATAGATTGTGTAATTAAAACAATTTACCAGAACCCCGGGGTTCAGTGCTTCAACTTCTGAAGAGATTTGATAAATTTAGGTTTTAAATTTGGTCCTATTTTGGCTTGCGAATTGGAAGAGTGCCTCATGAAAATTGGCAGCAAGTCGCTTTGGGAAAAAGCACATTTTCGGGGGTGTTTTTTTCTGGGGTAACTAGCAAAAATTCCAAATGGCTGACCTGCCAAAAATTGAAAAGAAATCTAAAGTTTAGTTGTCTAAAAATATATTAATTGATTGGTTTTCAAGAGGCTGAGAGACTTTAAATATTGTTTGAGTATTTTTGAATATTTAACATTTAGCATTGGTTGCTATGGGAGTTTATTCAGTTTGGTGCACCCACAACGGCTCTGCCCCAGAGCTTTGTATTGAGAGAGTTGTGACATGGCGGGACCAGCTTTCTCCGGTCACGTGGTTGCTGGACGCCATTTTGTTCCAAATGCAGCACAACCCAATGGGCAGACTAGTCTGGCACCCTGTATTCGCCAATGCAATTTTTGGAGACAAAATGGCTTCTAATCGCAAGTTGTCGCAACTCTCTCAATATACGGCTCTGCTCTGCCCACTAAAATACTGCCCTCTCTCAGAGTCGATGGGTTATCAATTCACTAGTCCCGATGGCTTTACCGATGGGGACGAGCGAAAAGGTTCCAAACTTTCACAAGCCAGGAGAGGGCGGCATTTCAAGCGCTGATTTTTTGCAAGCTCTAAAGAAGAGGAACACAACCTGCGAGTCAGACATGCTGATACAAAGTCTATACCAAACATGAGTTGTAACTGAATTTTGATCTGGAACTGACGTTCCCCTGTACAATGACTTTGTAATTAAGGCATTTTGTGAAAAAGTAACTAATGTAACCATAAAGAGACGTTGCAGTGACCATATTAAAAACAAAAATAAGAATTCCCCATTAGTGTTTACGGTTTGGGTTTTTCAATGTTCGGCCCAATTATTCTTGGCGAACGTCGCTGCATATAATATCGAGAATTTCATTGAAGTCATCGTATGCCGTTGAAGTCATCGCATCTACTGGTTATGGCAGTTATTTTCAGACTAATGGCAGTTGAAAAAAGAAGACACCTGGATTGAACAAGCGTCCAAGACACCTGTTACATAATATGAAGGTGCAGCACCTGTGGCTCTTTGAAAGCACTGAATACAATTATAGGCTGACTGTAAGTATCCCGAGTATTCCAGCATTGGGACTTAATTGAAACACTCCATGAAGCCATGAGACAGTTGTCAACTGTCCCGTTTGTAAACAAATTGTGTTAACTACGCCACAAATAAATGATACAAATTTTCAAAAAGTTCATATTCCCTCCTGAGACCTAGCCGAACAGCATGTAAAAAGGAAGTTATCGTGGGTTGGTCCTTTGACTTAAACAAAAAATCATCCATGACCTCCCCTCCTTGCGTGACACCATCAGCAACAAAAATCATACTCGGATACCCTCCTTTACTTATTGAGTAACAGTTTGATATTAGCGTGTAATACATTTTTGTGGAGAACCAAATCACTTTTAAATTGCCCAGAGCATTAGATATAGACCCTTCTGACTAAATGAAACAAATTCAAACAAAAATAATATTTAGATGACCCCACATTTGTACTTTGTAGACTTTATACAACTTTACTTAAAACCATAAAAATATGCACACGCTAACACTATATGACAGTTTTCAACAGTCAGTTTTATAATAGCGTGTAATACATGGAGCTCCATGGTCTGACTTATCCTTGCAACACCACCTCACTCAATTCATCTAAATAAACAACCAGGTCACTGCTTATATCCATTGTACAAGCATACAGAAGAATCCATCTTGAAACCATGTGGTTCATTTCAAAGGTCAAGTAACTGCTGTAAAATTCCTACGGAAATTCCGGGAGAGCTGGTCATTGATGGATTTGTTTAGTAAAAAAAAACCGATGGTAACAAGACAATTGGCATGCTATTTGGCTAGGTGAAGTTGAGGAACTTGGAATTGTTTAGATTTAAAAACAAAAAAAATTGGCGGAGTAGCGACTTTTTAATTAAAAACTGACACTCAATAAGTCAACGATTGCATCATGCAAGGTAAAGAATTCCCACAGGGGTCGTAAACTTATCTCTTAGCCATGGGCTAATAGCCACACCTGGCTTAGCCTTAAACCAAGGCGTTGGGGTTTTATTTTCATTTATTTATTTGTTTTGCGTTTGGTTTGTTTTCCCTTTACGGTATTGCGCTACCCGTCCGAGCTAAGTGCAGTCTCTGTGTGCACATATTGTGTATGTATATGCAGTACTTGCGTGGTGTGAGATTGAATACATGGACTCTAAAATCAACGCCTTGAGGGTTCTGTTTTGAGCTCGCCAGGTCGTTACTATAATCAACGCGGAAGACAAGACCCCATTGGTCAGTTGTGGAAGTCATGTTTACTAAATAGTTCATATTGGGGTATGGTTTATTGCAGTGGCTAACGTGCGTGAATGGGTCATGGTGGGAAATTCATTACCAAATATTGGAAAATGGTTTCGTTCATCCTCTGATTTTTTTAACGGAACGTATCGTTTAAGGGTATATATTTCGTTTCTGAAAGTTTATACAAAATCCCGCCGTACATCCTCCAGATATTAAACTGTTAAGAATGGTTTTTTTTAGGAAAGGGTGAGATCGCAATATTTTTCGTCTGTTGATATGATGGACGGGAGCATTTGCCGTAGGAAATGATAATTCTGAGGCAACGTAAACATCTTAAACAGAATGTCGTTTACGCCAAAGGGGGCCTTTATGATTTTTATTAAATTATTAAAATTACTAAAGCAGTAAGCAACGTAAAAAAATCATTTACGATTGTTCTCTTGTGTCAAGATTAAGTGTTTACAACATTTGAAGATATCACCACCCTCAGATAAAATGGACTCGTCCAAGCAGTCTCAACGGCCACCGTGTTCGAATCGTGTACATTGTGTTTAAGCATGAAATACAAAGGTCATGATGAGGGAAGCTTGTGATTGGATGTCGAAAATACATCATTTATTTGCTTCACATGTTGCTTGCACCCTGCGTTGTTAAATATTCATGATCTGCATATACCAGCATATCCGAGGGCCCCAATTTCGTCCAATATTGGACGAAAATATCAAGCAAGACATTAAACCTGGAAGTATCAGACCCGGCAAGGCTGTCGGTCTGACGGCCTCCGCATGCGGACAGTAATACGAGTGCAGATGACCTGCGCACAGACGAGCGTCTTGCAATGTGATACACACGTTACGGACAGTGGGAGTGTGTGTATGTACACACATACGGGTGGGTTTAAGGCGTCTTTTTCGGAGAAAAAATCTGCGACCGCCTTGAGCAAGGCTACACTTGGCTGAAATCAATCATGTCTTTGCCAGATGGCTTTTAGATGGCTTGATTGGTTGGAATTTGTTTTGTGTAGTCCAGAGGCTCCTATCTGATGTTTCAGAGAATTTGAAAAGATTATGTTCACCGAAAACTCATTAACATGCTTATTATAAAACGTACAGTTGAACACAGTACCTTGGTGTAAGCACTTGAGTTTTATTATGATGGTGTTAAATTGCGCAAGTTTATTCATGCACGCGTAAAAGCAATGGTACGTGGGACCAAAGTGTTCCCAAAAAATGTTCGAATACGCGCGAGACTTGCACTGTGGGGAGGCCATGAAAACCGTGACATAACATACCCACAAAAAGAGCCTGGAATTAACACAGGCACAATTTTGTGTACAGCTCTTATGTAAACATGTGATGTCATAATGTCCTACTGTCATGGAAAGCGAAACGTCACTCTTTTTTGTAAACAAATAATGCAAGAATTACATCGTTCAACAAATGCACCCGCAAGAAATTAGTGACGTGGGCACTTTAAAATTGATTGCATGAGTCGCTGATTCTGTTATTCGTGTCTTTTGATTGAACAGACCTCGGCCTTGCATTGGCTACTGTCTGCCCATTGTTGCCACTTTGAGAGTCTTCAAATTGAATGTAAAGATATGGACTGTTTCAAAGTTACATTTTACGCGCACGCGCTAGCCGTAAGATGAGGTGCATGCTTGGGGTAGATAATAACACAATTTGTCATTCCTCATTCCACGGCTAACGCGCGCGTACAATTTGCGATGTAGTAGTCCATTGTGCCCATTGATCTCTATTATATTGCAAAAAGAGATCAAATATTGTGCCCATAGAGTTATTTGTGCCCAACCTCGTTCCCAGTGGTGTAAGGTCTCGCCCCGCCATTTTGTTTTACAGAATGCCTTGCTGGATCGTTTGTGACGAGATATATAGATACGGCGCGCTGCAAGCGGTAGCGAGGCTGCATTGTGCCCGTCTTTGCGCGCGCGCGTCACCTCATGTACGCTGAACATTACTGCACAGAAAAACCGACTTCCTGAAGCAAGTTCTGGGCCCAATTTCATAAAGCTGCTGAAGCACAAAACATTGCTTGAAAAATTTCTGCTTAGCAGAAATGACCAGGATACAGATTGTACATGTGGCATGGTAGTTTGGCTGGTAACCTTATTCTGGTAAGCATAATTTTGTTGTGCTTAGCTTCTTTTTCTGCTTAAGCAGCTCTATGAAATTGGGCCCTGCTGGTGGGTGACGTGAATAATACAGTCGACGAGATGAATTAACCATAAGTCGATCTAGATGTCACTCGAACGCTACGTGGTTTGACTAGCAAGTCCAAAAGGATCAACCTAGCCCCGGGCACTAGTTCTCCAGTCAAACAAGAACTATCGAAGTTAGAAAGTTAGAAAGCGGAGAAAGTTTGGTAAACTGTTGTGATCTGCCGCATAGTATAGTTTAAACAATAATATCTCCTATAGTACTCCGAAAAACGGTTTAAAACAAAAGGAGGTATAGTTTCGGCCAAAATGCCAATCAGTAAGATAATATTTATTTATTGCACTATGTTATGCAAGTTATTTAGAGAAATTTAAGGAAATGAATAGAAGGGCTAACATTTTGCCATGGGCTAACTAAATTTGACCAGTCGATCGACTACAGACGACGCATTCGACTGAAACCCAGGCCACACATGCGTGATTCGAACTACTAGTCGACTAAAGGTTAGTACCCAAACTTGCTCCAAAATGGCGCAACCAAGACCATAAATGGTGACGTAATGCGGTGAACAGTATACGAAACAATAAGCCCTGCAAGTCTAACGTGTATTCTCGAACAATCGGCCCGTTAAATTGCGCAATGTGTGCACTTCTCACATTAAGAGCAAGGAAACTGGAAACCAAACTTTCCTTATATATTGCTCGAGTGAGCGGAAGAACGTACACGTTCTATTGCCTCCTTAATGACTCATTTTAAATACGTCATTTGGAACAGAAGAATTGTGTAAAATGTTCATATGAAGACTCAACGAGACCGCAGCAAGAATTATTTACTTATCTTTGAAGTGGGGGATTTGGGCCTAGTACTTGGTATAGTGAAACAGTCTGACGTATAGTGCACAAAGTATGACGAGCCCATTTAGCAATAATGTATGTTAATGGTCACACTGAGGGATTCGAAATCGCGCGAAAACTTGTCACCAGAAATGTATTAATGTACCACTGGCTGGGTTTTTTTTAAATTGTATTTCAACCATTCTATTGTCCTATCCACATCAATGCTAAAAGATAATGTTTAACAACAGCATAATGGGAGACATACTCAGCGTGTCCTTCTGGTCACTAAAGTGATACCTAAAGGGACACTTTAGAGCAACTTTATTCCAAACTTAGGAACATACCCCTATTGTAAATCTGACCGCAATTTAGCCTTTGGCTGCGATGGTCTTTTTTTATGCAATAAACCGTTTCAAATACAAATACCAAATACTATAATCCGGGGGGGGGGGGCAACAATAATGGCAAAAAAAATAAAACAAAATTAATAAGCCCTGCGTTTACATGAGTTTGAAAAACAATGTTAATTGTATATTTTTGTGTACATAATAATCTAAATTTAAATGATTTTATATTTAAAAAAAAACTTGCATGCGTATATTAGTTTCTCCAGGAAAACAGAACGGACTTTATGATTTCACAAAACAGTCACTGTGTGCATTAACTTGGATTTGAAGAGTGTAAGTGACAGTTTAGCACTAATTACCTGTGCTGTACTTTAGCTTCGTGGCGTTTATCGGATGGTTGGCTGCGTGTATTTTAAAACCCTGAACCTAATCCGTCCGGAATACCATTATGACTTATGCATTATTTAACAGATCTAACGCAAAGCCCTTGTGTCCGTTGTTCATACCCATTTCTAAACGTAATGCTTGCTTATTGATGCATGGCTAGATTTACGGGCGTATCGCGTTGATGAAGGAGACACCATGCACGTACCAATTGGCCACTTACTGTTAATATTCGTACAGCGTGTAGAGCGACGCCTATGTGTCCTGTATATGGCGACGCTTATATAGCGACGTCTGTATCCGATTGCGTATAATCTTCCTTCTTGGCTAACTCAAAGGAACAGTCTCACGTTATAAATGTTGTTTGTTGGTTAGTTTGAATGACACAACATTGGTTTGGGAAAGACACAGAAGTGGTGCAACTACAAGACATTTTGATAAATATATATACATTATTTGTCCTCACCACTTTACTCCTATTGGTTCATAGCCACCAATTGTTTCTGAAATAGAAACTTTGATTGGCTATAATTTTCCCGCTTCTTTCTTGATCCTTCCCTTAATCCCTTTCCCCTCTCTTTTTCTATAAATGGATATGTATTTGTTTGTACTTGTTTTATGCCTCTGAAGAAGGTCCGGTCTGGATCGAAAGCTAAGGCCATCTACCCTACTCATTACATTATGTAATATGTATATATATTTTTGGGGGTGGGGGCAAGCTTGGCAAAAACAAACCTTGGGGCCTTTTAATGTTCTGACCATTCATTTGAGCAGTTATTGCTTACGTCATTTGGGGAGGGGGGAAAGGGTTCCAGAGCGGGGGGCTCTTACCCCTGCCTCACCCCAGCTGGAGGCCACAGAGTCCCGCGGTGTATACAAAGTGTGGAGTTTCTTAAGTGTACCACAATTAATCTTTGACAAAAAGAAAGTAGGAGAGATGTAAATGTTTAGAAAAGAACAACCTGTATAAATTCGGTATGACGTTTGTTTTATGCATATAGTATCCATACCAAGTAAGATTTGCGGTATATTTTTAAGTAAGGTTTAACTTCGTTCTTAAAGTTTTCATTTAATTTGATTGTAATTTGGCAACAGTCCTGACGAAGCCTTTTTTCGTTGAAGCAGTATATTTACTTATCTTAAGAATTAACTATAATTTTTTGCGGCTACAACCATGTGTACATCTTTTTGAAGGAGTGTTGGCTCTTAAAGGCACTGGACCTGTTTGGTAATTGTCAAAGACCAGTATTCTCACTTGGTGAATCCCAACATATGCATACAAGTAACAAACCTGTGAAAATTTGGGCTCAATTGGTCATCGAAGTTGCAAGAAAATATTGAAAGAAGAAACACCATTGTTGCACAAATTTGTGTGCTTTCAGATGCCTGAGAAAGGCTTCAGGCCTAAAGTCTTTCTGAAATTCAAATATTTTAGTGAGAAATTACCTCTTTCTCAAAAACTACATTACTTTAGAGGGAGTCGTTTCTCACAATGTTTTTTTTTTACTATCAACAGCTTTCCGTTGCTCGTTACCAAAAAAGTTGTTATGCTAATTGCTAATATATATTTTGAGTAATTACCAAACGTGTTCAGTGCCTTTAAAAGAGCTGTTGTATATTAGTTTGTGAGCTATAACATGGGCTATATATTCCGGATCCAGGTCATTTCTTATCCGAGCGTTCCTATAATGTCAAAGATCGAGACTGACGTGGAAACATCAATCGCCATCCCCTAGTAGAAACTAAACACAGATTTTACAAATTTAAAAACGGCTATTGTTTGCATTGCGCTGGAAATTAATTACAATGAAATAAAATGCATTTGGTTGTTCGCGGGAGGACGGGGGGTAGTATATTAAACGTTTGGCTCGAAAACGAGAAATTAGTTGTCTGTCAATCTTGCCCAAAGATGACCGCCGTTTGACCTGTGTTTGTAATAATTATGAGATCAAATTATATGCCCATAGACGCCAGGTAAACAACGAAAAGTGACAACCACGTTCGACCATTATCTCTGGTATTTATTTAAGAAATCATTGTGTGCAGGCAACCAAAACCAGTTTTGCCAAGATGAACATTTTTAATATCAACACTAGTACATGTTTTTTTTCTCGTTTCATTCATCACTATGTCAATATTTAATCATCCATCAATCACAGAACAAGTCATTCGGTATGAGTTTAATGAGATTGTTGGACCCGCTGGAGTGGCTACAATTTGTCTTCGTGACGAGGTGAGTTGGGTTCGAGCGGGACAAAATACAATCGGCCGGGTTTTTTATGTCAGGCTGACATTTTGTTTTCACTTCCATTCAAATCAATGACATGAACAACGAGACAGGAAGGGAAAAATTCACGAGTTGACGCAAAATTGTACTATCGTGAAAGGTGTTCTTTCACTACACTCTACGGGAATAAGTTAAAACATCTAAAGTGAGAAGTGAAAAATGTTTTGTTGTTGTGTTTATTTCAGTGCAACGAACCAAGTTCTAGGGCAGTTGAACATCACCAGGTTCAACTCTCTCCACCATACGAACAGTAATTTATGGTGTTTTGCATATATACACACAAGTTTCTTATGTGCACGCAAATCTATTACGTAATTAATGTTAACATTGCTTCTTCTTTTTTTTTGCAAATTTTAAAATAATTGCATGGTCATGTATGTGATTAAAAAACAGAAGTAATTACGAAGTCCATGGCAAATCAAATCTATGTCCAACATCCACTTGCAGCGTCCTTCACACAGAACAGTGGCATGTCGTGGCCCAGCGGTTTAGTGTATCGGACTCAAGTTCTGGTTGCTGAGTCATCAGGGTGTGGGTTCGAATCCCGGTCATGACACATGTGTCCTAAAACAAGACACTTAACTAAAATTGCTTCTCATAACCCAGAGGTATATGGGTAGGCCTACTTGTGAGGGCAGAGATGGTTCTTGTGATTGATTTAGCTTAGTGCGCTACATACTAGGCAGCGCAGGCTGTATACTCCCAAGGGAGCTGAGATGGTTTAAGGGATGAAATATAATGGCCCAGTGACCAGGTAATCATTTTTAAAGCGCAATTATCATTCTTTGGAATTGCGCTATATAAGAGTCGATATTATTACTGTTATTATTTATTATTGTAGAATGACGCCAACCAAACACACCGTACAAGGGCTCTATTCCCGCCCCCTCCCACAAGTCTGCCATTGGTTGCTATGAAATCAAAAGCTTGTTTTGTTGAAGTGGGCCAAGGTGCAAGGTTTTAGCTACTATTACAAAACGTGTTTTGCAACCGGCCTACGACAAGACCCACACCTGTGATTTCCGCTGTATAAATAATTCTAAAGTACGTTTAGTGAAGCGGCGGCTCTTGTAGATTTTGGCACACAGGAGCTTTTGTGTCGGTGTCGTACTTTATTGCTACACGGTTCTAAATCTTTAACGACTACAGAAAATGACTGAATAATATATGATTTGTAGCGATTATAATAATCCACTGCGGCAGTTGGATCAAACCAATCATTGAGAGGGAATCAATGTCCAAGGTTGGCATATACACACGTCAGGTCTTTTTAGATTAATTCATTTAACCGGCACGGAGGCAAGAGAGGGACTGGAGCGCATACTGCCAATAAAGATCGATTTCTGCTGGAGTAGAATCATTGATAATACTTTTAAACCATTGTACTGCGAAGCGGCGTAGGTGAAGGTTAAACAGATGAGACTTGTGGTCGGTTCAAAATGTCCAACCCGAGCATGTCATCACCAGAATGTTATGTTTCCAATCTCATTTGATTTGATGGTGTTCACACAGCTAGATGCATTATGCCGGTTGTGGAAGTAAGGACACCAGGCTTTGGGACAGATGTTGTTTGCTGCACTGCGCAAAAGCTTTGGCAGTAGATTGATTATGGTTCAGTGTCTACATGTGACAACACCGATACTTTGATAGTTATTTCCAATACCACATTATTGGTAAAAATTAACACAGCGTCAGTGATGTCACAAATACACTGCAAAATTTGCGGTGTTAAAATTGACACCATGGATGTTGTCACATTATAGATGCCGAAAAAGAATCACAACTTACACCAAAGGGTGTTAAAATAACACTCATTTCTGCCAATACAATTACATTGCTTCAATGCAGATCCATTTTGGCTAACTTTTCCCATGACTCGTAGTAAGACAGGAGATCGTACATTCACTGTTACAGCAGCTAAGGAGTGGAATGAACTTCCCTCCTATATTAGATCTGCTCCATCAGTGGATGTGTTTAAGAAGATTCTCAAAACATACCTCTTTCCTAATTGATGTATACAAATTTTGAAGCGTGGGATTACAAATATTATGCAATGGCGTAACCGAGGGTGATGCGGGGGGGGTGCCTCTTCACTCAGAACCCGCCCAGACACCAAATGAGATCATAGAAATATAAATTATGAACATCGATTAGTATACTGTAAAGACTATATTGGCAAAAACAGTACTTTTATTCATACAAGTATGTAAGTTGTATAGCCCAATAATCATTGAAATAGATGGAAACGGGAATGTCTGTGCATTTTAATGAAGGTAACAATGTTCTTCCCAAGACTAACAGTTCCGTGATGAATAAATCAAAAATAGAAACACCTCCCCAAATTTTAGAAGATAGGCCTAAATAAATATATGTTATAAATAACATATTTGTTTGCTCCCACCTACCCCCCCCAAAAAAAATACATATATAAATAACTATATTACATAAATAAATAAATAAATAAATAAATAAATAAATAAATAATTAATTAATTAAATAAATAAATGAATAAATAAATAACTCAACAATTTTATAATAAAGGAAAGGAGTAGACTTCAAACATATGGGTTTAACAAAATTTACACATTTTTATGTTTGGTTGAAGATGGCAGACTAATCTTTAATTTCTGAATGAAGTCGTTGAAACTTATTTTACGTCCCCTTACGTGATCAAATCACGATAAATTGTGTATATATCAATATAACTATATGTATTTATTTATGTATTTGTTATTCTCTGTAATTGCTATGTAATAGCAGTATTTTTTGTAGACTTTTTTTAATGTGGACCATTGATGTATCAATGTTTCTGTTATTTGTGAATAAATGAAGCTGTGAAGCTTCACAGCAAAAACAAAAATACAAAATACAAAATAAATAAATAAATAAGTCTTTACATAAATGAACATGTCTATAGGTCAGTGCAAAAAAAGGGAGAGTTTGAGAGATGGCTGCGTGACTTCTCTAAATTAATTATTAGCCAATTCATCTATCATTTTGTAAGTTAAGGTCACAGCAAACAAATCTATGGTTGTTCATGTCCATGCACGCCCTTGGGGCTTAATGAAGAGTTAAATAAATGGTCTCGAACATGATGACATCGGGAGACTCGTTTTTTTTTTACGTATTGCAAATTGCGGTAAACTCAAGTGAGGCAGAACAAATCGCTCATCAGAGTCATTTCCACCAAGGTTCATGGTGTTCTCTGGGATGTAGCAACTTACGGAGCCCATAAAGGGACATTAAATAAAATCGTTCCCTACTTTTTCGTCGTCCCCTCGAAATATTATTTCGTCCCCTCGAAACATTATTTCGTTCCCTCGATATAATGTTTACATTTCGATGGAACAAATATTAATTCGAGAGCACAATATCTTATTTCGAGGGAACTAAGTATTATTTTGAGGGATATTATTTCGACGGAACGAAATAATATATCGAGGGAACGAAAAACCTCTTTTTTAACCTTGTCCCTTTACGGGCTCCGTAATTAAAGATTGTATTGCCAATCATTCTTTAAGCAAGTTGAGTGTGAACTATAAATCATGCATTAAGCTGACAATGTAACAAAGTCATTACTCACACTTGAGGATTTCAAGGGCAGGGCAGGTGGTATTTCAGAATGTAATTTCAACAAATCTCTTTAGAGTTGAGCAAATCTTTGAAGGTGTAATGATCAGGAAGCAAATCTTAAATATATATATTTTTTACAAACTAAACGTAGTATCAGCTGCCCTAAATGGGGTTTTGGGTTTTTTGTCAGAATTACCGCCGGACAAATTTTTGCGGGACAGAAGTAATACTCAAACTGTTATTATTTTGATTTAAAGGCACTGTACACGTTTGGTAATGACTCAAAATATATTAGCATAAAAACTTACTTGGATAAACAAGCAACGGAGAGCTGTTGATAGTAAAAAACATTGTAGGAAACGACTCCCTCTGAAGTAACGTGGTTTTTGAGAAAGAGGTAATTTATCACTAAAATAATAAAAACTTCTTGCAAGAAGTTTTTTATTCCTATCTGAAAGCACACAAATTTGTACACTAAGGGTGTTTTTTCTTTCATCATTTTCTTGCAACTTCGATGACCAATTGAGCCCAAATTTTCACAGGTTTGTTATTTTCTGCATATGTTGGGATACACCAAGTGAGAACACTGGTCTTTGACAATTACCAAACGTGTTCAGTGCCTCGAAGCAACCAATCAAAAAAATGATTACACAAAAATTTACACTACCACGTAGTTGCAGTTTTCTTGAAAGCATTAAATGTATTTTTGATAGGCTTGTTGTCTGATTTTTGTTCTCCCTAAACGTGGGATAACCTAACTTTCGAAAGCCGATGAGTGTATTTTCTCCTGAAAAGGGGAGATTTGGAAAACTTGACCACAACATATTCATAATATGCATTCATTAAAAGGTATAACAAGAAACAATTCTGCTCAATGTTACTTTGTGATCACACAAAACGTATATATGTTCACGTTCTTTACTTTGAATTCTTCTGAAAATATTTTGAGCAGAAACAAATTCTCGGGATAAGAAGTTAGTAGGATTGTCCATAACAACCACTCGGACGATTTCTCTTTTGGGAGAAGTGTTGTGTCACGAGAAGATTTGGGGTTGAGACAATAGAGTCTCGACGTTTCGAGAGAGCAGATAAGCACAATACCACAAACCGAAAACCATGTTCTCAATTTCTTCCTTCTGAATGCAAGCTTCAAACTTTGCTCATTAATAATACTGCAAAGACTGGGGTGTTAAAGTTGACATCATTAGTGTTGTCACACATAGGTTCATATTTAACTGCGTTTTTTTTTTCATTTTCAAATTTACAGCTTAAAATTGTCATTATAGTTCGATAATTGCAATTGAAACAGGAGATTAAAGCATCAAATTTTCTCTTTACCTTATTTTCCTCCAAACTGTAAAAAAACATGCTCCAGATTTTACAAATCAATCTAATTTTCCCGAATCACAAATAAACTTGAATTTTTGTCAGCTTTCCCAATAATGAAGTGTCATTGTAAATAAAAAGGTGAGCGTAATTTTCTTTTAATTTTATGATGCAATAGCAGTTTTGAGTACAAAGTGTGGCAAATTGTTTTGCTAACAAAAAGGGATAAATAAAAAACTGTTGAAAACATTTTTTAAAGTGCGCCAGTCCTCCAGAGATAAGTTATGGAGAAAAACATCATGATTTTAAAATTTTAAGAACAACTTCAAGAAAAAACCCTATATATTACTCAATAAAAGTGAAAAGTTAAAAACTGTAGTGAAAAAAATGAACCTGTTATAACAAAGAGAGAATCCAAATTGACAACATAGGGTGTTAAACTAACACCAATGTAATTGTGTTTGCAAAAATGTGTGTTATTTTAACACCCTGTGGCGTCAACTTTGATTCTCTTTTAGGTATATATATGTGACAACACCAATGGTGTCAATTTTTAACACCCCAGTTCTCGCAGTGTGGATGTTTGACGCATATAAATACCCCGTGGATAAAATGTTCAGTATTTGGCAGCCGTGTCCTTTTGTGCAGTAGGGGGCCTACACCATTCAGTGTCATCTTATGAAGTAAAGACCCGCATTCAAAACAATTATGTCTGTCTGACTCTGACCGACTCGGTACTGTGTGAACTTTGAACGATATAGTATTTGCACTGTCTCCTGGGTGATAATGACTATCGCGAATGTTCACCTCTGCATGGCATTCTCAACAAGTCATTTGTCGTGCCACTGGTATCAAGAGGTACCGTATACAAACTGGTTATTGGGAAAACTACCGTTCATTTCAACCATCTTGCAATCAAAAGATGAAAAACCTAACATGAATGTAGAGATATAATTGGAACATAATATTCTCGGTTTAGCCGAAGGTATAGCGAATTGTTGTGCTTTTCGCGCCGTGGTTATATCCTGCCCGGCGAGAGATTTAAGACAGTAGAAAATTCCTCGAATTTAACAGCATTTTCTGTCGAAACTTTCCGTTTCACGAATAGCAAAAGTCACCATGTTGGGCAAGCGGTACCATTTTTACACGAAGCAAGACAACAAAGTGAATGGTTCGAATTTAAAGTACACACTCAGTGAAACTATAACCATGGAGGTAAACATTTTTTTTTATTAACATTGATGTCATGACTTGTCAAAATGGCATCCTGCCAAAATACATTGGGGTAAGTCCCTGATCTGCAATTACTGCAGCACAGAAGCAACACCATAATTGGTGAGAATCGTAACAGCGATCAGAGGGGTCCAGTTTTGGTCGTCAAAAGATGTGCACTTTTATCTCTAATATCTCTATCACGAAAGGTAAATTGTGTTTTGAGGACTATTCAGCAAGGTCAACGACTCACTTCGAAAATCTTGTTCTAATTTTTGTTTTTTGTTTTTTTACAATTTCCACTGCATTTTGTATAAAATAGCTGCAATACAAATGTTGTATGTCATGAAGATCAAGTGTGTAATGCACATACACCAAATTAATAATTAAATATGACACGACACAAAAAGAAGAAAGCGTAGATACTTTATTTTAAGCAAGCCTGCAATGCGGGAAATACAAAACAAAATCACAAATAATTTCTTACTTCGTCAACAGTCAGGCATCCTTACAATGCATTTCGTTTTCGTCTCTCTGATAATGCAACATTATTGGTCAAGTTCAAGTAAACAGCTATCAGCATCGCGAAGACAATTTCCACCTGTTTTCTTGCATCAATAACGCCTTGTATCCTTTTTTGATGTACCGTGTTTACTTTTAGACGTCAACTTTATTTTATGTTTATGCGAAGCTCAATTCACCGTTTCCAGCAGTAAACATTGTCACCAGATATTAATTTCAACTTGTTGTAGGATCCACTCTTCCAAATCGGAATTTATTTTTAAAGGCAGTTTGAATTTCTGATGATTTTTTTTAATTTTATTACGATTAGGAGAGCGAGAGTATTTTTATTTCACCCTTGCCTTTTGCTTAGGCTAGGCATCACGGTCTAACGGTAGTGTGGGTAAACAAAAAAACACCACCACGTTGTGGTCAACACTCCTAAACAAACAACAATTAGCTATGTGACGTCATTTATCTTATACCTATAGCGCCCTCTTTAACCAGGGAACTCATAATTACGTTACGACAATATGAAGTACCGGTACACTAACAAATACAAAAAAGCATCTAATCAGTCTGATCTTTCTGAAAGCTATAATTCGCTCTTACTGCGATTTGAATATGGTATGCAACGACAATAGTATGAATATCTCTATTGTATGACAATCGTTTTGTTTACGTGCCAAGCATAAAATATGACTTGGTTAGAGTTCAAATTTACAACATAAGCCCCACGTTTTGGAAGTCACATTTCAACCCTCCGCGTCCATCGTACCTGACTCTGAATCTCGACCTTGTTATACATTGCTATAAAGGGTGTGTACGGTTACACACCTATGTTCCGACGCCCCTATGTTCCGACACCCTTATGTTCCGACACCCCTAGTGTATTTTCCTATTCCTATCCCTAACCTTAAATGCACTGAACACGTTTGGAAATTGTCAAAAACCAGTGTTCTCACTTGGTGTATCCCAACATATGCATAAAATAAGAAGCCTGTAAAAATTTGGACTCAATTGGTCATCGGAGTTGCAAGAAAATGATGAAAGACAAAAAAAACACCCTTGTTGTACAAATTTGTGTGCTTTCAGATAGGAATAAAAACTTCTTGCAAGAAGTTTTTATTATTTTAGTGAGATATTACCTCTTTCTCAAAAACTACGTTACTTCAGAGGGAGTCGTTTCCTACAATGTTTTATACTATCAACAGCTCTCCGTTGCTTGTTACCAAGTAAGTTTTTATGCTAATATTTTTTTTGAGTCATTACCAAACGTGTACGATACCTTTAACCCAAACCCTAACCCTAACCCTAACCATAACCATAACACTACCCCTTACCCTAATCCTAACCCTAACCATAACCCTAAGCCTAACCCAAACCCTTACCCTAACACTGGCATGTAAATCGCAAGGGGGTTACCTAATGCTTCAATACGCGCGGGTGAGTTGCACAGTCTCTTGTTGGGCAGAATCTGATTCGCAGCTGTAGGTTAAGTAAATGTTGACTAACGATGTTCTCAAAAATGCTTCGTCGTAAGTTTTTGAACAATTTTCATCACCAAAATAGAGAAAAACATATTATTACAGATATACGTCGTCAAATCAGCGTTCACTATACATCATCCACTCTCAAGACTGTGTTATCATTTTTCCCCTTCAGTGTTGGCCTAAAAATGCGATACAAGATTCGAATAACCATCGAAGAAACGTGCAGGCTGGGGGGACAATAATCTGAGAATTCGAGATAAACATTTTGGATCCGCAAGAAAGTTCCCTCCTTTCATTCGCAGCTAGGAAACACCCCCCCCCCCCGAGGACTAGAGTAAATTCAGTATTCAGTCACGCTTCTTACAAACATTTAGTCCAAAGACAAATCACCTCGTTCACAAACAGTCAACTTGACCTACTGGTTAAGAGTACGTTCAGTTTCGAGCGTGAACAATTTTAGTTCATTGGTTTACGATTCACTTTTTCAAATTTCATTTGAGAAAATAGAATTAGCTGTTGCATACCGCTTACTAACCAAAAGGACCTATGGTATAAATGTAAAAAATACTTAATGGCCTGACGTTTTGACCCTAGCAGAGTCTTTCTCGAAGGCTAAATGACCAACACAACACACATAAAAAGGTAAACAAGTGTAACAGACTCTGTTCGAATTTTATTTGGCCACATTACCGTGCACCGGTACTTAAAAATAATAAACCCCCCCCCCAAAAAAAAAAACAAAAAAAAACACAAACCAATATACATGCAAATCGTACTGGCATTAACAGTCATTTGCTTAACAGGCTCTCAACAAATAACTCTCACACATCGACCAGAAAAAGAAAGAAACCCTGCAGAGAGCCTGACACTGAATCAGCTTTTGAATATTAACTTTCACATAATCCCTTCAAAGTTCGTGCCGTGACTGTGACACAGATGCTATAATGCACAGTTGGTTCGCGTGCCGAGAGAGCTACATCAGTACAGCAGGGGGAGACCGAGAAGACAACATGCATATCGTGGGGGAAAATTCAACCGTTGGCCGTATGCCGTGTATCATCATCGCGCTGATGATAGTTCGGTGAGTGAGTGGTGTTTTTACATGGAGACTGTGATAACAGAAATACAACATTGATTAGATTTTATTCTATTTTAAGTATTCACATCTGTGTATGTGGGGCCTTTGAGTTCATGTGGAATATAGGTCTAGGTCTGTACATTAACGTTGACCTATACATGCATTGTTTGAGAGACGTGCGTTTGTTAATTAAGTGTGTACAGTTAATTAACCGCTTAAACAACAATCTTTTTTAATAATGAAGCACCGGAAGTCCACCGTACAAACTAGACTTGACGTTATCGTTGTCTGAGGGTATTTTTCCGCCACGTTCCAGTCATATCACGAATATTGCAGTAGAGGTGTGAGGATGCGTGCACTGCCGCATAACACACACGACCCTGAAAACGCTCAAAATATCATCCATTGACACAAACAGATACAGTAATTATAAATTTGAGGGACAGTGTGTTATTTTTTATGGACGACAAGTCAATTCATTCAAACCGGCTTGCTTTCAGAACTATGTCATGAAATTCTGAAACACTCTCTATAAATATTTTATTACAATATTTTGTACATTGTGTTTTGCGAGGGCGAACCTTTAATATCACACATTTTTAATGGCATGAGCTTTTTGATGTCAAAACATCCTTGCCTGAAATTATGTTTTTCAGTTTCTGTTCTATTTGTTTCTTCTTTTACTATTGTGGGCATGTGTGAACCGGAAATTATCTCTAAGATTGAGTCACACTAGCTCTAATTTAACGTATAAGTCTCTCCATTTAATGGGAATTCTGGTTTCAAGCACCGCTTCGAGTAGATTTTATTGAGAAGCTTAAAATGAAATAGAGGCAAATTTTAAAGGCAATTTGGAGCCAACCAACCTCACTTCATGAACAAATTTCTGACGGTATCGGACATCAACAACAACATTGTGAAATGGAAATGTGAGTGTATGTTTTTTATTGTTTTATTTTGTTTTATTATTATCGTTGATTTAAATTTAATTTATGTTGTTTAATCCATTTTTGCTTGTATTCAGCGCCTTGAGGCGGAACCGATCTGCAACTGTTTGCGCTTTGTAAATCTCTCTTCATTATTATATTAGTATTATTAATATTCTTTTAAGAAGTTTGAATGTTGTAAAATGTGTACAGTGCCTCCTGAGACAAGAAACTATACGAGGGAATTGTGTAAGTTGGGAAATATTGAAAAATAAGTTGATTACAGATTAATTTCAATCTGAAAGCTTACTGATTATTTAGTTCATACCACTACCAGTGCTGAACCTGAAAGTTCGCTGATTATGAAGGTCATACTAGTACCAATCCTGGATCTGAAAGCTCACTGATTATAAAGTTCATACCAGTACAAATCCTGGATCTGAATGCTCGCTGATTATAAAGTTCATATCAGTACCAATCCTGAGTCTGATTGCTCACTGATTATGAAGTTCATACTAGTACCAATCCTGAATCTGAAAGCTTACTGATTATAAAGTTCATACCAGTCCCAATCCTGAATCTGAAAGCTCATTGATTATAGAGTTCATACCAGTACAAATCCTGGAACTGAAAGCTAATCAGTCTGATTATTTAGTTCATATCATTACCAATCCTGGATCTGAATGCTCACTGATTATAAAGTTCATACTAGTACCAATCCTGAATCTGAAAGCTCACTGATTATAAAGTTCATATCAGTACCAATCCTGAATCTGAAAGCTCACTGATTATAAAGTTCATGCCAGTACCAATCCTGGATCTGAAAGCTCACTGATTATAAAGTTCACACCAGTACCAATCCTGAATCTGAAAGCTCTTTGATTATAAAGTTCACACCAGTACCAATCCTGAATCTGAAAGCTCACTGATTATAAAGTTCATACCAGTCCCAATCCTGAATCTAAAAGTTCACTGATTATAAAGTTCATATCAGTACCTGGATCTGAAAGCTCATTGACTATAGTACCAATCCTGGATCTGAAAGCTCAATGATTATAAAGTTCATATCAGTACCAATCCTGAATCTGAAAGCTCACTGATTATAAAGTTCATACCAGTACCAATCCTGAATTTGAAAGCTCACTGATTATGAGGTTCATACTAGTACCAATGCTGAATCCGAAAGCTCACTGATTATAAAGTTCATACAAGTACCTGTCCTGAATCTGAAAGCCTGAATCTGAAAGCTCTCTGACTATAAATTTAATACCAGTCTAATCCTGAATTCCGAAATCTACTCTGTGGCATTAGATTATATGGCAAGACAAGTTCTCAAAGAACAAAACCTACACAGCAAAGTATAGATATACAAATGTTGTTACTGCAAACCGAATATATACATTGATACCTCACCATGCAATGCTTCAAAATATGATTATAAAGTTCATAACAGTCCAATTCTGAATCTGAAAGCTCTCTAATTATAAATTTCTTAGCCGTATAATCTTGAATCTGAAAGCTCTCTGATTATCAAGTTCATACAGTTCAGTTCAGTTTCAATCCCACAGAGATATACTTCTATCCAAAATTGTCAAAGTAGAGAAAATAGCAATTGATGACCATCAAAACCACGGTTGCTTATTTCCATTGCTGCAGTCAAATAAGCAAAGGCCCAAAGTGAACAAGCACTTATTTTGTTGTTGTTTCCAATTAGAGGAAGGGTATACTTTTGGTAATAGTATCAGACCAGTATCCTCACTTGGTGTATTTCAACATATGCATAAAAATAACAAACCTGTGAAAATTTGGGCTCAATTGGTCATTGAAGTTGCAAGAAAATAATGAAAGGAAAAACACTCTTGCTGCAAAGAATTGTGTGCTTTCAGATGCCTAAGAAAGGCTTTATACCTGAAGCCTTTCTCATGTTCAATTTTGTTGGTGAAAAATACCTATTTGTCTTAATCTACATTACTTTGAAGGGTTTAGTCTCTAACAATGTTTTTATAATATCAACAGCCCTCCGGTGCTCTTTACCAAGTAAGTTTTTATGGTCATTATTATTTGGAGTACTTACCAAAGGTATACCCTCCATTTTTTTTTAACGTGACCACAGAATTTGATGCCACTTCCTTTTTTTTACCGGTTGGTTGTATGTGTTTATTGGCCACTAGAAGATGGAAAATAAAATACAAATACTAAGAAGAAGCAAACATTATCTGTACTCACCCGATCCCCCAGTACATGTATACAGTACTTATATACATAACTTTTTCACGTGCACTTACCCCGAATCTTGTTTTTGCCGGACTGCACAATCCTTGACAGAATATCTCAGGAATTAAGGAAAGAGGGAATTCTGGGTTTTTATATCTCAAGAATTTTATATTAAATCCCAATTGAATTGAAAGCAAAAACGGAGGCAGCGAGATGTTTCGTCTCCTCTCGATCGATATAGACATTATTGTGGAAGAATGCTTTTTTTCTTCTATATTTATTTTTATATTTTTTTTATTTGTCTTGTTTTCGATTTTCCTTGACATTTTGTCTGCGCGAAGACTTTCCTTAGAGTGGAGTAGAATAAGATTACTCCATTCTTTCTTCGTCACATTCCATAACGAAACTCACTTACCTGCCCCCCCCCCCCCACACACACACACACCAAAAAAATCGTGACCGTACAAACGTGGACGAGGAGAACATAATTTTGTATTCAAGTCACAGAGTTATATAATAACTAGAGGGCGCACTGGCGACTGCTGCGTGCACAAACGCGACGGTCCGGACCGCATGGAGACACGGGCGCCATGATGTACGTGCTAGCAACGGGCAACATTTAATTTAAAGTAGGCCTACCCGGTGTGCGTGCTGGTGAATACACGCTGTCTAAAAAAAAAAAAACGGGCTGCCGTTTTGCTTATACCTCATTTGTTTTAATAGAGGATTAATAATATAATTCAATATCACTATGTCATGATTTATTGTCCAAAATGAAGGTCGAATAACATTCTAAAAACGTTGTTTTTTCGGGGATAAAAAAATACTAAACGGTCTTCAAAGTTCATAGTGAACCCTATTCCATGGTAAACCATTGTTCTGCTGCAACACACATTAATCACCTGGACACAATTAACATAATTTGAAAGATGTAAACATCTTCAATATGGTAAGTTTTGGCTCTTTGACATATAATAAATTATTAATAAATAAACTGTTTTTGTAACTGATAAATAGATCAAGGAAAATGAATAAATGAATAAATATACAAATACATGTAATTGTGTTTACATAAATGAGTAAACAACCCGTGGAGGAACCACGGGGGATTAGGACCACTCCCCTACCCCCCCCCCCCCCCGCTCTGGCAAAAAATTACGATTATAGTAATACTTTTTGTAAATGACATACTGCGGGGCTAATTATCTCGGCCCACAACAAACAGCCCAGCAAATGTATCACCAAACACCAATACATACATACACTGATGACTAAATAATAAACTGTTTACAAGATAAAGTTCAAATATATTTTTTGCATCTCGAAAATCACTCACAAACTCTTATACAAATATTGGATGCATTTGAGTACACAGTCACTGTAAATTGAAATTGGCCCCTGTACTGTAGTGAGCATTATGAATGGGATACTGACTTGAGCATACATTCAGACGGGCCTACACCCGCCACCCCGAGCAAAAGTCCCCGGATTTGCCCCCAGCAACAATCAAATAAAGAAACACAGACAGGAACCCAGCGATGAGACACAGGCACATACAACCAATGACCCACAACAAACAGCCCAGCAAATGTATCACCAAGCACCAATACATACATACACTGATGAATAAATAATAAACTGTTTGCAAGATATAATTCAAATATATTTTTTGCATCTCGAAAAATCACTCACAAACTCTTATACAAATATTGGATGCATTTGAGTACACTGTCACTGTAAATGAATAGTGTACATAGTAATGAAGTCTTTACATAATCTAATTCAAACCCATTTTAGGCATTTCGAAAATTAAAGATACATTTTTTAAAATATTGGATGCATATGAGTGTATTGTCGCAGAATATAAGGGTCTAGTTCACCGGACCAAAGCTCTGGTGTTGTCAGCAGCAGAGTGGGTTCGATACCCGGTCATGACACTTGTGCCCTTGAGCAAGGCACTTAACCATTATTGCTTCGTAAACAGTTGGGAAGGTAGTGCATTCTGCTCTACCAGCCAGGCTCCTAGTAGCTGATACCCATGACATGCCTACATCCTTACGGACTGTGAAGGGGGTAACCCTGTTTCAGGACCAGGAGTACAGGTGGCAACATGCCTCTGGTGACAGTTGATTTGGGTCGATAGCCCAAATCAGTTAAGTGTGGTCCTCACCTTGAAGTGGCCTTCCGGCCTTATGACGTAGGCGATCTCTCATTAAAAAAATATTTAAAAATTAAAAAAAAAAGCCTTAAACCAAGAAGCATGCGGTGTCCCATGTGGCAACCTTTCATCAAATACTGAAGAGCGCATGTAATGCACGGGAAGGTTTATGCATTCCTGGAGTCTTCTTGAATCACAAGATTGTAATTATGATGGTGTATCGAACACAAACCGGGAAAGATCATTAATGGACAGCGGTGTGGGGTCCGTTTTTCATGTTACAGTGGTTTAATAACAGCTGTAGTAACTAAAGCAAAATATCAGCGAGCTGACTTCAGTCAAGCATGCTGACGTCATGCACATATGGCGGAACACAACAATGCCGTTCTACCGGTAACCCATTAATGGACGACGCTGTCATGATCGACGTGCTTGAGCGGTCAGTGACGAACTTGAACATACAGAATTCAATGGTCGAGTTGCTCACGAGATCTACACTAGAGAGCAGAATGTTAATCTGCATGGAGGGACAAGAGGTTTCAAAATAATAAAGTTTGTGAAGCAGAAATTTCTCCTTTAACAACCCAAGGCGCATTTTCAAAAGGAAAAATTCGAAAACAAGAAAAAGAACTTGAACGAAGACTATACTTTTGAGGTTAAATGCATTTGCTTAAGGGCACAAGTGTCATGACCGGGATTCGAACCCACACTCCGCTGCTGACAACACCAGAGCTTGGGTCCGGTGAACTAGACCGCTCGGCCACGACACGCCACGTGAGTGAGTGACCGCAAGTAATCGCGTGTAACCGTGAGTAACCACGAGTAACGTCTGAGTACAAGCGAGTAACCGCGAGTAGCCGCAAGTAACCACGAGTAAATGTGAGTAACTGCGAGTAACCATGAGTAACCACGAGAAACGAGCGATTACAAAAGAGTAACCGCGAGTAGCCGCAAGTAACCGCGAGTAACGGCGACTAGCAATGAGTAAAAGTTAGTGACCGCAAGTAACCGCGTGTAACCGTGAGTGACCACGAGTAACAGCCTTAGCAGAAATTGATTAACTCACATTTCCATTTAAAAGTTAAAATGCTAGAACATGTTTCTCCGTAGGTTTGTGAATGGCACTATGAACACCAGTGCAGTGTTGGAAGGAATGTTTGCTAGCTACGATAATCGCATCAGGCCATCTTGCGATGGTAAGTACTAAATCTGAGATGGGACGGACTGTAAAAATTACAACTGAACAATGACACACTTTGATCAGTTCGTTTTAAAATGTTATGCGATCATTTTCACCAAAGACCCGATGTGTCTTATTTTGTTTCTTCGTTTTTCCTCAGTATGTATTATTGTATTAAACAAGATTGGTAAGGATATAAAACATCATTATTTAGTTTTAGTCCGAAAGCTTACTGATTATGAAGTTCACACTAGAAACATTTTTTCTGCGAAATTTTTTCCCCCTGAAATGAATTCATATTCAAATGTAAATCTATTTAAAAAAACGCAACAGCCGATTTCGGTTGTTACAACCCAAATTAAGAACAATGTATACATGCTGAAAATTGTGCATGTTTTTTTTTTTACTATTTTCTCCTATAACTCACACAACGGATATAAAGGGCAAATTTGTCATATGTTTATCATTTCGTGTATAATGGTTGATCACACAAAACATGAACACTTTCTGCGACTAATTTGTCAGCTCTACCAATCCTGCATAATACCTTTAACACAACGACAACCATTGACTGTGAAAGTCGCTCGCGTATTCAAACACGTACTGGGATCCTTGAGTTCACACCGCAGGAAAAAGACTAGAGCACTTCAACGGACCCCAGTATTTGAAACCCGATAAGACTTTTACGCTCTAATCCGAGAGTTTCACCTTCACACTGTCATGTAATTTGATCATTCGACTCTATATGAGTGTCATTATTTTATTACAAAAACAGTATTATAATAAACGCACACTATTATTAATATTATGTATTGATTTCTTTGTATCGTACCAAGTGTTACACATTCTCAACGCAAAGCCCCTGGTATTATAAACGAGTCGTAGAGTACACTATGAATAAAACATGGCTGAAAGACCATTATCATATGACAAATGGTGGGACTACTAAATTAAGTCCTGGAAAAAATATGGGTTGAGACTTAAGTCATGTTGATTGATAACACTTTTATTTTTTTAGACGACAGGAATTCATCTATGGTGTCTGCTGATGAAGGTAAGAAGATTACTTATAACAAAGGAAGAAAATAATAACAACAACAACAACAACAACAATAACAACAACAACAACAACAACAACAACAACAACAACGACAACGACAACAACAACGACGACGACGGCGACAACGGCGACGATGACAACGACAACGACAACGACAACGACCACAACAACAACGACAACAACAACAACATCAACAACAACAACAATAACAACAACAACAAACGATCCTCCCGTTTAAGAATGGTTGAAGAAAACTAAATGGAAACTTCAAATGCATGTTTTTGCCACTATCCTGAATGATCTTGCAGATAAACTTGTGACGATTGTATCGACGGCTCCAACGATACTCACCAATGTTTTAACATTAATTATTCACAGTTCGCTGCTCCTTCCAGATATACCAAAAAAATAATTAAGAAGATGTATTCGTTTCCCGCTCATTTCGGACAGCATTAAGCCTATGCTTATGGTTTGGGGTAAAATTCCAGATGATAACGTATAATTATAATATGTTATGATACATTACATACATTGTCCATAAACAAAATAAGGAAATTATTTTTGCGTTTTAAAAGTCTTCTATACAATATTTACATCCTTAAATTCCTTCGCTGGTAGATATAATCCAAAAAGATGTAGTCGTTTCCCGCTCATTTCTGACAGCACAAAGCATACAATGCTTAATACCACATATCGTTTGGACGTGAAAAGTACAATAAACACATCTTGTCCATACAAACAAAAAGAATTAAGTTTGTGTTTTAAAAATCTTCTATGCAATATTTGTATCCGCAAATTCCTTCGCTGATTATAATATTTTACTGTCATGCAAAATTAAGCTCCCATAGCCGACTTGAGAAAGAAAGCATTGCTGTCCCGCACACAAAATCACAATGCATTATTCATGACAAGTTTCAACTACTGTATGACAAATGTTATATCCCCGATCTACAGATCCACCGGTGCGAGTCCACGTCCAAATTTACATTGAAAGTATTGAAGGCATTAAGGAGACCACTATGGTAGGTTAAATCACCGTACCCAGGGTATTCTGAGCGGTAAACCATGCTTAGCATCCAAACAATTTATATGAAAAGCAAACAGCCACTAGCTAATTGAGCAGGAATATTACTGCTAACCGCGGAATTCTTCGCTTACGGCCCATAAAATCATGCCCTCCACAGGGCGCTGTTAGGAGCCCGTGCAAAGCAGTACCGTGAACTTCGGCCCAGTGCTCATAAAGCTGTCTACAGCACAAAACATCGCTTAGCAGAGAAACAAACTCTGCTAATCGGAAAAAGATTACCAGCCAAAATACCATGCACATTATTTTGTTTGTGACTGGTTCCCTGCTAAATTTTGCTGAGCAGGAGGAAATTCTAAGCACCATTTTCTGTCTCATATCCATATGAAATTGGGTCCTGGTTGTGCCCATTGCTGCATGCTCGGCATATTTTAACTGCTCAGATAAATGTTCCACTCAGCAGCACCATGTCTATGTGACTCTCCCCAATCACCCACCCCCACCACCCTAGCCCAACCCGGCTCTGGGAAGATTGTGTTGAATATTGTAGACACTAATTCAACACTACACTGTGAAGACTGGGGTGTTAACAGTGACACCATGGGTGTTGTCACATATATATACCGAAAATATAATCAAAATTTACACCATAATAGGGTGTTGAAATAACACTGATTTCTGCCAAAACAATTACATTGGTGTTATTTTAACATCTTATGGTGTTAATTTTGATTCTCTTTTTGGTATATATATGTAACAACACCCGTGGTGTCAACTTTAAACACCCCAGTTTTTGCAGTGTAGGAATAACACAGTGTCCAAGGCGCACAAGGCTCTAACACAATCTAGGTGTTAATGACGTTATAGCGAAAACAAATACTATTTGAGCTGACTATTCTCTACAAATCCCTGCATCGGTTTGGCTAGGTATACACATTCACACTGGGACATATGCAAACAAAAAAGGACAATTGGGTCCCCGGTTAGGGGAAGGTCCCCATCGTTGGAGAGTGAATACAAAACAATGGGAGCTGTTGCCAAAACGTTTAAAGGCAGTGGACACTATTGGTAATTACTCAAAATAATTATTGGCATAAAACCTTACTTGGTAACGAGTAATGGGGAGCTGTTGATAGTATAAAACATTGTAAGAAACGGCTCCCTCTGAAGTAACGTACTTTTCGAGAAAGAAGTAATTTTCTACGAATTTGATTTCGAGACCTCGGAATTAGATTTTGAGGTCTCGAAATCAAGCATCTGAAAGCAAACAACTTTGTGTGACAAGGGTGTTTTTCTTGCATTATTATCTCGCAACTTCGACGACCAATTGAGCTCAAATTTTCACAGGTTTGTTATTTTATGCAGATGTTGAGATACACGAAGTGAGAAGACTGGTCTTTGACAACTACCAATAGTGTCCAGTGTCTTTAAGTACAAACAAAAGAGGGACAATAGAGGTCCCCGATTGCGGGTGTTAACATGGCGTTACAAGTGCTGACCTCAGTTGAACAAAAGAGGTCCACACAATGCAGAGACATGAACACTGTGTGGACTTACACAATTCCACACAGTGTTTTTGTTTGCAGTGTTGAAGAATAAGTGTTTGTCTTAAAGGCCCTGTACACTATTGGTAAGATCGAAAAATACAAATGTCCACAGATTCACACATAACTTACATGATTTAAAGTAAGTAATGGTTGAAAGGGTTCCTTAAAATATTTCTGCCTAAAATGCTATCATTTCTGAGAAATGAGTAAAACAATAGTTTTTATCACGCGCGATATTTTGAAGAAAAAAAAACAGAAATCACATAAGGTCTCTTTTCACTATTTTCTCGTGATTTCGATGACCAGTTGAGCTCAAACTTTCACAGGTTTGTTTGTTTATGCATATGTTGAATCACACAAAATGTGAACACTGATTTTGAGCTGTTACCAAAAGTGTACAATACCTTTAAGTGAACAGAGCAAAGGAATGTCCACAGAGTGTATGCAACACAGAGCTGGGTCGACCACACAAAATCGATCCATGTTTGTCTGTGTGTGTGAGCGTGTCTATCCATTGAAACCGAGGACTTTAACAAAAGGGATCCGGGTGCTTTACAGAGCGAGGACGTCCTCGCTTCGTTTTCGTGTACAAACCTAATGGGGACGTCGCTAAAAAAATTATGTCCAAACAATGGGAGAACAAAGAGAAGTCCTCGATTAGCGGGTTTCACAAACGTGTGTGTTTGTGTGTGTGTATTGTTTTTCCTTTTTTGCCCTCATTTCCCATTCACATTCCGAAGATCAAAGAGCAAAGGTTGATCAAGACATCATCTAATATGCGAAATTGCAGTAAACCAAAAATACTGACCCAAAAATACACGCAGTCTTTTGCACACGCAAATGTGGGGTCTTGCTATTAGTTGTTCCATTATTCCCGTTTCTGGAGAATTCCCCAGTGAGGACCAAGTTGAATAAAGAAAAACGTTGTGGAGACCTTGGTTCCCATTGTGAACAAGTCTCCACGGCTGTGTGTATGCCTATAGTATCTGTATCTATTGGATCCTGCTGTCAAACTCCACTATGGGATATATAGTTGCTATGGGATATATAGTAGTAGTCCAAAGGACTACATTGTAGTGTTTATATATGCGACAATTTTATATCAATTTAAACATAACAAATTCCATCAAAATAATTAATTAGCGACAAGTCCGTCACTCCATAAACCGCGGATCTTCTGTCCGAGGTTTAAGAAAGGGATCTGAGTTATTGCCTGCTCAGCACAAATCAGGGTGCCCATCTTGAACATTATCTGCCGGATACTTTGTGATGAAAATACATCCTTGAGTTACCATGGTGCGCAGTTTTTGTTGCAGTTTCTGGTTACAATGGCAGGATTGCCTGGACAACAGCTCCTAATCACTTAATGCTGCCACATCTCATTAAAACTATCGTTTCCAATTATGCATCAACTAGAGCTGATTGCTTTATGAAGGACAGGATCAGGGCCCAATTTCATAAAGCAAAGCACAAAAACTTGCTAAGCACAGAAAACATTTGCTTAGGAAAAATAGGTTACCAGGCAAAATACGATACAATTACCATTGCTGTGACTGGTAACCCATTCATTTCTTGCTAAGCAAAGAAATTTGCTCAGCAGAATTTTCTGCTAAACAGCTTTAGAGCTGCTTATACGGCCAATGTTGTGCTTACTGCTTTAGTTTCCATTTCATAGCGCTGCTAACCGTAGCACACGAAAAGGCATGCTAACCTTCCGGTGCATATTGTAATGACGTAACAATGCAAATTCATAGTAAACGCGCAAGCTGGCCACCTAATTTGTTTTGCTAACCTGTGGAATACGCTTACGCTTAAGCAACATTTTCTGCTATAGTTAGCACGAAAATTTGCTTACCGTTGAGCAGCGCTATGAATTTGGCCCCTGTACCTTTGCCCATGGAAGAGAGTACATTTTAAATGGCCCTTCGACACCACGACTCCGGGCTCAGGGCCCAATTTAATAAAGCTGTTTAGCAGAAAATTCTGCTAAGCAAATTTCTTTACTAAGCAAGAAATTAGTAGGTACCAGTCACCTCAATGGTAACTGTGTGGTATTTTGGCTGGTAACCTATTTTTCCTAAGCAAGATTTTTCTGTGCTTAGCAAATTTTTGTGCTTACATGCTTTATGAAATTGGGCCCTGTCCTCAGGTTTGTAGCCCCGTTATGAAAGCGCACTTTTTTGTAAATTACTAAAAGGAACCTAAAGCCCCAAGCCCAAGCCGCTGTTTCTAAAAGGGCCATATATATCAGCAGAAGCATTTAATGAATCTTTATAATCAGGGGCCAATTTCATAGAGCTGCTTAAACAGTTTCCTGCTTCCAAGTGCTTAAGTTACTTTTTGTGCTTAAGCAGCTCTGTGAAATTCGGCTCAGGACCAAATTTCAAACAGTTTTTGTTATTTTATTTAGAAAAGAGACTACCGATTTGTGGTCGGAACATGGGTTTAGAGAGATTCTTGGTTCAGATTTTTGTGCAGCTTGACTGTGTGCTTAAGTTACTTTTTGTGCTTAAGCAGCTCTATGAAATTTGGCCCAGGACCAAATTTCAAACAGCTGTCTAAGCAGACAATTTATTTATTATCACTTATTTATTTATTCATTTATTTACAATTCTGCTTAGCAAAAATGAGCAGCATACCAGTCACAGATGGTACATGTGATATGGTATTTTTGGCTGGTAACCTTATTCTGGTAAGCACACTTGTTTTGTGCTGAACTATTTTTGTTGTGCTTAAGCAGCTATCTGAAACTGAGCCCGGGTATAAGCAGGCTGTGTCATAAGGAAGCCTGTGGTATACCGGTTAGGTTTGAGAGAAGTAAATTCATGCACGGTTTTACTGAGTATTGGGCACGAGATGAGTTTACTGGATTTTTATTTGGCGAACATTAACCATCTTTCATATTCATTGATGACCTTTATAAAAACTGCTAACAATAATTTTTGGAATTCTTAAGATTGTACTTTTGGTCAGTTTTTTTTTATTTTAATTAGAAAAGAGACTACCGATTTGCGGTCGGAATATGGTTTTAGAGAGATTCTTGGTTCAGATTTTTGTGCAGCTTGACTTTGAGAATATTTTGTTTCTTCTTCCTTTTTTTTTTATTTTTGTGGGATTTTAGGATTTCTCGGTCACCATGTATTTGCGTATGAAATGGCGAGACAGCCGGCTGGCCTACAATGGTAACCATAGTCTGGTGCTCGCCGGAGACGGCATGAAGGTTGCATGGCTCCCTGACGTCTATTTTGTGTACGAAAAGCAAGCAAGCCCACATCTGGTGACCCAGGCGAACAAGCTGCTTCGGATTTACCCGAATGGGACTCTGTCGTACAGTGGAAGGTGCGTGTAAAGGTATCTGACTATTTTTCGGGTCAGAAATTATTTAAATTTATTCGAGTACACACATCCAACAGAACAATTAGCGCCAATATAAGGATGAATAGGAAACGAGAAGAAAAGCTCAGGTAGGGACTGAAAACCCAATCCACATGCAAGGCACCGGTCTGAGGTGGGACTCGAATCGGGGTCCACAGAGGTGCAAGGCAAGGAAAGAAACTAATGAGCCATGGCAACCAAATCATTTTTCGTGTTTTCACACCTTCAGATATGACTCAGTGACGTCACTTAGAACCCTTCACATAAACTATGCTAATTGCTTTCACGCATGCGGACAGACACTGTAGACCCCCTAATCATATATGACGTCACATTCTCAAAAAGCGCCCTCACTGAGGCAAAAGGAGGCAGCTCAGACGACAGCTGTTCTTGGGACGTGCAAACGTGTGCGTGACCTCAGCGTACCAGCAGCGTTGCGCGTTACGCAAGGGGGTCTTTTGAATGGGAAACGCCATAGAGTTGTGCACATGGGCAGACGCACAAATGCATATGCGTCACGCCAGCATCAGCCCCATACAAAAAGGCGCGACGTTCCCTCATCTTTTAGCCTATTTTGCCCAGCGCACGCACGATGTGCGATGTGCAAAGGTCCATTCTTGCCTCTTCTAAAATGTGCAAAATGTGATTGTTTTTGCCCTTGGTCCTCCTCCGCCGACGTTTTTTCCGAAACACTCATTTCTAATTACTAATTTCTTCGAGTCCATTTTTGTGGAGGAAAGAAACAACCCAACTCGCCAATCAATCAGTCTCGCGACCATTCACGTTCTACGGCAGATGTTTTCCTCTCATTACAATGCAGCATCATGACTAATATGATTACGAGCAGACGGATCAGAAAGACGAAATAAAACAACAGTACATGGTTTCATTCTTGTGACACGCACGCGTGGAAAATGTATGATTCCCTTTTTGTCCGAATCACGATTGTATTCTTGCATTCAGATTTGTTATCTTTTCCGGCTCAACTGCTCGTTTTGTGGGTTTTGTTTTCTTCTTTTTTGCTTCTAGCTTGTTTTACTCGTGTCAGTATTGTACAGGGGTATACTCTCCTGTCTCCTATATTTAATGTTTATTATTATTTGTATTACTATTATTAGGGCAGTTCCCCAACAAGCCTCGGCTTATTTGAACAGCCTCCTTAATACTCCCTATAGACCTTATTCATGCTGCCACCATCTTGGTCATGTTCCCTGTATCCGAAAACAGTGACGGATGCTTATATTCATTGTACAAAAAGGAACCAGACTATTTTTCCTTCCAGCCTCGGTTTGGTTACATTGATTTGAATGGGAGAAAATCAAGATGGCCGCACCATGATAAAGGTCTATACATTCTACTGTACCGTTTTTCATTGTCATTATCAATGGTCACGTACATATCTTTGCCTGTATTGATTTGCTCTATAGGAATGATTTTTACGGCAAAACCGAATGCATTTGGCAACACTTTCTGGGAATGAGAAGCTTATGTACTGATCGGTGTTGACAAACATGGCCCAGTTATAGCTTTTGAGCAGAAAATGTTGCTTAAACCCTCCGATGGGCTACCGGTCTGCAGCCAGTAGACCGAAAACACATTTTAGTTAATTACTCGTTCGGTTTTTAGCAAAATAGGTGAAACCTTTTAAGTTCTATCCTCAGACAGGCCCGATTGACATGGTCTATGACCCTATAGGCAGTGTGACTCATGGGCTCGGAATCTCCAGTTAGAAAACACTTTCCCCAGGCTTGTGCACAAAAAATACTGCGTTTTTACAGTGTAAACACATACTAATTAACCCAAAACAAATTCAAAATTTTAAATATGTTTTAAAAAAATTGTCAAACTCTCTCTACAACCTCCGGAAAGGTTATTATAGCTTTGAAAAAATATGGAATCCACATTACAAAGGAGTTACACACGTTTCCCCACGGTCTACTGGCTGCAGTACCCTAGGGCAGCCGTATAAATCTGACAGGGGCGGGGCATCGCAGGGTTAACGACTTTTTTTTGCAAATCGAGAAACAGAGGGAGGCCAGTCACAAGCAATATGTTATACATGGTGTTTTGGGCCGGTACGCAACCATACAGTTGCTGCTATAAAGCAAGACTTTTCTGTCCTGTGCAATTTATTGTTCCTTTATGACATCTGGGGCTCTATTCCATATATATATACACTTATTCAATACGGATTGCCATGAATATCAACTTTTCAAACAATGAATACCGAATTTCAAAAATTAGGCTTTTGTTCATTTCCGTCCACTCTTCAGGTTTAGCATAACTGTTGCCTGTAACATGCAACTGAACAAGTTTCCAATGGATTCGCAAAAGTGCACCATCATCATCAGCAGCTGTGAGTATGATTTTTAAACCACGGGACATAGAAACCTTATCAAATAATGAACTGTGCTCTAAGTGTTATCTCTGACGCATACAGACATTCTATCCCAGCCCGCCGTTGGTGGTGAGTGTTTCTGGATGCAAAGATACCCATATTATTATTTCAGATGTATGTACGGAGCCCCAACAGTGTCATGCTGTTTATAGAAATAACAAGATATTAAGTAGCATGGCACACACGGGGCTCCGTATGCATAATGTCGACACATACCTTTACCAAAGAACTATAATTATGTAGTGCGCAACCAGCAGTTATAAATCCAGCATTATGAGTAAAAACCAAATGGCTCGAACGAGATACGGTTTTACGGAGGAACTGAACGACCTTCTCCGTGAAGCGATGCTTCTGTTCGTGATAAAATACCTAATAATCATGCCGAAATTATCTTTGTCTGGATACCTTTTCACACAATGATAACGAAAGTTCCAATTGACATTCCATGAAAAGGGACCAGACTATTTTGTCCTCAAAGCCTCGGTTTGGGTACTTTGAGTTGAACGGGGAAAAACAAGAAGACTGCACCATGAGATCTAAACTGTTAACATACTTAACCCGTATTAAGGACCTAATTACAAAATGCCGCTTTCAAATACGCAAATTAGCAGAAACAAATCATGCTTAGCTCTAGAGGATTTATAACGGCTTAGCGTGTCAGATTATTGCGGTGGTTCTAGTTTCTCTGATACATTTGGCTTTTACGATAGATTTATGTATATCAATGTTTTCCGCTTGTAGTTTTATACGTAAAACTAATTAACACCTATGGATCCTTTAAATAGTTCTCTCTTTTCTTTTGATTATTTCCTTTTTTCTATTTCTCTTGTCATATGTTTGTAAACTAGACGCTTACAGGACTGATGAAGTCGTTCTTTATGGAGATGAACACAGCATCGAGAAAGAGCCGGGAATCATGATCTCCAAATTCAAAATGACCAAGCACAAGGTTGAAAACGAAGATATTGTGTTCTCAATAGGTATGTCTCAAAGAACCTTATTGTGGGTGCGAGGTCCTTAAATGTAGCCCGAAACTTAAATGTAGACCGGACCCTTATTAAGCCTCACAATTTTGTCTAAATGCAGACGGACCTAAATGTAGCCTCAACCGCATGTCTAAATCTAGCCCGGACCTAAATGTAGCCTCAAACTTGTGTCTAAATGTAGCTCAGATCTAAATGTGGCCTTAATCTTGTCCCTTAACGTAGCCCCAAACTTGTGTTTTAATGTAGTCCGGACCTAAATGTAGCCTCAAATTTGTGTCTAAATGTAGCTCAGATCTAAATGTGGCCTTAATTTTGTCCCTTAATGTAGCCCCAAACTTGTGTCTAAATGTAGTCCGGACCTAAATGTAGCCTCAAATTTGTGTCCAAATCTAGCCCAGACCTAAATGTAGCCTCAAACTTGTGTCTAAATGTAGCTCAGATCTAAACGTGGCCTTAATTTTGTCCCTTAATGTAGCCCCAAACTTGTGTCTAAATCTAGTCCGGACCTAAATGTAGCCACAAACTCATGTCTAAATCTAGCCCGGACCTAAATGTAGCCTCAAACTTGTGTCTAAATGTAGCTCAGATCTAAATGTGGCCTTAATTTTGTCCCTTAATGTAGCCCCAAACTTGTGTCTAAATGTAGTCCGGACCTAAATGTAGCCTCAAATTTGTGTCTAAATCTAGCCCAGACCTAAATGTAGCCTCAACCCCGTGTCTAAATGTAGTCTGGACCTTAATGTAGCCTGACTCTTGTCCCTTAATGTGCTCAGACGTAAATGTAGCCTCAATCCCGTACGTTAATGTAGCTCAGACCTAAATTTAGCCTCAATCGTGTACCTTTATGTAGCCCGATACCTAAATAGAGTCCGGACCCAAATGTATTACGGGCACAAATGAAGCCTAAACCTTGTTCCTAAATGTGTAACTCAGACTTCAATGTAGCCTCAATTTTGAACCCTAATGTAGCTCAGACCTTAATGTAGCCCAATGTTGTACCTTTATGTAGCCCGGACCTTAATATTGGGCTACATTTTGATCAGTAATATCTAGTCCGAGAATGAGTCTTCGCTCAACAGGGCCTTGGTGCGAAACTTGACGTTTCGGACAGGACAGTGTATTATTATGTATTATGAACCTTTTGAAATTAGCAGTTGTAATGTGGTTGATAATCTTATTTAGAACTATACCTGCTTAAAATTCACATTGGTCGGGGTTATGAGGGGCCAAAGGGGCCATACTGTTTTTTATCAGTTTGATCTGGAATCTAAATATAACTGATCTGGATAATGTTTCAGATTAAATGGAGGTTCCGAGTCAGTTTTATCTGGGATTCCAGCTGCAGTGCAGGACTTCCCCAAATTTGAGGCCTCGGTGGACCTCAGTCCGGGGTAAATTCTGAGTCGTATGTAATTGAGATAACTACGATCGGGCTATATATCCAATTGCTATTGCTTCAAAAGTGACAACTTCAATGCTTCAAAACTGTTCAATAGAGGAAAATGGCAGAAAAACTAATTTCTAAGTACCGCTGCAAAAAATGTATATCAATGTTTAGGTTTGGCGTTTGGTTTTTGTTTTATTTGTTTCTAACTTTCTGTAGGGAATTTCAGCGGTGTGAGATGTCATTTTTACTTCACGCGTCAAGTCGAGGCCTTCATTTTGACGGTGTACATCCCAACCATACTCCTGGTCTTCATAGCCTGGCTTTCATTCTGGATTGACGCCAAGGCAGCGCCCGCTCGCGTCTCTCTGGGGATAACTACGGTGCTGACTGTCACGACGATGACGGCCGGCATACAAAACTCACTTCCCGTTGTGACATATGCAAAAGTGAGTATAATGCAAATGCGCTAACAGTGAACAGGGTTTGTCATTGTCTTTTGTGTAATGACTAGCCAGCGACACCAGTAAGTGTGTTCACTTCATTCAAAAATTGGGTCAGAATTGATAAACTTAATTAATTTTAATCATTTATAAATATTCTACGGATGAGACAATGGTTAACATGAAGTTTGAACTACTTTAGTAGTCAGCCAGCCCACTTTCAGATAAGGTCAACAGTGGTCGTAACACTTCTTAGTGTTTGAGCTGACTTTTGGCCAGCGGACAGCTCTGGCATAGAACGCTTTAAACACGAAAGTGAACGTTTAAACTGATAGACAATAAAACACAGAATGACAAATCAACACCTTGCACTGATGTTAGAATGATAAATAAATGGTCGATATTCAAAATCTAAATCTGGCTCTGGTTTCAAATTATTTTTACAGGCAATCGACATCTGGTTGGTGGTGTGTCTCGTGTTTGTGTTCATCTCTCTGCTGGAGTATGGGATGGCTAACTATCTACTAGTCGCAGAGGTACGATTTACATCTCGTTGTGAGCCCCGGAAGAAGGGCGTATAAGGCTCTACGCCGTTCCAGGCACAACACCAAGTACTGTTTTTTCCCTAACAGAAATACGCAACAAACGAAAAAAGAATGGTTCTGACAAAAAGATATGGCAGGACTTAAAATACATATTTGTTACTAGAATTACACCCCTCCCCCAACATGTTTTCCAATTTTCATGCATGATTTAACATGCCTATAAAGACTTGAATGATAGAACAACTGATTTAAACTTTCAGTTTTCTTGAAACACAATTTTGCACATTAATATTATTGATTACGCCCTCTCTACCCGTTAAACTTCCCTTATCTCTGCTCTTCCGGGCACAACGACGACCTGGGTCAAATACTGGCCACTTTTCTTGACCATATAGGTAAGCTGGCCGATTTGGACCATTGTCCGACCCATTGTGTCCGACAAACCATTACGTCCGACCCATTGTGTCCGACAAACCATTATGTCCGACAAAACATTTTTTTTCCGACCTGGAGCGTCCGACTAACCATTCATGTGGTTTTTTTACGGGTAAACATTTTTGTCTCTGCTTTATTAAGGGAAAGTGGACGAATCGGTGAGAGATAGGTTCTGACTTTTCGAAGTCAGTTTGTCTTCGGGAAAACGCTGGTTTTGTGTTTGGTGTTGAAGCAAGGCGTAAGCTTCGACGGGAGAGTTTCTTGATTTTTGCCTTTTTTTGAGCATCGGTGTTTATATCAGTAGCCTGAGACTGATCCATTTCAATTATTACACATTTTTGAAGTTAATATTGATTGATTGATTGATTTCTTTGTCTGTCAGATGAACTCATCTGATCCCCCACCGGGGAGCGCAGCCCAGGAAACAAAGCAGGATGAGCTAGACCCAGGGGGACCTCAAATGACGACGAGACGGCGAAGGCGTTTGACGGCAAGTCAGTTGGATCTTTACGCTAGGTGGGGTTACCCGTTCGCGTTTTCATTCTTCTGCGTATGTTACTGGCTGTTCTTCCTCACTATGGACTAGCAATGCACGACGTTTATTCTCGGCCACCAAACGGGTGTTCCAAGTGAAGATTTATCGATACCCTGATTGACAGATGAAGGTTTTTAATTGGGTAAAAATATACCTCAAATTGGATATCTTTGTTTTCTACTTAAGGTTTATCAAATTGAGGATTATGTTGATATCCACAATTAGGAGAAGGTTTGAATACGGGTAGCACATGCCTCTATTGAAACAGTATTGATGGCCACATTAGACCTAAGCGTTTCCCGGTGAAATTTGACATCTTCATTGGTGGGGGTTTGAATGGGGTATATATCCCGAAGGGGATAGTTTGGAGTTACTCCGGGGTTTGAATGGGGGTATACACCCCGAAGAGGGTAGTTTGGAGTTACTTCGTTCATGTGCTGAAAATAAAACAGAAGTACCAATGCGATATAATAATGTCAGCAAATATTGTGGAATGTTATTGTTTTTAAAAACAAAGGTTAACTACTGAGAAACATACCCGGTTCTTCATTTTTGTTTTATATATGGTTTTATATATGAAAAAACATTAATTTTATCAAGAGTTTTTAACTGTTCTACTTAATTGGTTTATATTTCTCTACAGAGGGACGTTAAAGGCAGGGTATAATTTTCAAAGGCCACTATCCTCACTTGGGGTATCCCAACATATGCATAAAATAACAAACCTGTGGAAATTTGGGATCAATTGGTCATCGAAGTTGCAATAAAATAGTAATGAAAGAAAAAACACCGTTGTTGCAAAGGTGTGCTTTCAGATGCATGAGAAAGGCTTCATGACTGAAGCCTTTCTCAGATTTAAACTGTGTAGTGAAAAATTACCCCTTTCTCTAAAACTATATTAATTCAAAGGGGGTCGTTTCTAAATAAAAATTATATTATCAAGAGCTCTCCAGTGCTCTTTACCAAGTAAGTTTTTACGGTCATTAACTTGTGGAGTAATTACCAAGAGTACACCCTGACTTTAAGAAAATTAATATTGAAATAGTTATACATTTACCTTGAAATCACTATTTAAGATCGATGAACATTTTCTCCGACTCTGTTCATATTTCGTAAAATGTCAGCGGACTTAACATACCCTTCCCTATGAAATATGTAAATTGCAGATCGCGCGTGCGCACTAAGACTACTGGTGGGCATAATGAGGGAACATCGCAACCTCTTCCCCACGATTTACTTTATTTCCAACCATGTTTACAATAGTAAACCCTGGGAGGGAAACTCCTTACTTGGACCCTGATTGGACAAAGACTGGTGTACAAAAGTCTTACGTAACATGTTAAGTTGTACTTATTCAGTATTCACCATGTTCACAGCCAGACTATTCTAATTTGCATACGTATCCAACAAATTTGGATAAGCAAATGATCCAATACCAGGGTGAGAGAGCGGTCAACCTCGTACTGCTCGACACACCTTAGGGACGAGGTTGGGAACATCGCGCCTTTTTGTATTTGGCTGATGATGGCGTGTCGTGACGCATACGCGTTAGTGAGTCTGCCTAGTGCACAATTTTATGGCGTTGGCCAACCAGTAGTGTCTGTACGCATGCGTGAATGTAATTAGCATATTTCATGGAAAAGGCTTACGATGTGTTGTATCTCTTGTACTTTTGTAAATGGCTATCGCTCGTAACCTTAAAAGGGGTTTGCTTCGCCGAAGACGATAGTGATCGATATTTATTGATACTTATCGATAATTACGCTGTTATGAAGGTTTACAAGGGTTATAATTTGACTGCGCCTAATTCAGAAATTAAAAATGGACACCAGACGGCCAATTAGTGAGTGAAAGTAGTACACTAATCACAGACTTCTGACGCCATGTTGTGACTCATGGCCTCCATGGTAAACGTAGAGACAATCTCGAACGCAACTTTGTTCTGTATGTTTTTTATGTGTCGTTAAAAAAAGAGAGCCAGACCCAAAGAAGGCAATTTATGAGACAGTCAAAAACCACGACGTTCTAAATTCTAGAATAACCAAATATAACTGCACAAAATACTGAACACAAAGATATAACTAAATGGCCGTTGGTTAGTAAGTTACAGTAAACACAAATATATCCTTGAAACGGCTGTTTTATGAGCCATTATTATGTTAAACAGAAACCCTAAATACGGTTTAATAGGTGACTACGTTCCAAGAAGAAAATTAATATTGACCATAAAGTGAAATTTGTCAACCATAAATGACTTTCTCGGGAAAAAAAGTAAAGATTTAAGGTGATATATGAAATGTTTTTCTTTTTTCAATCTCAGTGTGTGACAGTGTATTATCGTAGGTGTTTTACAAATAAGTATTATTGTTGTATTTTATCTTGTTTTTTTACCTTCTGTTCACAGAAGTGAAGATGTAAATTGTACAGTGGTTATCATAGTTTCCAGAAAACATTTTATGCGTCTCGCTTAATATATTAATTTATCAGCGTAGAATTGTTGCTGTTGAATTTTTGGCATTCAGGTTGCCTCATTGCCCCCCCCCCCCGCCATGCTTTTCACCTCTGTGATTCCGGTTCGAGTTTCTTGGACCGAAGCCTTGGATGTGGATTAGGTTTTCAGCCCCTACCTAGTTGCATGGGTTTTCCCTATATGGGGGTCTTCCTCCAATATCTAAAACTGAAATTTCTTAAACATCTTCTCTAAACACAGGTATCTTCAGGTCTACGGGTCACAGTGCTTGGTTTGTACACACTCTGAGTACTCCCGTGTCAGCACTGACCCGGATTCCGAGTTCCCGGGGCCTGATCCATTTTGGGGTCAGACTGACCCAGAAACTGGTCACAAAAATTGGGTCAGTTTGGCCCATTTCTGCATGGGTGATTTTGACACAGAATCCGGGTGATACTGACTCAGAAATGGGTCAGGCCCCACGGGACCTGAGTTCGGGGCAATTCTGACCAGAGAGTGTTTAGAGTGCGTAGTGTGCTCACTTTCGGTACCTCATGGAGACCAATGACAAAACAAAAAAAGGGGAAATAAAAGGACTCCATAGGGGAATTCTAAAGACCGGGTGCTCCACAAGGAAATTTGTGTACAAAGTTTATTGGAAACTGTTAAGTGCAGGGACAATGGAGAAAACAAAAGAATGCTCCACAAGGATGCATTTTTCAAGATGTATTCATTATACCAGAAAGATATATAACAATAATAATAAAATAAATAAAATAACTTTGTTACAATCTTTCTTATAAAAATCAAACACAGTAATTGGTTGTTGAAATGAATAAATAATCTTATTGGTGAAATCAACTCCTGCTATCTCATTAATAAGACAATGCAAAGTATTTGAAATTCTTCAAAAGAAAAGAAAATCAACGGATTATTTTTATCATCAACAAAGTGTGAAACCATTTAATTATGTTTGTAGAACGAAGCTGTTCACAGTATTGTTCACAGGATAGACACTTAATGGTACTACCACCGCTCGGCAAGCATCGACGACAGGAGTTTTATTTGGGTCATGTCCTACCCGTGTAAAATGCTGGTAACATTAATGGTACCTTGGAATTATTTTATTTTTTAACTGATGGTATAGTTACTGGGCTAATTTAATTGAGTTCAATTAGCCGGTATGAGTGACTTCAGTCATGAAGTTGGGTAAACCTTTATAATAATTTTGTTTTTCAAGTTTGCTTTTTATAGCCCTAAATTTATGCACACATTTCGTGTTTAGGGACTCGTTTTTACGTGGTTTTACCGTAGAAATTGGTAAACGTGTAATTCTTAATAAATTGCCTGGTGTAAGGAGCGATCCATCGATTTCAACTGCCTGTTACAAACATAATATGGCGTCAAAGTATGGCAGCCCAATCGCAAATGATACCAATGTGGATAAAACACATTTTTGCAGAAGTCATGTAACCAATATTAGATACGGTTATTTTTATGTCTACACACTACACGTTTTCTCGTCAACATGACAAGTAATTCGGTCAGTTTTCATTCGGAAGGTTTTACAAATATTCCGGGTCCTGTTTGATCACCAAAATCGAAAAGGCTGACCCCCAAATTAGTATGGCCGTCACGGACCCTCCTCCTGGTCATTTGTAAGATAAAAGCATTGTATTTACCGAATTGTTCATAGAAAGTGCATCGAGATAGTATCAGTGCCGCTAGTATTCAGTCGGGTGAGATCCGCAACCCATTATCACACACTGCTGTTCAGGGTCTCTCGTTGCAACTGATGGACATCTATAGGTGTGCTTTTTATCCAGATGACGAGCTTTGCCAAGTCGACTTATTTTTTACTGAATAAGTCGACGAGCATGGCCAAGTCGACTTATTTTTTGGAATAAGTCGACTTGTGATAATTTATCTGGCCAAGTCGACTTATTTCATTGAACAAGTCGACTTGTCGTTATTATGAATCATCTGTGCATTTTTTCGGTTGTTGCAACCAAAATTAAGGACAACGTGTTTACATGCTGAAAATTTGGCATGGTTTTTCACTATTTCTCCTAAGTCAAACATAGGAATAAACACACATGTTCCCAATGTTTGTTATTTCATGTATATGATCGAACAAAACATGAACACTGTCTGCGACTATTTTGTCAGCTCTAGCAATCCTGTATAATACCTTCAAATTGTGAGAAAGAGGAAAAAAAAACTTTCAAATGGTATGTTCGGTATAGGGATCGAATAATCAATGTAGGCTACGCATCAAACACGGAACTAAACAATGTTACGTGATTAATGATAGCACAAATCAGCTGACATGACGCGGTCACAGTCTTGCATGGCATGCATTTATAAGCGCGAGTTTCAGTTGGATTCCTTTCACATAGTGAAGCAATGTATTGCACAAGCAGCTCGTGTGTATTATTTTATAGCGGTAACTGCTGATCGTGCATTCAGGTATGTCAATATATCAATGTTGCGTGTGTAGCCTTTTATAATTTCTTGAATTGTTTCTTCCAATCTTCTGAAAAACACTGTCGTCCATTTGTCTGTTTGTTTTTATTACGTATATATTATTGACCTTTCAAATTATTGGTTTATATTTTATTTGTTCATTTATTTATTTGTTTGTGTCCATATTATATTATATTGGATGGGTCTGGTTGTTGGGGGTAGATTGTGTGTGTGATGCACCGCAAAAACTGTTTTGTTAAAATTGACACCATGGGTGTTTTCACATATAGATACCGAAGGGAGAATCAAAATTAACATCTTAGGGTGTTAAAACAACACCAATGTATTTCAATTTAAACACCCCAGTTTTTGCAGTGTTGTCTCTTTTTAGCATTATTACTATTATTATTATTATTTAATTTTATTTTATATGTAGGCTTGGATTCATTGCAATTAAAGAGACATTACAAACTAAAAGTTGTAAAAACTCCATTGTAAATGGTGACCACTTATCAAGGAAACGGGTTACAATAAATAGAAACATTATGCTATTATGATTTAGAACAATGTTGTTGTTTTTTCTAAACCCTGCTAGGAGGCATTGGGTGTATCGCTATTCCCATAAAATGTGTATTTTTCTTTCGTTACACTGCACACATAATACCTAGACCAACAACCTAAAATATGCATTGCCTTTGTCACATTTGACCCCATCCATGTAGCAGCCGAGTAGTGGCCTTTGGGTTGGAGTGTGAACGGACTAGAATCGTCGTGGGCCAATCACCTTGGGGAAGATTTGCGTAGAGTTTACATGCTCCGGAAATAATGGCGTGTCTTGGCCAAGCGGTCTAGTTCTCCGGACCCAAGCACTGGTGCTGTCGTCAGCAGCAGAGTGTGGGTTCGATACCCGGTCGTGACATTTGTGCCCTTGAGCAAGGCACTTAACCATATTTGCTTCGTAAAACGTTGGGAAGATAGTGCGATTCTATACCAGCCAGGCTCCCTAGTTGATGATACCATGCCTACGGTGGCAACGTGCCCCTGGTGACAGTTGATTTGAGTCGATAGCCCAAATCAGTTAATTGTTGCCCTCACCTTGAAGTGGCCGTCCGGCCTTGTGAAGTTAGGCGATATCTCATAAAACAAAATATAATAAATAAATACAATAAAATAAATATATGCGTTGGTGGCTTTGACTTTACTGTTCAAGTTCTCGATAACATGTAGGCCTGCTAATTGTTTTTCGATAATTGTTTTTTCTTTTTTTCTGAACATGCTGGGATACAATAGAAACAAATAACAACATTGTAATCAGAACTATAAACCAATTATTATTTGTTTTTTACCCATACACCTATGTGGGTAAAGCACTGTACTCAAAACTTTCCCCAAGTCCTGCGAAAAAATCCAAAGGCATAACAAAATAATCTAAAGTAGTTTATAGATTTCAACACCTATTAACCACTCGTATTTGTTTTAGTAATTAATTTAACTTTAATGTATTTTATTATATCTGGTTCCAAAGAGGGTTTTGTCTAAAAATAAGATATAGGCCTATATAAAAATTACATAATTTTTCGAAAATTGCAGGATTTGGATTCTGTTCAATGTTGGCCTTCAAGATGCACACGATCATGAAATTATTATTCCATTCTTAATTTCAATGTAGTTATTAACGAAGAAAACATGTACGGGCTCTTCCGGACTAACAAGGTACTTTTGTGCTGCTTACTGGTGATGTGGTAAGTTGGAAATAATGTTTGGTGGAACTGGTCGATAAATTATAGTACAAAGAACATAATCCTACAACCGATCATTCCTCAAAGTGTAAAGAATCAATGTATGTTTAAAGGCACTGGACACTTTTGGTAATTACTCAAAATATATACATGTATTAGCATAAAAACTTACTTGGTAACGAGCAACGGAGAGCTGTTGATAGTACAAAACATTTTGAGAAACGACTCCCTCTGAAGTAACGTAGTTTTTAAGAGAGAGGTAATTTTTCACTAAAATATTTGAGTCTGAAAAGGACTTGAAGCCTGAAGCCTTTTTCAGGCATCTGAAAGCACACAAATTTGTGCAACAAGGGTTTTTTTCTTTCATTATTTTTTTGCAACCTCGATGACCAAATGAGCCCAAATTTTCACAGGTTTGTTATTTGATGCTGAATTTTGTTGGGATACACCAAGTGAGCATACTGGTCTTTGACAATTACCAAACGTGTCCAGTGCCTTTAACTATCAAAGCCAGATGTTTCGTGCTCAAAGTGATATTCAAAGGAAATGTAGTTGATTTATAATAGCGTTTAAAATAATTTCACACGCCGGAGGTGTCGTACGTAACGCTAACAAATATGATACCAAGGCCATGTATTGTATACAACGAATCTCTGTAGTTTAACGGTTACATCTGGCCCATTCGAACCGATGATTACAGCACGTGGTGACACCTATTGTAAAGATCATGCCAATCATTTAGTATATGACATAGTACACAGTGTAATAGATGTTAATTTGGCATCGGGGATAAAGACAAGACATAGACAGTTTAAATTGTTATTTTTAATGGGGCTTGATTGGCCATGTCTAATGAAGCAATTTATAGGTAACTTCCATGAGGTGAAAGAATTCACTTTAAAAGTGTATAGACAATTTTCATTTGGATGGTAAGACAATGTTGTTAGAAGTTCATAAGTGCTACCGAAATGTTTTTTGTTTGTTCTGTTTTTTGTTGATGTTGTTTTTGTGTTGGATTTTTTTGCCAGCGCAAAACGTTTGAATCTGATAAACAATTCATGCATGAATCGTTTTTCAGATTTCTGAGGCTTGGTATCCGTTCGCGAATGCTGCGGCCGGAGATGCGGTTGGTACCCGCTGTCAACTCGCTAAACGTGGATGGATTCGACGTTCGTGTGAAAATACCGTGACATGTTTTGTTCTTCTATTTTCTCAGCAAGTAGACACTATATTTAGCTGAAACTTTCACATGTGTTTTTTCTTGTATCTTTCTCTATATTGTTGCCAATAAATCAGCATTGCGTTGACAAAAACCAATCTATGATCCTACCTTTAAAGGCACTGAACACGTTTGGTAATTGTCAAAGACCAGTGTTCTCACTTGGTGTATCCCAACATATGCATAAAATAACAAGCCTGTGCAAATTTGGGCTCAATTGGTCATCGAAGTTGCAAGAAAATGATGAAAGAAAAAACACCAATGTTGTCGAATTTGTGTGCTTTCAGATAGGAATAAAAGGCTTCTTGCATGAAGTCTTTTATTATTTTAGTGAGAAATTACCTCTTTCTCAAAAACTACGTTACTTCAGAGAGAGTCGTTTCTCACAGTGTTTTATACTATCAACAGCTCTCCGTTGCTCGTTAGCAAGTCAGTTTTTATGCTAATATATATTTTGAGTAATTACCAAACGTGTACAGTGCCTTTAATATTAAAATATACGGTACAAAATTATAGATAAGACTTTGCAAATCCATCTTTCGCACCACTTGCCACGGAGTGTAGCAAACTGCTGCCAAAACAACAGGACGATCACAAGAAAACAAACCTTATCATTTCCAGGAGGAAATGAAATTCAATTAAGCAAGGCCAGTAACCCTCACCGCTATCCAAGCATAAGACCATTAAGGGGGTAACTGTCTTGATTGAACGGTTGGAGACCAAAAGGACGTTAAAGGGGATGGAATAACATTGGTTTGTCACCCAGGGAATAAAACCCCGGGAAATTCTTAGAGAGTTTAAAGCCCTTTTCATACGACAGCAGTTTAGCAGGGGTCCCTTGCTTAATTTTAGCATAATTGTGAAATTTTAGAAATTGCACATCGTGTGAACAGACAATAATGTTTGGACTGTCCAAGGTCCCAAGTGAAATCTTCTCAAACGCTGCTAAATTTTGGTCGGAGATCCGGAACTGCGAGAAAGTCTCCCGCTGGCGGAAGTATTGAGTTGTTGTCCTTTCACTCAAGGTGCATTTTGTAAAATTTCGAAACCATGCTACAATTTAGCAAGAGACCCTTGCTAAATTGCTGTCGTGTGAAAAGGGCTTTTACCCCACTGCCACCCCATGTTCGTTCCACACTAAATCTTATTTTCATGGGAATATTGAACAATCAGTATGTTAACCCTGGAGTTTTCTTGCTTAACCCTATACTCCCAAACAGAGTTTCTCGTGAAATGGCTATTTCAAAGGAGTTTGACATGGTTAGCGCTTCAAGTGTGAGAAGGTAATCCCTTTTCACGGAGGACTGGTAAACTCTATTCGGTGCTCATCACACGACGTTGTAAAACTAATCATAGCCTTTATCACCGATGCAATTACTCTAATTGAGAATGTTTGAGTTAAAGGGTCTGTATACGTTTGGTTATTACTCATAAAATTATTGGCAATAAAACCTTACTTTGTAAGAAGTACAGCAGCTTCTGATAGTGTAAAGCATTTCGAGAAACATTGCACGTTGGAGTAATGTGGTTATGGAAAAAGATATCAGTTTTTATCCAGACAAACTTTTAATCTGAGAAACGTTACTGCAGTAACATAACCGCTCCTTTTCGGCAATAATATCTCAAAAACGCTACCACCATTTGACATGAAATTTTCACAGTTAGTTGGATGGTATATATCTACAACTATATAGGTTTGAAACAAACAGTGGGTTCCAAAGACCAAAACAAAATCCATTTAGTTAAACTATATCAAATATCATTGAGAAAACACCTACATAATTATTTCCGCTATATAAAAAATGATTTCGCTTGGTAATTTCTACTGTCTTGAACGGCAATTACAAAGAGACAAAATGACGCTGAAATGCATTTTTTGTTCAAAATAATTATAACATTTAAACAAATTAATCTCATAAGTACTGGTGCCGATCTAAAATTTAAATATCATATTGGATTTTAGTTTAAGATTACAAGTAAAGTGATTCAAGTTTCTTTTCAAAAGAACATATTGACAATCAAAATGGCCGCACATAAAATAAATCGAAGTTTTATTAAATTGTGTGTATACAACGAGGGGAGTGTTTTGGGATGGAGCGGCCCCAATCATTTTTTATCAGTCGGTATTTCGAGCCTCGGTTGGTGAATGAAGCAATAACGAACATGGGCGTTTAACCTGGGCTACTTTTCCTCCTTTAAAGGTATCGTACACGTTTGGAAATTGTCAAAGACCAGTGTTCTCACTTGGTGTATCCCAACATATGCAGAAAATAACAAGCCTGTGAAAATTTGGGCTCAACTGGTCATCCAAGTTGCAAGAAAATGATGAAAGAAAAAACACCCGCCTTCGATCAAAACCAGTGAAGGAATCTCAGCTCTGATGCGCTGGGTTCACGTTGTCATTTGGAGAGCTACTTTATCCATACAGCTAATATATACCCATCGAGTCAATAAACGTGGAAATTTGAAATGTTGGGAAAACAAAACCGGATGGTACCTTTAACACTTTGGTTCTCGTCGCAGTCATAAAACCAACATATAACAATCAATGTAGAGCATCATCAAGGTTTAAGTATAAACCAAGCATGATTTAACCTTTCAACGCTGAGCACATTAGCAGTTGGATTTTATAATTAAGTTGCATTATTAATGGAAATGGTTTTATTTTTAATTTAAATGTAACATAAGACGCTCACGATCCCTTCACTATATCCTGTCTGCACTCGAAGATCGATTTATAATAGTATAATGAGTATTTAATTCAATTTTTTTTTTCTGGTCGTCCATCGCGTGCACAGTCAAGTCACTTGGTTCCATCGTTAACACTTTTTTTTTTGGGGGGGGGGTAGATTTAAAGACATGGTAGGCACAGGTTTTGTAAACAGATGTTGGTATTCCATTCGGACACGTGCAGTAATGGTTACGTCTAGCGAGAAGACTGTGTTTGAAATCAATGTGCAAAGCAATATAAATAAATGCAAGACGTAAACATGTTCGTGCTAATAAGTTCAACAGCTATTGACATTAGACCCTTCCCATGAAATATGTAAATTGCACGTCGCGCGTGCGTACTAAACATGTGACGTCATGACAGGGGATCATGACAGCTTGAAAATTTCTTCGATTGACGTTTTGGTTGGCTATGTTGGTTTTACTATTGTGTGTATCTTGATAACTCTATAAATTAGTTTTATCATAGAGCAAGGATATAGGCGTACGACCTGGGGATCGGGGGGGGGGGAACTGCCCTCCCAAATTCAGGCACAACAATGGAGAAAATTCAAGCATAGCAAGAAGAAGAAAAAAATTGGCAAGAGAAAGCATAACATACTTTTATCCGGTATAAGAAATTTGTACCTATATGTTTTCAACTGTGTAACTTTCCGGGCAAATCAACACCTCTGCCCCCCTTAACCAAAGAGTCACCATACGCCAATGGTAGTATAAGCTTTACCTATAAACAAACACCACCTCCTTCTGAAAATAAGCTTCGCATACACAATATTATTGGTGGTAAGAAGGACGGGTCAAAATTTGTCTTTACGTAAGAATGAAATGTAAGACTTACAGAGAAAATAAAAAAATTACAGAAATCTCCAAAGTGACCCATATTATGAGAGTGCTTTTTACAGAAGAGTACGTCCATTTTTGGTGCTAGTGTTTTTGGGGTGGGTTTTTTAAGATGATCTTCCCGTCAAGGGAACTCGGCAAACTTTCACAAGGGGATATAAACACAAAGCTGGCAACAGCAAATTTATCTCATACAAACATTGGTTTAACGTCTATGATTATGAATTGCACATCAATAAGTTGTGATTCAGTAACTAGACGACAATTAAATTCTAGTCATTGTGAAATCAGCAGTTAGCTTGGTAGGATTCGAACCCACAACCTTTCGATTTCAAGTCCTGCAGCCCTAACCACTGGGAGCATGACGGTGACAGTAGTTATGGCATTACATTCTTGGTTGTGGTTACATTTATTAAAGGTATCGTACACGTTTGGTAATGACTCAAAACAAATATTAGCATACAAACTTACTTGGTAACAAGCAACGGAGAGCTGTTGATAGTATAAAACATTGTAGGAAACTACTCCCTCTGAAGTAACGTAGTTTTTGAGAAAGAGGTAATTTCTCACTAAAATAATAAAAACTTCTTGCAAACAGTTTTTATCCCTATCTGAAAGCACACAAATTTGTACAACAAGGGTGTTTTTTCTTTCATTATTTAGTTGCAACTTCGATGACCAATTGAGCCCAAATTTCCACAGGCTTGTTGTGTTATGCATATGTTGGGATGCACCAAGTGAGAACACTGGTCTTTGACAATTTCCAAACGTGTTCAGGGCCCTTAAGACCTGTTTTAATATCATTGTCGCAATTACTTTATGTGAAATTTCCTTACAACGCTGTCCAATCATTTAATCACACACAATTTTACGGTTGCACAAATATTTCGCATAGAAGCAACCCTCTCTAATTTTTCTAATCACTTATTATTATACGACTCTTGCATGCCCCATTACACGGTCTCGGTAGATCGTGACATTATGGCTTGGTGATTGCTCCACGATACCAAAGCCGTCCCATGGTGATTTGTATCGGCATGGATTCCTCTACTATACGGGGCGGTAGGTGCTGGCGACTGATTGACCTCGACAGGCGAGTAGGGATACCATACAGAGAGCGATTTCCCTTGACGCAGTTGTCGAATCGAATCCCAGCCATTACGGAAGATATTCCGGGTATCTTTCTCATTATACATCGTGTTTGTAAAGGTTGCGATGCTGCAATGCAAAATTGGAATGCTCACCTAACCTTTAGGTTAAAGGTATTGTACACTTTTGGTAACAGCTCAAAATCAGTGTCCACATTTTGTGTGATTCAACATATGCATGAACAAACAAACCTGTTTGAGCTCAATTGGTCACCGAGGTCACGAGAAAGTAATGAAAAGAGACCTTATGTGTTTTCTGTTTTTTCAAACATCGAGTTTTTATCGCGCGAGATAAAAACCATTGTTTTACTCATTTCTAAGAAACGATAGCATTTTAGGCAGAAATATTTTAAGGAACCCTTTCTACCATTACTTACTTTAAATCATGTAAGTTATGTGTAAATCTGTGGACATTTGTGTTTTCGATCTATACCAATTGTGTACAAGGCCTTTAAGAGTATGACTCTGCAAAATCAACTCTGCATAAACAAGATGTTCTGGTTAATTGCAATACAACAACTGCTGTGTTGAAGCTAAAAACAAACACACTCGATGAGCACATTAGAAAGAAACAAATTTAACCTAATTAATAATAACGGTAATTCCAGGGAAACATTAAGTCCACGCTGTCGATCAAACCAGATGTTTGAACGACAGAAAAAAAAGACCGTGAGCAGAATGTCTAAATGTTTCTGTACTGAAGCGTTAAAGGGACATTGAAAGACTGCGAACAAGAAATACATATTATGACTTGCATTTCATAATTATGCCTTAGTACAAGTAATATTTAATGACAAATATCTCATAATTATGACTTGGTATGAGTCATAATTACTTACAAATGTCTCATAGTTATATGACTTAGTACAAGTCAATTAGTACAAGTCATAATTATTAGATTTGTCTCAGATCACAAACATAATTTAATTGGTATAAGTCATAATTATGGACTACGTGGGATTTGGATGGGATAGACTTCAGGGCGTGGCCATCTTAATTTTTTCACCAATCCAAATAATTGTAACCAAACCGAGGTTGGAAGAAAAAAATTAGTCTGATGGTTCCATTTTTTGATGGATGTTAGCATTGATTACTGTTATTGGGTATACAGGGAACATGACCAATATGGTAGCAGCATGACAAAGGTTTATTGACTTAAATTGTATCCCATTCTTTGCCCGCAGGCACGGAGTCGTGGGGATGAACACGTCCGCCGTTTTGGATGAAATACTTGACGGTTATGATGTAAGGTTGCGCCCAAACGACTCAGGTATGAAATATTAATAATAGGCCTCATCAACATTCATTCAAGTGTGTTTAGTTCTTAATTAAACATGGTATCTCGAAGTGCATTTCTCATTATTATAACACCCTTGAGCCGCAGAAAGCCCGGGTCATACTTCCTGCGAATGCGAATGCGAATGCGATACGAATGTTGACGTCACAAATTCGCAACGAATAATTCGCAAGAGTTGTGCTGTGCTCAACTTTTGTGAATATTCGCAGCGAAAACAGAGTTGTGACGTCAAATTCACCTCAAATTCGCTTCGTATTCGCATTCGCAGGAAGTATATGAACCGGGCTTTAGTCAATGGCAGTACACTACCTAAGTGATCAATGGACGCCCAATTTGTGGGCTTCGCCAGGGTTCAACATTTAGGACCATGTGGGTTTTTAATTAAGAGCACAATACTTCTCGTTGATAATAAACATGATTATGAAATAAGATATCGATCCGACTTGTACTAAAGAGCAAAGGTTCTCATTAAGGAATAATTTAATAGTAACTCCAGAAGCCTATGGTCAGCTGGATACGTGATTGAAGTACGCAGTTTGGATGGTGGGTCGGATGCCTTAACTGTGCCATGCCTAACAGCGGTACACTAATGTGAATCTCAGGGGGGAGACCCTCACACCCTCCCCAAGACGCCCCCCCCCCCTCTTCCCCTCGCCCCTCCCACTTATCACCCCAGCCTGCCATTTTGTTTATTATTCATCTTTTTTCTAAGACACTAACCTACCGCCCCCTATACAGATGAAGGAATCTGCGATCAACATGTAATTCTTATTTAAGATGACTTCGAAACACACAAGATATAAGACTGTGTTCAAACACTATATTTTCTTCAAGACGACAACACTTCAGTAGTTATGAATGTTTCTCAGTGTGATTGGTTACAGTACCAAACATAACCCTAAACCATCCAAAAACCATTAAAATCATACTGCATGTTTTGTTTTGATTCTCTTGAGGACTGAGGACTGCACTAGTAAACTGATTAATAATGCTCACATTAGCCCCGAGGCCCCTCTCACTTTCGTAGTATACGGTGCAGTAACACAGGCGAGAGTCTTATAGGGCTAGCTTCACATGGGATCAGGCATACCACCGTAATCAGAGTCCAACAGTTTGGGTGTTGCAGGCCAGGAAAACACACTGAGACCACGGAGGCCCTGCAGGCTCGAAATGTCATCTTTGAGAGGACAAGACCGTTTCTATTTTGCAAAGGGCACTTCCCCCTTTGGAAAATATTTACAATTATGAGAAACTTTTGAAGGGGCACCAAGGCCAAGTCCAGGGCAACAGAGGCAATGGCCTCCATGTTATTCCAAGCTTGGTGTTGATTTTATAGTATGGTGCTTGATTTTGTTCGAGAGACGAAAGATCATTATGGTCCTCAAAGTATATCAACTCAAGGAAGTTAGGGTTGACAAAACTAGAGGGTAAAACAAATCAAGAAATAAATGCATTTTTCTCCCACAGGTGCCCCTGTGAATGTCAGAATCGGCATCTACGTAGAAAGCATGGAAAGTATTAAAGAATCGACAATGGTAATACTTTGAGTTTATTCACTTAATTCATGTCATTTATTGTAATTGTTTTATGGGAATTTGTTAATCACAAGGTCTTTACACTGGCCAATCAATGGTAGCTGAAGGGGGCGTAAAAGAAGAGGGATTGAAAAAGTAGAAACATGATCGTTGATATTGCGTTTGAATTAGGACAGGTTAAAAGAGAGGCAGGGAAGCGGGATAGGTATTGAATTCCAAAGTTTTATACAACTAAAAACATCACATAATGCTGAGAAAGGACCCTTCACCCTTTCGAGGGTGATCTTTAAGATATGTATTTTACGATTACCAGTCTCCGAGACATTGGAAGCTTTTAAACAAATTAACATTAATAAACTATTGGTATCAATTAATAATGTGAATGAGGTACGTGCATTCATTTTCATATCAATTTATAATAAGAAATGACCCAGTCTTACATTAGATCTTATTCTATTAAATGTCAACGGTAACTGATATGCGCAGTTGGAAGGAGGTGGACTAAAAATAGAACCTTGCGGTGCCACACGATTGAGATGTCAATATCCTGTAAGGAATATCATACCCCATGGTGATAGTTTAATGGGATTACCATTGGCCCGTTGGGGAACAGTTCAAATTAAGGGCAAAATACATGGTTGGTGAGAATTGATAAAAGTATGAAGGGTTTTTAATGTGAAGGAATGGTTTTTAATTTGTTGGCCTACTTGCTATAATATCTGTCCAGTACCATGGTCAAGAAAAGTAGGTTTGTATGAAAGACTGCTGTGTACAAAACAAAAAATCCACCCAACATTCGGTTCTATTTCGATTTGTCTAGTGAAAAAAGCACGTGCAAATTATCCCATGAACAAAAGTATTTTTTCCGGGGTCACCGAAGCCAAATTTTATAGAGCTGCTTAAGCACCAAAGGTAGCTAAACACTGATTTGCTGTAGAATGTCGTCTTCAAGATATTATATTTCATCTCGGGATGACGAAATCCTGAAATTATGATTTTGTCTTCCCTAGACAAACAATAATGAGTTCATTCACCGGTTGACCTCATCCTACATTTCCATTTGCAACTCCAATCCCAGCATCGATATTTTTAGCCAGTCTCTTTTCAGTTTCAAATTATCCATCAGACGTGCTTTGCTGGGTAGGGGCCCACCTCTTCCCTTGGGTCTACTGTCGTATGGAGCAGTCGGGCCCAGAGTGGGCCTGATTCTTCTCGTCAATTTTAACGCTTGTAAATTTGTTGTATGTAAATATTGTGTCCTTATTTTTATGGAATTTTCTTGTTAATTACTATTTCAATTTGTTTTTATCCGTTCGTTTCTGGCGCTTGCGTTGTGGATGCTGTATTAAATAAATAAATAAATAAATAAATAAATTTATCTTGGTTTCTCGACATTTTTTGGATGTCATCATCCAAAGATGATTTATCTTTTGATGTCGTCATCCTGAGATATCGGGAAGACGACATATTCCTTTAGGATGTCCTCATTCTGGGATAATTTATCGGGAAGACGACATCTTATGATGTCCCATTCTGAGATATCGAGAAGACGACATCTTACTTCAGGATGCCCTCATTCTGAGATATCGGGAAGACGATATCTTACTTCAGGATGTCCTCATTCTGAGATAATTTATCGGGAAAACGCCGTCTTACTTCAGGGTGTCGTCATTCGCGATCAATCATCTCATGATCTCAACATGTCGGATGGCACTTGCAGAGCCCCGTAGATTAGAAAGAAACGTAGGCCTATATACCCTGTTCAAATACAATGCTACGTCTACTTTCAAGTTACAATGTGCATGGTGCCGTCAGCTATGGATGTAGCTGCATGTAAACTGTAATGAAATATTCAACCCGTCACTTGGAAATGTCAATTTCAGCCCCACGTGGCCTAAGGTTATAGAGAGGGTTCCTCCACCATGGAGATGTGGACTATAATTATTAGAGTCTCCCCGGGGAAGTTTAACCCAAACATAAGGTGTGTTCCATTGTCAAGTTTGACTACATTAAACAGCTGGATAATAATTGAAGGAGAATTGAAACATTTATGTTGGATCAGAATACATTTGCTCTGGTTGATAAATAATGGAGCTATGAATAAGTTTGAACCATTAAAGGTGACAATCTAGCAAAACGTGTACAGGACCTCAATAGATAAAAATTGGTTTACCAACAAATTACAACCACTCATTATTATTTTGTTTTTAATTGTTAGGAGTTTATTTATTTATTTATTTATTTTATTTTATTTTAATTCTTTGGCAAAAAACAATATTAGGATTCAAACAAACTTAAAGATGTACCCTCCCAGGCCCTGCTTATTTAAAAGATTAACAATTTATATTATATATTACACAGAAATCTAAAATATTGTAGTGAAAAGTAAAACAAAAAAAGTAAAAGAATTATTAAAATGTATATACAGAAACCACCGTTATTTAAACCCCCCAATAGTCAAACAAAAGCAGAAACATCAACCAGACGAATTTAAATTTTAAAAAATATATAAGGAACAAATACGAAGAAATAATTTTAAACAAACTTAGGCTTTTGTAGAAGTAGAAACCGACTACACTGACAGACAAATAGCCAGGAATTGTTTTTCGAGCTTATGTCCAGCCCCACGGCTCAATAATATTGCAGCAAGGACGTCCATGGTCACGCATGGTCTAATCTGTTGAATGGTTTATGGCATTACCGCTCACCTCTTCAACGGCAACTAATAAAATATATTCAAAAATCAATTAAAACAAAGGTTTAAAAAGCTACATTATCGACTTGTCTTTATTGTCAGGCACACGTGTTACGAGGCGGCTTTTGTTTCGGCCTTGGGAGACGGCACGGGGGCAATAATTTACATAAACTATTTAATAAGGGCAGTTCACATGACTTGCCTTGCCGTATTTTATTCAGGTGTTTTGTTTCTTACTGCTGCAAGCTTGTAATGTCTTATTGCATGTACGGGTTTTAAAGTATTATAAATGTTTGGATATTTTATGACTTTGAGGAACAAGGTGACACACTCTAGAGCCAGGTATCAATTATCCGAGGTGGTTGCAAATTCAAAATTTTCCCTTATGGTTTGACTACACTGCAAAAACTAGGGTGTTAAAATTGACACCATTGGTGTTGTCACATTATATATACCAACAAAATATCACAATTTACACCATAAGGGTGTTAAAATAACACTAATTTCTGCCAAAACAATTGATCATATTTTTGACCGCATGAGGACGCTTCTGCGGGGAATGTCATGCATCACAAATTACAATTTCATCTTATTTTAATTGCCTGTATGTAGTTTTCTTGCATCAATGACGAAATACATAAACATAATAATAATGAAAATTAAAAAACAACCGTTTGTTAACTTGTTTTTCATCACGTAAAAATGGTTCCACAAGCGCCCTCAAGCGGTCAAAAATACGGTGAATTACATTGGTGTTATTTTAACATGCTATGGTGTTAATTTTGATTCTCTCTTCGATGCCTATATGTGACAACACCCATGGTGTAAATTTTAACACCCCAGTTTGTGGAGTGTATGTAAAGAGGATAATTAGCTGAAAGGAAAAGTACATAATTGCTTTGGGGAGATTAAATTAACTTGTAGCTCTCTATCAAAACGCTCTGCAACACACTAAAACAGTGTGTGTGTTTTGCCTGGGATTTTGTACACATTCATATCTGGGTTATTCCGAAGGCGATTTTATAAGATCTTTAAATTCCTAGACCCTGACCGTATTTCAGACACATAATATTTCTCAGGAGGATCGGTACTGGTATAATAAACTTGGTTATCAATGCGCTTACATATTAAAATTAATTGTGTTTTTCTCCTGACATTCACTCAATATTGTGTCTTTTAATAAACACTTTAAGAAAATCATTTTGGGAGGGTATTCACCCTTTGCAGCTTAGAAGCTGAATAGCAAAGGACGCGGCTACAACATGATCGAGCCTTGAGCATGCACATTGACCCATGATCACAGATCACAGCCAGAGATCGCAAGTTTGTTTAAATATTTCTGGAGGGAGGTAAACCGGAAACCCTCGTGGCACAGGAGAGAACCAATGCACAACTCTACTCATGGCCCTAGCTGGGTATCAAACCCGGGGCCACAGTGGTGAGAGGCGAGAGCGCTTACGCACTAGCCACCCATATACAACCAAATCAAACATTATAGCCGTCAGGGAAACGGTTCTGGTATAAATATTCAAGACATATTTTTATAATATTTTATAATGATTTTACTTTTTGTGGTTTAATGTTTTAGTTTTTCTTGTTGTAAAGCGCCTGGGAGCATTGTAAAATGGATTTGGCGCTATATAAATGTGTTTTATTATTATTATTATTTATTAATAACAGACAACTTCGAAAAATATATTCATATAGGTGCCGTCGGGTTTATTGTGTCGCTAAGGACAGACGAGGTACAGGGGATAGACGGAGAAATTAAATCGTTAAAGACAGATATATAGGGTCTGCGATTATTTATTTCACATGGTTACTTGAGTAATAAAAAATGTTGCAGGTATAGAGGCTGACGGCGACACGTCAAGTAACCAACTGTGCAGTAAAAACAAGGGGGTTATTTGGTTTGGGGGGGGGTGGTTTCTCGATATTTTCTAGTGGCTCCGATGGCCGAATGGCTTCCACGGGTTTGTTATTTCATGACATGCTGGTTCAAATAACACTGTGAATGGCCTGGATGTGATTTTACAACAAAAATGGAAAGGCTATTTTGGTGGATGTGATTTTGCGCTGTGATCTTGTCCAAAATCACATCCATGCCAGAAATCACATCCATGGTAATTGCCACTCGACAAAATCACATCCACTGTCTGGCTACATTACCAAAATCACATCCACTGTCCAGGCCCTAGCCAAAATCACACCCATGCCAGAAATCACATCCAGAGTTAATTGTGCCTAGCCAAAATCACATCCACTGTCTGGCTACATTACCAAAATCACATCCACTGTCCAGCCGGCCCTAGCCAAAATCACATCCATGCCAGAAATCACATCCATGGTATTGCCAATAGACAAAATCACATCCACTGTCTGGATACCGGTACATTACCAAAATCACATCCACTGTCTGGCTATACATTACCAAAATCACATCCAATGTCCAGCCGGCCCTATACAAAATCACATCCGAGTCAGAAATCACATCCATGGTAATTGCCATTAGACAAAATCACATCCACTGTCTGGAAACCGGTACATTACCAAAATCACATCCACTGTCTGGCTACATTACCAAAATCACATCCAATGTCCAGCCGGCCCTATTCAAAATCACATCCGAGTCAGAAATCATATCCATGGTAATTGCCATTAGACAAAATCACATCCACTGTCTGGCTACATTACCAGAATCACATCCACTGTCTGGCTACATTACCAAAATCACATCCACTGTCTGGCTACATGTTACCAAAATCACATCCACTGTCTGGCTACATTACCAAAATCACATCCACTGTCTGGCTACATTACCAAAATCACATGCATCCACTGTCTGGCTACATTACCAAAATCACATCCACTGTCTGGCTACATTACCAAAATCACATCCACTGTCTGGCTACATTACCAAAATCACATCCACTGTCTGGCTACATTACCAAAATCACATCCACTGTCTGGCTACATTACCAAAATCACATCCACTGTCCAGGCCCTAGCCAAAATCACACCCATGCCAGAAATCATATCCAGAGTTAATTGTGCCTAGCCAAAATCACATCCACTGTCTGGCTACATTGCCAAAATAACATCCAATGTCCAGCCCCTAGCCAAAATCACATTCGAGCCAGAAATCACATCGAGTGTCAAATCGTAAACCCCAATATCACATCATGATTGGTTCCTTGAGCAGTTGCGGTCAAGCGGAAGGGGGAGGGATGTATGAGGTGTGGATACTTATTTTTGACAAATAATGTTGTCCATGTGGAGGAGGCACATTGCTTTCAAATCTTTAAAAAACAAAAACGGGTCAGAATTGAACAAGATTCCAGATCCCAGTGGACCTGACCCATTTCTGGGTCAGACTGAGCCGGAAACTGGTTGTAAAAAAATGTTTTTAACTCGGATTCTGCATCAGTTTGACCCATTTCTGGGTCATTTTGACAATGATTCCGGGTCATAACTGACCCAGAAATGGGTCAGGCCCCATGTGTATAGAACTACATTACGGAAAGTCTGAACTAAAATGTTCCCGCTCGAGAAGAGCGGGAAAAGAGCAAGGAGAGACGTAATAAATTACGGGATAATGCTTCACAACTGGGTCAACATCACGGAGAGAGAAAGTTGACTGAAGACTGGCCTAAATATAGAAGTGTCTTTAAACCGTCTAGTTTTCAATATAAAAACGGCTCGTACAAATAATCTAAAAGACAGCGAGTAAACAGTCAACGAGTACAGCTTATATAACTCTTACATGCGTCGTTGATGTTTCAGTACAATATACATGTAGGCCTGTCTGCAATGCTTTTATCTGAATGTCTGACAAGGCACTACATTAAAGTAAAGGGCAAATACAAACACATTTCCTCACATGATGATCACCTCTTCGGAAATATTTATAAAAAATCCTTTAGCCTTTACTCAATGCCATACGATTTCTTTCAATTCATTGTATAGTTCACATTAAAGATTTTATCTCATATAGAGTTACCTAGAGTCTGTATTCATTCGATAAATTTGAAAGTCAATGACCATCGTTAAAGGCAGGGTACACTTTTGGTAATTGCCAAAGACCAGTATCCTTACTTGGTGTATCTCAACAATGCATAATTAATACCAAACCTGTGAACATTTGGGCTTAGTAAATTCGGTCATCGAAGGTGCAAGAGAATAATAAAAGAATAAAAAATACCCTTGATGCTTAGAATTGTGTGCTTTCAGATGCCTGAGAAAGTCTTTACGCCTGAAGCCTTTATCAGATTCAAATTTGTGGGTGAAAAATTACCTCTTTCTCTAAAACAGCATTACTTCAAAGGGTGTCGTTTTTAATGATGTGTTATAGTATCAACAGCTCTCCAGTGCTCTTTACCAAGTAAGTTTTTTGTGGTCATTAATTTTTTGAGTAATTACCAACCCTTTAAATCAGGCTACATCTGTCGAGGCCTGGATCTTGAAATTCAATTATCGGGACCCCATTAAATCAAAGCCAATTCCATTTATCATCAGGATTTTTCTGTGACCATGTACTTGCGGATGTTCTGGCAGGATACCAGACTCAGCTTCCACGGGGATGAGGGGATAATCTTCAAGGGCGATGCCATTGACAGTGTGTGGGTCCCTGACGTGTTCTTCTTGTTTGAGAAAAGGGCATCGGTGCATTCGGTGACCCAACCTAATAGGCTGCTTCGAGTTCAACCAGATGGCAGCATTGCATACAGTGCAAGGTAACTCCGGGAATTCAATCTCAAAATGATATTGCTTGCCAATATTAACGTAAATGTTACAGGCATGTTTTACAGTGTTTTCTGCCTTGATGTATATGCATCTAGACTTGTACAGTCTCTCCGTTTAATGTAAAATATTACCCATCCCCGATCATTATTATTAAACATTTCTGGTAATGAAAACAAGGATGCCCCATATAAGTGAACTTAGATCACAGTAGCTCGCAAGCCTGAGGAAACCTTTAAACAAGGGTGAATGCAACGTGAACCAGAAACACCGGGGTTAACCCCTACTCACTTCCACGATGCGAAGGTCATTACTTTAAGAGATACATCGGCACTTGTGTCTAACAATGTAAGGACACCAAGTATCTTCCACAGTCACGGGAATAGAAGCGTGCACTTTCGAGGAAGGAGGGGTCATAGATGGGGAGGGTGTCATGGAGAATGGTGGGGATGGATAAAACCTGGGACCACTGGTTAAAGGCACTGAACACGTTTGGAAATTGTCAAAGACCAGTGTTCTCACTTGGTGTATCCCAACATATGCATAAAATAACAAACCTGTGAAAATTTGGGCTCAATTGGTCATCGAAGTTGCAAGAAAATGATGAAAGAAAAAACACCCTTGTTGTAAAATTGTGTGCTTTCAGATAGGAATAAAAACTTCTTGCAAGAAGTTTTTTATTATTTTAGTGAGAAATTACCTCTTTCTCAAAAACTACGTTACTTCAGAGGGAGTCGTTTCCTACAATGTTTTATACTATCAACAGCTCTCCGCTGCTTGTTACCAAGTAAGTTTTTATGCTAATATTTGTTTTGAGTCATTACCAAACGTGTACGATACCTTAAAGTGGTAGTTACAGAGAAGGGTCCGTTTCGCTAACTACTGGTCGTTTCCCTGGTTCTGGGTCGGGTGGAGTCAGTGGTGAATGTTACGCGGCGACGATTGGGACTGGGGGAGCGAGGAACGTAAGCGCGACGGCTTCCTCACGACTTGGGGATAGGCCCCGGGAGAAATCAGAATGATTGCGGCTGTGAGGACAGTGAGGGGTGGGTGGGTGGGCCTGATGGGGGTGACATGGTAAAGTTTAATATAAAGGGTCTGTATACGTTTGGTGATTACTCGTAAAATTAATGGCAATAAAAACTACAGTAAAAAGTACAGCAGCTTCTGATAGTATAAAGCATGTTGAGAAACATTTCACTTTAAAGTATAATATGGTTATGGAAAAAGATATCAGTTTTTATCCAAACAAGTTTGAATCTGAGAAGCGTTTCCGTAAGAAACGTTTCTCAGATTGAGTTTTCCAACTGCAGATTATTCTTCCTGCGTGGACATAACCGCTCCAGGTTTTTGGCAATATCTCAAAAACGCTACCACCTTTTCAAATGAATTTTCACAGGTTAGTTTTATGGCATATATCTACAACTATAGTTTGAAACAAGCAGTGGGTTCCAATTACTAAACGTATACAATCCCTTTTAGCAAGAAGTGGAGTATAGATGGGGAACGCACTGTGATTATATACAAAAATTGTGCTGCAGAATAATGCAACAATGGACATCAACACATAAAGTGATAAAATATGAAAAAGTAACACTCTATAGGAGCAAACTAGCAAAGAGATTTAAAATAGATTTAAAATAAAAAAGGCATACAAATTACAAGTAAACAAAATGTCAGGAAATGGAAACCGCCGTGGAGCCTATCAGTAAGAAATAAATACCAAGGAAATGTGAGTATGATATGACATTAGGCTGGATGAGCAACGAAGATGTAAACTTTGAGGAACCGTTTGAAAGTAGGGCGTCAATACAGAAAGTTTGACCTAAAGTAATAACTAATGCAAACAATAGCTGTTCCGACTACTACGTCGGAACAGCTAATAACGTAAAATAACTTACCGTGGAAGGTGTCAGCTTGGGCTGCAAAGGTGGAGCGCTGGGGAACGTGTTGGCTATTGCAGAAAAAGGACAAGACTGCAGAAAACGTCCAAGAAGAACGTGTTCCAGGAAGTCCGAAGAAATGAAGAGACAACGTTTAGGTAAAGTTCGAAGAAAAGGAACAGGAACAGGAACGCAGCCTGGAATCCGAAAAACTGGGGCAAAGCTCCGAAAATACCAGAACAGTGGAAGTCCGGAAGATGTAGAGGGCAGCAAGTGAAGGTATAGTGAACAAAACAAATAGTCTGGAGTCAGGAGCGGAGAACAGGAAAACAGTATAATGAAGATCAGCAGGGTGGGCTGAGAATAAATAGTCAGCCTAAAAAAAAAGTGACGACGAATAACATTCTGAAGGAAGGAGCGATGGTGGCTGATAGCTAGAAGAGGCACATCATTGGGGAGGGAACAAAAGTTCAGAGAAACTTGTAGAAATCCAGAGAGCGGGGTGATACAAAAGGAGACGGGATCAATAGAAGAGACGATGCAGGCGTGGTAAAAGTTTAACAACAGAAATACTTGTGACTTTGAAAAAATTGCACTCGAACACTGGAAAATGGCTATAGGAGTTATCACAACTGGAAAACCAAGCGAAGAAACCCAGGAAAACAGCAAAGTGGAGAATGTTTCCCACGCGTTGTGGAGAAGACAGTAGTTAGTTGAAGAAAAGAGTCGGTAGACAAACACAACATGCGACGGCTCATTCGATGGTGTCGGGGAAGGTAAAAACCGCTGCTACCAAATAAAACACTCGAATATATTTGGGTGTTATACAAGGATTGGCCGATAAATGAAGACAAATAGAAGATAACGGAAAAGTTCTTGAGTTGGCTGTATTAACAGCAAATAATTTATTTTCAATCATGGGCTGGTTACTCATAGAACACAATAATGTCCCATCCGAAGGACAAGGCAATTATGGTCAAGTATCTTGCTAAAGGACACAAGCGCCACGATGGGGACTTGAACCCACAGTCTAATTACTTCAAACTATAATACAGTTTATGATTTCGACTTATCGTCAATAAATCTTAATATTGCACTCAAACTGGTTGTCTAAAATGATAATTTGATTTCTACCGTCTGAGGCTTGATGGGACAATTACGGTGACACTTATCAGTAGCACCAATTAACATTTTGATTTGATTGTTATCAAACTACAAAACGTACCTCTGTCGAGAATTGAGTTGATGGGAGAAAACTTTTGTTTTTCAGAGTTAGTGCAACTGTGTCGTGCAACATGAAATTGCAGCGGTTCCCGATGGATTCACAAAAGTGCACCATTATCATGAGCAGTTGTGAGTTTATCAATAACTAATAACATTGAAGACCGGGCTTTGTATATGATTTTGACATACAAAGGATGTGCATATTACATTGGTAAAGTCTGAACATTATAAATGTTCCCACATTTGCACACAACTTACATAGCATAAGAGGAAGGCTGCGTTGGGTTTGGTGGGTTTTTTTCTCTTTAATGGAATCCAAATGGGTTTGATGAAAGGGTGTGCACAACAATGGTAAGACTGAAACTGTGTTCAGAGATTTGCACGCAACTTAGACCTACATGTTATAAAGATGGTCAAGGTGGAAAACTTCCCTAAAAAGAAATGTTTGCGTGAAATGCCCTAGTTTTTGAGAGTAAAACAATTAGTTTTCGTCTCGATATTTGAAAACAGTAAAAAACAAGTTTTTGGTTTGGTGGGGGGAGGGGGGGTTCTCTCGATATTTTCGGAGTGGCTCCGATGGCCAAAAAGCTTTCACAGGTTTGTTATTTTATGACATGCTGGTTCACATAAAGATGTGTGGATAATGATCTTTGACAATTACAAATGTTGTCCATGTACTGGAGGGGCACATTGCCTTCAAATCTCTCAAAATGTTGCTACTTGGAATTACTCCTTATCCTAGTATAAAGCATTTCGTTTCAACATATCTTTTTTCTTCCAATCTTGTAGACGCTTACAGCACCGTGGACGTGATTTTATACCTGGACGAGAAATCCATCGAAATCGAACTTGGGCTCACTATTTCCAAATTCTCCCTGACTAATTGGGAATATGAGAACGTAGACTTGACATACCTGCTTGGTAAGCGTGACCTGTGTGCTGGTTCATTATACGTTACCCACCATTGGTTTATTTAACTGGAAATCAAAGTGAAACATTTATGGCTAATCACGTGATGATCAATGCGACTGAATTCTGGAATAAGGAACTCTTTTTTTCTCCTCGTTTAACCATGCAAGCTTAATGAGGAAAACGTACTGTAAGCACCGATCAAAATTATCTTCTTGAAGTTATTTTCTCTTCTTAGGGTCCGTAGATATCAATCATTTAAAAAAAAAAAGTAAAACAATCACTTCATTTCGGGGGGCTTGCTGTTTTGTGGGGGGTTTTTTTTCCAACAGATGACCCCAGAAATGTGTTAACAAACGCGTTGAGGTCAAGTATTCACACAGCTGAACAGGCTGAACGAAGTGTCCCAGACAAGTAAAATTGTTCATGTTTGTTTTCGTTGATGTAGGCTGTACCGAAAATGTAATTATTTGAAGAAAAAAGTAGCTATTAACTAATTAATGATGTTTTGCTATCATCACAGTAGGGGTGTCATTGTTTTCATTTTTGTTTGGATTATTCCCGAGCTTTACTTGTCCAAGGTTTATAATGGGAGTGTATACCTTTGGTATAATTACTCCAAAAATAAATTACCACATATACTTACTTGGTAAAGAGCACTGGAGAGCTGTTGATATTATTAAACGATGTTAAAATTGACACCCTTAATGCAGTTAGAGAAAGGTAATTTTGTAATTTTTTACTAAAAAAAACGTTTGAACCTGAGAAAGCGTTCAGGCATGAAGCTTTTCTCAGGCATCTGAAAGCACACAATTCTATTCAAGGGTGGGAGGTTTTTCTCTCATTTTTTTCTTGCAACTATGATGACCAATAATATTGAGCCCAAAATGTTCACAGGTTTGCTATTTTATGCATAATGTTATGATACACCAAGTGAGGTTACTGGTCTTTGACAATTACCAAAAGTATACCTTGCTTTTATCTAAAAGATTTTGGTGTTAAACGTTTACGCAGTATTCACTTCTTTTTGCATCTTCGACAACAGGTAACTACAGTTCACCGAGATGCCATTTTTTCTTCCAACGTCAGATGGAATCGTACCTACTGACTGTCTACATCCCGACCGTACTCCTGGTCTCCATAGCATGGCTGTCTTTCTGGATTGACGCCAAGGCAGCGCCCGCTCGCGTCGCTCTGGGTATAACTACGGTGCTGACTGTCACGACGATGACGGCCGGCATACAGGAGACACTACCCGTTGTGACGTATGCTAAGGTCAGTCCATTTTGTATCAGGGGGTGGGGGGGTCAGCTGACCATTATGGGTCAAACTGACACTGACCACAGTCACGATGACCTCGAATAAAAACGGTTCCGGTCGCTTAGGCCGTGTGTGGATTGGCGGCTACAGCTACGGCTACGGCTAGATTTCCGCGTCATTATGCGTATAGGATGTCCTTAGCAACCCCTAGCACAAGTCGTATAGCCGTAGCCGCCAATGATACGCGCTTAAGCTTATTAATATGGATAACCTGTGGAGATTGCAGTTTTAGGACTATACCCCACTTGGGTAGGATTAGAATGGTAATCCTGACCCATCCCACTAATCTCTTAAACTAATACTAATAGAGATCAGCGGCCTGAACTTTATCGTGTTACAAAGTGTCAGGTCAGTCTGATCAGTCCTTTCTCTATGGTCTGATGACCCACAATAGTTCTACTGGACCTTTCATTGTAATTTAAAGGTGCTGTATACGCATGGTAATTGGAGCCCACTGTTTGTTTCAAACCTATATAGTTGTAGAAACCATAAAACTAACCTGTGAAAATTTCATTTCAAAATGTGATAGCGTTTTTGAGATAATATTGCCGAAAATCTGAAGCGGTTATGTCCACGCATGAAAGAATAATCTGCATTGGAATGCACACTCTAAGAAGCGTTACGGCCGTAACGCTTCTCACAGATTCAAAAAATTGGGGGATAAAAAGTGATATCTTTTGCCATAAGCGCAGTACTTTCAAGTGAAAAGTTTCTCAAAATTCATTATACTGTCCAAAGCTGCTGTACTTCTAACCAAGTCAGTTTTTATTGCCATTAATTTTGAGAGTCATTACCAAACGTGATGTACGATACCTTTAACGGGTAATAACTTTGATTTTGAATTTTCCACACGACTTTGGTTGGCCATAACAAAAATGCCGATACGACCCATCACAGCGTCAGCTGCTTTCTAAAAACTCCCGGTCCGAATTGACTCGATTTCTGGGTCAATGGGGGGGAGGGGGGCCGCTGACTCATTTCTTGGTCAGGCTGACCCGTAAACTGGTTAAAAATGGAGATTTTAACTCGGATTCTTCGTCAGTTTGATACAGATTTGGGGTCAATTTTACAACAGTGTAAAATAAAAACATCAGTGCTTAGTAGTTCACAAATAAACAGACATGTCTTCATTGCAACATTCCCCTTTAATAGGCTATATACAATAACATACTACTCTTTAAAATTCCCAGGTCAGAATTGACCTGGATTCTGAGTCCATGGTACCATGACCCATCCCTGACCCGGAAACTGGTTCAAAAGGGGGATTTTTTTACCCTGATTCTGCACCAATCTGACCCATTTCTGGGTCATTTTCGTCAATATTCTGACCCGGAGGTTTTTAGCGTGTACTCAGTTGTTAATATTGTTGCCCTGTCTTTGTTGCAGTAAATATCAATGTGTCATTATCCAATAGCGATAGATACCAAAGACTCACACTCGTATTTGAATTTTACTTAAAACTCCATATATTGTACTTTTTAGGCGATTGACGTATGGCTTGCTGTTTGCCTGTTTTTCGTTTTCTTCTCTCTACTCGAATATGGAATGGCCAACTTCCTACTGGTCAGGCAGGTACAGTATAATATAGTTTATGAATGTGTAAAATGTGCACCTGCTTGTCTGCGAAGCTATGCTATAATTTGGTTGTTGAATGAGTCATTAAGTTTAACTGGTGTTAAACAACACTCAGAGATTGTGGAATTCAGAACCCGCAGATAGACGGCTCTGCTTGATACGGTAATGTGGGAAGTCTGTGTCATACGTTGCGTGTAATGCGGAGTCGCAATCCTTTAAAACCATCCACTGAGTCGGGGTACCATTATGTCAACATGGTGAAAGATCAAGAGGGCGCCCTGCAGAAACGTTAATTTGTGGACACCCTGGAGTGTGACTCTGGCATTAACCGCCGTGACCTACTATAGCAATGGAGCAAAGCATGAGCGAAGAGACAGTGGAGAGCCGTTATGCCCGAGTTCGCTCGACTTGATGATGACCATTAAATCAATCATCCAATGACTAATTAAGCAATTTCTCCAAAGTGTAATGACCTGGGGTGTCATACTCCTTGATATCCTTGACTGGACCATTCCACATAACTAACAGGGGTGGGGGTTAGGAGTGGAAAACTATTTCCACTCATGTACTATAAGCACATAAATATCCCATGTGTGTTATCTGGGCTTACTTAAGAGAGACATTGACTTGACAGCAGTTGTTTGTGGTCAGTTGGCAAGTAAAGGACTCAAATAATCCTAGGGTTGTGGGGGGTTCCGGTCCTGGTCATTGCACTTGTGTTCTTGAGCAAGAACTAATATATAATTGCTTCTCACCCAGGGGGGTAAATGGGGGTACCTGCGAGGGGAGGTTGTTATTGTGTTGAAAAAAAAGCCTGAGAGCGCCACGGTTGCCCAGGGTTGTATACCCCCAGGAGCTGAGAAAGGTTAAAGATTGAGACGTTTTTATTGTAAAATGCGCTATATAAGAACTTGTTATTATTATTATTATTAGACAATATCTGGACATGTAAAGAAGTCACTCATATCATAGAGAAAGGACATGATTGTAAAAAATCATTTGGAAATTAAAAACATATACATATATATATATCTTGGATGGGGTGAATATTGGTACCCTCAAACGTCGGGATATAGTGGGAGGCTGCCACGCCTTTACGGGTTAAAATGAAAGAAAGCTAAGCGAATTTTCTTGTGTCAAGTCTTATTCTTTGTTTTTCCTTTATTGATTTGTTAAATTTATTTTATATTTTTATATACTCCATGGCTAAATTTTACTCTCAACAAAAATATGAGATAATTGTTGGTAGCCATAAACTACGTTTAAAGGTATCGTACACGTTTGGTAATGACTCAAAACAAATATTAGCATAAAAACTTACTTGGTAACAAGCAGCGGAGAGCTGTTGATAGTATAAGACATTGCAGGAAACGACTCCCTTTGAAGTAACGTAGTTTTTGGGAAAGAGGTAATTTCTCACTAAAATAATAAAAACTTCTTGCAAGAAGTTTTTATTCCTATCTGAAAGCTTGTACAACAAGGGTGTTTTTTCTTTCATCATTTTCTTGCAACTTCGATGACCAATTGAGCCCAAATTTTCACAGGCTTATTATTTTATGCATATGTTGGGATACACCAAGTGAGAACACTGGTCTTTGACAATTTCCAAACGTGTTCATCAGTGCCTTTCACACGGAAATCTCAATATGGTTTGGACAAATTGGTCCCGGAAAGTCGAATACGCGCCAGACTTCTACAATCTATTTGGCACACACACCATAAGCGGGGAGGGGTGAAAGTAGTTAAGCAATTAAACCAAACAGCTTCTCAAGCAGATAATTATTTTACCGGAAGCTTAGTAGCAAATCTTTATTAACTCGCCTGTAGCCTCGCGCCTAATTTGCTCTCTTTTGACCCGTGCAATATTGTGATTATTATTTTTTCAATTATGCATAAACAGGCATCGCGAGATATGGACAACGACGATGTTGAACTTCAGACCAAGGAACAGGAGACCGAAGATCTTCAAAATCCAAGCCACACCGTGCAGTTTGATACCAAGTCACACAAGCGGTGCGCCCGGCTTACTTGGACGGCGCATCGGCTAGACTGCTACGCCAGATGGGCCTACCCAGTGACGTTCGTCGTCTTCAACGTTTTCTACTGGTTATATTACAGTCATTAATTCAGGGTTTTTATAATGGGGACTAAATCAGGGTTTGTGTGTTTTAATATTCGCTACCTTATGGTGACTGAAGATAGGAACAATAGGTCTCCTCAAAAATAGGAATCACTGTATGTGTGAGCGTGTCTATCCATTGAAACCGAGGACTTTAACAAAAGGGATCCGGGTGTTTGACAGAGCGAGGACGTCCTCGCTTCGTTTTCGTGTACAAACCCAATGGGGACGTCGCCAAAAAAAACCTATGTCCAAACAATGAACAAAGAGAAGGCCTCGATTAGCGGGATTCACAAACGTTTGTGAGTGGGTAGGTACACCCATTCAAACCGGGGACAAAAGGGAAAACAGGGTCCAGGTTGAGTGAAGGTCCCCAGTTGCAAAATGTGTACGAGACCAATGTGAGCCTGTTGCCAAAAACTTAGTACAAACAAAAGAGGGACAACTGAGGAGGTCCCCGATTGCAGCTGTTTAAATACTTGTAAGTTGTATGATGATACCTTTATGAAGTCCTCACAATAATAATTTTAGAACAAAGAGAAGTCCTTGATTTACGGGATTCACAAACATGTGTGTCGTATGTTTGATTATTTATAGATGAAAAGTTGGTGGATCCAGGGTTTTGAGCCGTTTCAACCCCCTCCCCACCCACCCCGTCAAGATAAATTATACACCTGATAATACAACAGCACACTGGACTAACAACTTCTCAGCCTCCAATCCCACCCCCCAGGTTTAAACAACTGTTCTACCCTTACAATCCATTCTCTGGATTCGCCCCTAGCTATTCTGTATAAACGTATACCTTTGAAATGGCAGCCCGAACACACACAAAAAAACCGTTTACAGCTTTACAATTTTTATATGTAAAAGTATAGTCATATATACCAACAGCATGTTTGTCTTCCACAACTAGTGTAGCTTATAAACACAGTGATTTGAAATTTGAGAAATAGATGTTTAGGCTATAATAGTTGAACGTGACTTTCATCGAACTCTGCCGGTTTAGGAAAACCGAAGTGAATTGACGAGAGGAATATACAACCGTACTTGGAAATGGGTCTCGATGATTTGGCATATTTATACCTTTTTAAAGACACAACCAAAATAATATACATGGAAATTGGATGGGTTTGTAGATGACTGTGAATACCATATTCCTGTTAGAGGCATAACCAAAAATATTATATATTATAAAAAAGGGAAAGAAGGGGCCACGGAGGATCATTCATTTTAAAGGTATCGTACACGTTTGGTAATGACTCAAAACAAATATTAGCATAAAAACTTACTTGGTAACAAGCAACGGAGAGTTGTTGATAGTATAAAACATTGTAGGAAACGACTCCCTCTGAAGTAACGTAGTTTTTGAGAAAGAGGTGATTTCTCACTAAAATAATTAAAAATTCTTGCAAGAAGTTTTTATTTCTATCTGAAAGCACACAAATTTGTACAACAAGGGTGTTTTTTCTTTCATCATTTTCTTGCAACTTCGACGACCAATTGAGCCCAAATTTTCACAGGCTTGATATTTTATGCAGTTGGGGTACACCAAGTGAGAACACTGGTCTTTGACAATTTCCAAACGTGTTCAGTGCCTTTAAGGGCAAATCCAAATTTATTTTCTCCCGGGTAATGAGTCTCGAGTCCGCGCATACTATAGTTCTGTTATAAAGTTAAACCAGAGATTATTACGAACACGACGGCACATGTTTTATTTCTCAACTTAAACATTTTGAAAGCCGGAGTTGAATGTCCCTATGCTCTAGTGAAACAGGGAACTAAGTCCCTTAAATCCACATACACACATCGCATGTGTTTTAGGGTCACATTTTATTCATGAGGCTTGGTTTTACATTTTATTCATGAGGCTTGGGGTTTACATTCTATTCATGAGGCTTTGGGATTTACATTTTATTCATGAGGCTTGGGGTTTGCATTAGATTCATGAGGCTTGGTTTTAAAAAAAAATCATGAGGCTTGGGGTTTACATTTTATTTATGAGGCTTGGGGTTTGCATTTTGTTCATGAGGCTTCTTTTGGGATTTACATTTTATTCATGAGGCTTGGGGTTTGCATTAGATTCAATAAGGCTTGGTTTAAAAAAAATAATGAGGCTTGGGGTTTACATTTTATTCATGAGGCTTTGGGATTTACATTTTATTCACGAGGCTTAAGGTTTGCATTAGATTCATGAGGCTTGGTTTTAAAAAAAAAACATGAGGCTTGGGGTTTATATTTTTATTCATGAGGCTTTGGGATTTACATTTTTATTCATGAGGCTTGGGGTTTACATTAGATTCATGAGGCTTGGTTTTAAAAAAAACATGAGGCTTGGGGTTTACATTTTTATTCATGAGGCTTTGGGATTTACATTTTTATTCATCAGGCTTGGGGTTTACATTCTATTCATGGAGCTTGGGATTTACATTTTATTCATGAGGCTGCTGGGGTTTACATTTTATTAATGAGGCTTGGGGTTTACATTTTATTCATGAGGCTTTGGGTTTGCATTAGATTCATGAGGCTTGATTTTACATTTTATTCATGGGGCTTGGGGTTTACATTTTATTCATGAGGCTTGGGGTTTACATTCTATTCATGGAGCTTGGGATTTACATTTTATTAATGAGGCTTGGGATTTACATTTTATTCATGAGGCTTGGGATTTACATTTTATTCATGAGGCTTGGGATTTACATTTTATTCATGAGGCTGCTGGGGGTTTACATGGGGCTTGGCGCATGATTATCTGTTTAGTGAAGTGCTAGCTCAGAGCTGCTTTAGCAGAGCAATTTGCATCAAGCTGCTAAGCAAAACTCAGCAGGAAACCAGTCAAAGACAGTACATGTGTGATATGGTATTTGTGCTGGTAACCTTATTCTGGTGAGAGCAAAATTGTTTTGTGCTTAGCCACTTTTTGTGCTTAAGCAGTGCTATGAAATTGGACCCGGTTACTTGTTGTGCCGAACATATAGCTCGGATAGTTAAAACTCTGTCAATAAGTCTTGATTTTGAGAATGTTGTCATCTGTGAAAGCATATTCTATATTTAATAAAGAAAGGCAGAACTCGGCCTTGGATGTATGTAAGTTACTACATGGCATCATGTAAAACAATATCTATTTTTTTTAATGGTTGAATACGAATGTTGCCATGTGATTATCAAAAATACCGAATTATCGATTGATCAGGTTTGTGATTGCTTTATGAATATTGATAATAAGCATGAATAATCATGAAGAATGGTTAGCGGTCTCTTTTTTAAAAGGAGGCAGATCGTTAGACAACAGCTAGCTCTTGATGCGTAAAAACGTGGGCATGACCCCCGCGTACTAGCAGCGTTGCACGTTATGCAAGGGGTCTAGTGCAGTCCAGCCTCTCTAACATGGGCAGCACTGTATCGATACCCCTAGTCACTTATGAGTGAGCAGCTCGTGCTGGGAAAAAATGGCTAGGCGAGATCGATCACCCCTGGGAACAAATTGATTACAGTCAAGTGTCTTTCGCGAGGGTACGAGTTACGTAGCCGGGATTCGAACCTGCAACAGAAAAATGTATGCAACAACAGGCAGAAACTTGCTTTTTAAACAAACGGGTGTTATTAGTTCACAATTTCCTTGAAAAGGTGAAAATACAGAGTATCTCATTATAATACCAGTATCAAGAGTCAATGGAAATGAAACATTTACATAAAAAAACAATACAAAGGAATAGTCACCTCATATCATGTAACATTTATGTTTAGGTCATTGTCTACATATCCACAAAAATTTAACAAAATCGCAAATAAACTTTAACAATAGTAGACATTTATTTACAGAAGATAAAAGGCATAATAAACGGAATCGAATTGGTTTAAATTTGTGAGAAACTTGTTTCTAAAATAGAAAACGAATTGTACTGCATTTTAGCATTGAACTTAAAGCTGTTTTACCCTCACCAATAAGGGAAGTTCTGGACGCAATTTTGAATCTGGAATAACTTGCTGCACTTTGCTATCCCTCTTCAATAGATGGGACTATCGTGAATTGAAAATACTCAAACTTTCCACTGAGTCAGTCACATTTTGTTTGGAAGATCATCAAATAATTTGAGCTAAAAGATAATTGAAAAAGCACTTATAAACCTCCAAGGAAAAATTGCATTATTAAATTATAAGTGCTTCATTTTGTAAACATCATTGTTTTAAATAACCCAAATTCCAAACAAGCCTCCCCCTTGCAAAAAAACCAAAAACAAAAACAAAACTTCTCAAAAAAACCTAATCCAGATTTGAATAATTCATGAATTCAGACCAGCAGAGCTCAACATCCATGCTGAATGGAGCCAAGCATACAAACACTTATACAGTCTAAAAGGTTTCTTACGATATTTGTAGACCAGCTGAACTCCAATCCAAAATTCTTAGCGAGTTATTTCCCTATTTGGTCCAAATCATAGAACGTTCCTATCAATCAAAAGATTCCTGAAGAGCAGTGGCATCCCTTTTTGTTATCTACGAACTCCATGTCATATTCTGGCTGACTTTTTTAATCCAATCAGAGATGAGAGAGGCGCTTCAAATGTTTATTTGATAAATTAAAAACTCAGTGCAATTAAATATTTACAAGAGCATAGAGTTTGTCATCAGCAGGTCTGGAATTCAACGAAGGCCACGGAGGCCATGGCCTCTATTGCCCTAGTCTTGGCCTTGGTGCCCCTTCACAAAGTTTCCCATAGACTTCAAGTTTTTGTATTGGAAGTGCCCTTTGAAAAAATGAAAATGGCCTTACCCTCTCAAAGATGAAATTCCAGGGGAGGATTTCACAAAACCCTTCCTAACTTAGGACTAGTCGTAGGCAATGCTAAGAGATTGGACTAGTCTTAAGTTAAGACCAGTTACTGGTCCTAACTTCAGATAAGACTAGTCTTATCTCCAGCCTGATAAACCACAACTGACATGATCGAACCAACCCCTTCCCAAACCTACCCACCTACCCTCTTTTCCAACACAGACCCCCCCCCCCCCCGTATCCCCCTGCCCCGCTCTCTCGCTCTCTTTTCACTGATTCCAATGAATCACACCAACCAATACAAATACAACATTCTGGTTGTTTGATTCAATTCAACGACTGGATTCCAGGAGAATCTAAGACCAGATTCTGACTGAGCAGTCACTGCTCCCGGACACCAGGAAGTCCCCAGACTTATCGAAGCACACTGAATGAACGGCGTCTTCATGACCGGTCAGCGTTGATACCTGCAAGAGGAAGAACAAACACAAACACAGTTTAGGAATTTTTTAGAAAACAATTTACGGACAGTTCTCGATGATATCAGGTATCATTCTTAATATTGCAGGACATTTCTTTTCATTTCATTTATTAATTTCACAGGTAAAAACATCACAAATACATCATCAAAATATACACAATACACAAAAGGCAAGAGATATAAAAATATAAACAGCAGATTACATAATACATTCCAAAGACAGGACAATGGCACACCTGAAGGATTACACAAAAGTAAACTAAATTACTATTTAGTTGTTTTCCAAATGTCATTATAGACGGAAACAATCCAAAAGCCACATCACAAGAGGATAAAACAAGATGATTTTTAAAACAAGATGATTTTTAAAACAAGAATATTTTTGGGGGTAACCACTAAAAAGCAAAAGTAGAAGAAAACAATTGCTTCAGAAGACATAGCCAATAAAAGGATAAAACCAAGTTCTCTACAGCCCCCCATCATTTAACATGTTGAGCAAAATAATTTTGTTATAATAACCGGGCAATACTCTCTTTCCCTGAAGGTAAGTTTTTATCTTGTAGAAACTAATTGTTCATATTTTACCAGAAAAGTAGTTTTAAAGGGGCACACTGCCTTCAAATCTCTCAAAGTTTTGCTGTTTTTACTCCTTATCCTTTTTAAGAGTTGTTCATACACGAAAACACCCACACAGTGTGATGTAATTAGTGAGTAGTGATTAAAAAAGACACAAATTTGCCTCTGGAAATACAACCAGCGGAACATACCATCCGTCTTTTTATGGAGTCAAAAATTTGGTTCTACAAAATGAAAGGACACAAAAACCACACAACTTCAAGGGATATTTATGTGAACCATTACATTCTACATTTAAAGGGTGTGCATAACATTGGCAAGAGTAAAGTATAATTGTTCACAGATTTGCACACAACTTACATGGTATAAAAGTCGGTCATGGTGGGAAACCCCCTTAGAAATATTTTTGCTTGAAAGGCAACAGTTTTTGAGAAATGAGTAAAACAATTAGTTTTGATCTTGCAAGTCCAAAACTCAATGTTTGAAAACAGTGCAAGCATTTAAGGTTTTTTGTCCACTTTTTTCTTGTGACTCCATTGACCGATTGCGCATAAACTTTCTTAGGTTTGTTATTTCATATATATGTTGGGTCACATCAAGTGTGGATACAGGTCTTTGATGATTACCAATGTTACACATGTACTTTAAAATATTTTTCCAACCATATTCATTTCATGTGCCCCTTTAATCAAAGATTTTTTTGAATGTTTGAGATAAATTGTTACTATTCGTACCTGCCCTGTAGCGACTTCATACATCTTTGTTGTTCCATCGTTACTTGCTATGGCCAACACGGACGCAGATCCGTCAAATGCGACTCTGTTAGCCGGATGAGGACCAACATCAATGTTAGTCATGGGAGCGCAGGTGCGCACATCCCACAGTTTGATATTCCCGTAGCTGTCACATGACGCAACGATGTCCCCCTTGAGGCTAAAGGCAGCGTGATTGACAGAGTGGGTGTGACCATAGAAGGTCTGTCCACAGATACCCTGTAAAAGAACAAACATACAGTCAATCAGAACAGTCAGGGCCCCAGACTGTTTTTTGTTTTCCTCCTAGTCTTCTCTTATAGGTTAACCATCTGGGCCCAATTTCATGGCTCTGCTCACCATAAGCAAAGATTCGACGTTTAGGGTAGCACTGTATTCCAAGCTTATGCCAAGCGTATTTCACAGCTTAGCAGGGAATCTTTGCTTGTGCGCGTACGTACTCAACATTACTAGTCATTCTTTGCTTACACAGCTACCGCAGAAATTCAGCGCCTGCCCTGTAAGCGAAAAGTGGTGATTGCAAGTGAGAATTCGGAGGTAAGCAGAGCCATGAAACTGGGCCAAGGCTTTCAAACTGTACACTGCTTCAAAATTGATGACGGAGTCCAAGCTGGAGTCAGAGCCCAGGCCAATGTTTGGAAAAGGCCCATAGTGTCACAGAAAAGAAAGTGATTTTACAACATACAGTTCGTGAATCCCACAGGGAAACCGTCTTATCAGCGGAGCTGGTCAACAGGGTGTTGGAGTATGGAAGGAATACGATGCTGTTCACAGAGTCTGCATGGCCACGAAGCGTGAAGCGACAACGTAAACTGAAAAATAAGAACAGTATAAAGAAATGTGTCACACAAAAAGGTTTAACCCCAACCATTTTTCTAACCGTCGGGATGTAGGACTTTCAGTCACAAGGTTGTGGGCTCCAATCCCAAACTGATCATTTTCTACATGGCCTTGAATAATTTTTGTCACCAAGGTACTGAACCCCATTATACCATTATCATGGTGCAGCCATCTTGATTATCTCTCATTCAACTCAATGTAACCAAACTGAGGCTGGAAGGAGAAATAGCCTGGTTCCTTTTTGTAACAATGAATATTAGCATCCAATACTGTTACTGGATACACTGAGAACATGACCAAGATGGTGGCAGCATGATGTAGGTCTATTCATACAAAACGTGCAGATATTACTCATTCACACTAAACAAATATTTTAAATAATGAGACTGAGTTTCCCTTGAGGTTGTCAAGTTCCCTTTGGGGAGATCCATCCATACATTCATTTCTAACTCCCCAGGGTTAACTACGAAGAAACTTCCTCAATCAAACCTGCCAAAACTGTCCTACCAAATCTGTCCTGCCAAAACTTAAATCTTTGTCTATTTCCTCATCAAACAGATGAGAATTTAGAGTTTTCAAATAATACATGTAGGCCTATAATGTAACTATTTCTCAACTTAAAGAAAAGACAACACATCACATTGATATCAAGGCTGATGTTTCGTTTGTCTTCACTTTGTAATGCCATTTTTTACTATTTCCAAGAAGTGACTGTTTTTGGCATGGGTTGTCACATATTATAGTAATTCAACACCTAAAATATTAGCATTTGAGAATGGTCTGTCGGCTTTTTTTGTTTGCCAAGGAACATACTGTACGCCTTTCTTAATATTTATGCATGAAGTCATTGTAATCCAAAACGAGGCTACCAGCCAGTGCCACCAACACACCGATCCAGTAAGCCCCGCCCCTTTTCCCACCAGCGTCACACGCAGCTACTGTCTGCCACACTCACCCTTTTGGGAGTCAAATTGTAAGTAGAAATTATATGGTATACTTGTAAACCATGCATTTTCCTAAAATCTGCACTGCACTGTATAATACAGAGTGACATTGACTCCCAAAATGGCGCAAGCAAGATCATTGTGATGATGATGTCAGGCGAATTGGGTCAAAAGACACAATCGGCGACCAGAGTCACGTGACTCATAGTGGGTATACAATGTGAACAAACCAAGCAGCCATGCCGAGTGTGCATGGTCAAACATGGCTTCTTCCGCAGAAGCACTCGGAAGCAGCCACGCTTTTCCACGCACACTGTGCGTGGCTTGCTTGGTTTGTTTACATTGTATACCCACAATGAGTCACGTGACTCCGGGTCGCCGATTGTGTCTATTGGATGACAATGGGTTAGGGAGCGAAAAGCAAAGTGGGTGAGGGAAAACGGAACAGAAGCGTGCCCTTTCTTCTTTTTATATCTTCAAACTGACCTGTTGAGATCCCAGACTTTAGCTGTGTTATCCATCGAGCAACTGGCGACAAAATCACCGCATGCATGCCAAGAGCATCCCCAAACTGTATGCAACAAAAACAAAGAAAGTGAGGTTGTATCCGAATTGGCGACTACAGCTACGGCTACTACTGTTGCTAAGGGTGGTGCTAAGATCGTCCCATGCTTCAATGCATGATGACGCGATTAACCAGACGTAGCCGTAGCTGTAGCCGCCATTCAGACACGACCATATTGACTTCAGTCAATATCTTTCCAGATGTATACCGTGACAATCATGTGTAAAACAAAAATTCACAAATTTCTGTATTTTGGGCCCTTTTTTTCTGTAAGAAATATTTACCTGGGCCTATCTAATTTTAATGCTCCAATTTTATTTATATTTTTATAGCTTAATGAAAAATCGCCTAACATAAGGCCAACAGATCACCTAAAGTGAGGGTTACAAGATAAAATAAGGAAAATAATGATGTATACAACTTTAACCACTGTGCCAGAATTTTGCATGTAGGCTGGACATTTTAACAGGGCTTTAAACAAACGATAATATATCAGAAAAAGGTTGATTAATACAATATTTGTTATTACATGGCAGCACACGGGGGTCAATTACAACTGTATACAAATGTATAGACAGTGCAAGCAAGAATTTAGCATCTTGGCTACAAATTAAGGTTTTTAATAAACCAACGTAGTAATGATAATATCATAATTTCATAAAACGGTGGGTAAATATAGTATCTGTTATAACACTGTAGCCAAGGGCCGGGTGCTCCATTGTGATAATTATTACGATAATAGATGAATTGAATTTATAACAATCAAACAATAAAGATTGCAAAACAGGCATGAAAACAGTTGATTTCAATATTTGTTATTACAGGGCAGCCCATCCAGTGAGCTCAATTTCAGGAAAGAGCTAAGATTGATCTTAACTGTCAATCAATCTTAATTGCTAAGCAAAGTGTAATGTCAAAATACAAGGCACTGTGGCATTTCTGACAATTCATCTTCAGATAAATCTCAGGTTTTTTTTAATCAAGCCCAGGGGCCTCAATTATGACAAATATTACAATAAAAATAGATGAATTGCATATATAACAATAAAACAATAACAATTGCAAACCATCATAAAACAGTTGATTAAAACAATATTTGCAGTCCAGGGGGCTCAATTGTGACAATTATTACAATACAGATATTATATGAATTGTATACAACAATACAACGTTCAAGATTGCAAAAAAATCAAACTTCCATATTAAAGTTTATGACACTGAAATACAAAACAAAATGGGAAAGAAAGAGGACAAGTAATCAATAACCTGTGGATGTCAATACACATGGAATTTGCATTATAAACATCAGGGAAATAACACATTTAAGAACATTTACATTGCAATAAATTGAAACAGAAAAAAAATCAATCAACAACATTAAAAGCAGGCATAATACATGGCACTTGGGAAAAAAGTAGGACAATTTTACTGAGTCCTAGGGCTGACCTAGTACATGATATATGCTTTAATAGACTTTGCAGGCTATTTAATAACAATTGTACTGATTTTTCTGAGGGCCAACAAATTAGGAAAAATATACATGTTATTTTTTAATGTCAAAATGTTTGAATAACACCAGGGTCTAATGTTATTGCGTTGCTTACCACAGAACTCTGCGCTTACAGAACCCTTGTAAAGCATGTGATTCTATTAGCCATAAGCGTAGATTTCTGCGGTAAACAGTGGCATGAAATTGAACCCAGGAGCTGCTAACTACAACAACTTGCTAAACACTTTGGAAAAATTTCAGATTTTAAAGCGCTGCAACAATTTAGGGTTATGTTGGGGGTATTTGTTTGTTTGTATTGGGGGGTTTTCAAGATAGAAAAAAATGCAGTTACAGTTGGATTTCCCTATGTACATGTTTATTTTCTTACCTGCCTGTTGGTGCTCTGTGAATGTGTGAACACATTCTGCCTTGGAGAAATCCCAAATCTTAACAGTGGAGTCACCGCTGGCTGTCACAAGTTGAGCGCCACTGCAATGATCGCAAAAAATTACCACAGTATTAGAGAAACAGTTTATACAATCAAGAAAAAAGGGGGAATGACAACAAGTTTCATTTATCAATTCTGGTTGTGAAGCCAAGGACTCTCAGAAAAGCGAACTTAATCACTTTACTAGCCAAGAACCCCATGGAGAAAAGACAAAGAAGGGAGTTTCAGTTTTAGATGTGGGAGGAAAACCCTATAAAATTATTCCAGGGATAACCCACGCAGCCAGGTAGGAACTGAAAACCCAATCCACATAGTACCCCCGGTAGGATTTGAACCAGGGTCCTAGAGGTGGAAGGCGAGGAAAGATACAACTACACCAACCTGACAGCCAAATTGCTACCCAATATTAAAGTACTACAAGAGAAATCCACAAGACTGCAGGGCTTGTAGCTCAAAACCTTTACTGGACAAGAGAATTTATTACAAGACCAGAATCAAAATGAGAAGAACACTATCTACACAGTTTCACATTTGAGCTATTTTTGGAACAAGCACTAAGAGCAGATTTATCTCATTTGTATTATGGTTAATACTTCAATACTCAACGGAATTGAAAGATATTTGTATTTATCAGTTTAAATTAAAAATGCAGTGAGGTGTTATTATTCAAAAACACAAGACCGCTGGACGTGTACGGTCGTAAGTTTACTGGCCAGACGCTAAAATAACTGGCCTCAGGCCTGCGGTCCAGTGTTTGTTTCAAGCCCTGGCCGGAGCCACTTGTTAAAATTTAAAACTTGTATATATATATCATTTCAAATCTTCTTTAATCTTCTACCGGACCTCTGGCACAGTATTTTGTTCAACTAATTTTTGTTCTTTTTTTAAAACCAGCTGGAGAGGAGAGCCTCTAGACAGGAACTTTGTTAGGCAATCCTTCGGGTTCCAGCTGGTTCTCTTTCCTTCCTCCATATTTTAATTGATTTTGTTGTGTCTTTTAATATTTTTTAACCAATGTGCATTATTGTAATTTTTATCTGCTCGAGAAATAAATATAAACATATGAAATCAAAATGTAAACTCATCAACGGACAAGTCAAGCGGTCTTGTGTTTTTCAATTGTGAAATATCTTAAACAAAAACAAATCATTTTAAAATGTTGACTTTGAGTCTGATAAACACCTTTCAATTCTATTGAGTAATGAAATATGTATACCATAAAGACAAATGAGATAATGTTCTCTTTTACCGCATATCATATTATTGTTCAAATAAAAACAGTATGCATGTTAAACTGTTCTGGTATTGTTAGAAATATTCTGGGCCAGTAAACATTTTGAGCAACAAGCCCTGTGCTCATGTGGATTTTCCCCAAAAATTTGAGCCCTGGGTCACCCAAAATGTGGATACTGGTCTTTGACAACTACCAGTGTTGTCCCAGTGCTTAAAGCAGCTCTATGAATATGTTGTTGAAACGTGGAACATGATGAGAGGTGACTGAAGTTTATCTTACCTAGGATGGAAGTCGCAATCAGCGATCCAATCACTATGCCCCTCTCCGGTCATGATGATGTCACCACTGGGTATGGCCCACATCTTCCAGGTGTGGTCATCGCTCACCGTGGCTAAGATCTGCTTCCGTGGATGCAGAGCAATTCTAGGATAGAATAACAACAAATATTATAAAATCTTTGTATGATCTGCTGTTAATATGAATTGTTAATATGAAGTATCTTGCTTAAGGACACAAGTGTCACGACCGCGACTCGAACACACACTCTGCTGATCAGAAACACCAGAACTTGAGTCCGATGTGCTTGACTACTCAGCCAGGACACACCACACTTAAAGATTATACTATAAACAAAATAATGCACAATCTCTTTAGGCGTCTCCATAACTACACCTACCCACTGACGGCCAATGAGTGAGCCTGGATGGTATGAGTCAGGCGGAAACCCCCGGTGCGAGTCAAGTGAGCAGACGGTCCTTTGATATTAGTCAGCTGAGGATTGACGCCAGTATCCGTTGGGAAATCGGAATCCTGTACAGTGAGCGAGAAATAACAATCGACCTCTTAAAAATCTACCTCAATGGGTTATTAACAATAAGTGACAACTAAGAAGCACACCTTAAAACTTATTTTTGACACTTCAAGAGTAGCATTAATAACCTGGGCTTTTACATTGCGCTACAAACCAATCTTTTTTAGCCCGCAGCCCATACACACAAGTGCTGCGGGCTGCGCAGCCATTGCATGGGATGCTGGCAGCGCAAGGTTTTGTGACATGCAGGCCTGATGCTTCATTCTTGAAAGGGAAAGGGCACCTCTATGGAGAAATTGTAATTTTCTATTGTACTGTTTTAAGGGGCACCAAGGCAATGACCAGGGGCAATGGAGGCAATTGACTCTGTTGCCTCCGTGAAGCATCAGGCGTGGATATGTTTTTTTTGCACTTCACCTACGTATGAAAAAGCACTGTATACTCGCTTTCCAAATCCTTGGTTGGGATTCAAAACCACGTCTTTCTGCATTCTAGAGCAGCTGCCTTAAAGACACTGGACACCTTTGGTAATTGTCAAAGACCAGTCTTCTCACTTGGTGTATCTCAACATATGCACAAAATAACAAACCTGTGAAAATTTGAACTCAATTGGTCATCGAAGTTGCGAGATAATAATGAAAGAAAAAACACCCTTGTCACACGCAGTTGTGTGCTTTCAGATGTGATTTCGAGTGAATTCAAATATTTTACTGAGAAATTACTTTTTTTCTCAAAAACGACGTTACTTCAGAGGGAGCCGTTTCTCACAATGTTTTATACTATCAACAGCTCTCCATTGATCGTTACCAAGTAAGTTTTTATGCTAACAATTATTTTGAGTAATTACCAATAGTGTCCAGTGCCTTTAAACCACTAAAACACAGACCTTTCCGGTGACAATGGACCAGTTCAAATAAAAAAAATTAGCAGCCGATACAGTAAACACTTTCAAGCTCTGAATATACAATGTTCCATTGCACAGGTACATTGGTGTAAATGTAAAAACGTATGATAGCATTGTTCTTTATCTCTGATGCAAGGATTACATCAATTAAATAAGGGAACACTCATTAAAACCACTTATAGAAAGTTTACATATGGTGGCACTTTATAAGGAAATATGAAGCAATAAAAGTAAAAGTAAAAAGTTAAATAACAATTTGCAATACAGTAGTAAGTAAAGTATATATTAGACAAACGACAAGTGAAAAAGTAAAGTTCATATTACACAAACGAAAAGCGAAAAAACATTACAGCAAAACCTTGCTAAAACATCAATGATTTATATTATAAACATATATAGGCCCTATCTGTAAAGAATAGGGAGTAGGGACCATACGGGGCATTTCACAGGCAACCAGTTCCTGGCAATCTCAAATTTGTTGATTTCCACAAAATTTTCTTGGGGAGTAAGATACTGTTAGAGAACAGGGTTTAGGGTTACAGTTGGGGTTGTATTACTGAATAGAAGTGCTCTTTTAACATGCAGGGCAGATAAATTGCCTCCAAAGTGCCTGTAAAAATTGTCCGGTGTGACAAGGCCTAATGAGCTGACAAATTGAAAAAAAATTACCAGTGGTTGTAATTCTTCATCAATCTTTTTTTATACACGGTAAAAAAGTAAAAAACTTACATCAGGGTGTCTTGGTTGGGGTTGTGCAGTGACGTCCATGTTTTGAGTGTTGGGTTGTCGTGTCATGGTGTTCACCTCCCTGGCTTGACGGACGGCATTCTGTGTTGGGCCAGCCCCCGATGCAAACACCAGTCTGCGTTCAGACTTGGAGAATTCAAGGGATCCAGAGTCACGGCTACCCCCTTCTAGATTACGCAGTGTGGCTTGGAGACCAGAGACCTGAACACACAGATAGATTATTAATGATTGATTGATTTCTTGTTTTATTCCAAAAGGAACATACCCCCATTACCCTGGGGAAGGGTTACAACAATATTTCAAATAATACAAATTGAGGTTTACATCATGATGGAGGAGTTAGCAAAAACATAAATGTTAAACTAATAATTTGAAATATTGATTTCCTTTAACTTAGCAAGACATACATGTATACTTGGCTAAACAACACACAATACCCTTTTCCTGAGAGGTCAATACAAAAATTAATTTGTCTCTCTCCGATAACATACTAAATTCTGCATTACTTTTGCAAACGGCATCATACATGTTTTTTCTCAAAGAATTATACATTGGACAAGAACATACAAAGTGCTTTTCTGTTTTCCAAATCTTCCATACAGTGAGGACGAATACGTTGATTAAATTCAAAACCGATGTATCTTCCAGTTTAGTTATAAGTCTGGCCAGATATGTCTGTACTGAGGATTATTTAAAATAATAATAATAGTGGCTTCTTGCATAGTGCTCAAATCCATCACTCAGTGACGCTCATGGCGCTCGAACATTATTAACCCTGGTCACTGGGCCATTTATTCCATTCCTTAAACCATCTCAGCTCCCTATGCGTGACACTGGGTGGGTTTTCTTTTGTTTGAGATTGCACACATAGGAACGCGTCAGATTGCGGCCGTGCCCATGTCATAATTTATCCACGGTCCCTAAGTTTTTATTGTCATTAATTTTTGGAGTAATTACCAATCTATGACCCTACCTTTAAGATGAGAAAGGTTAACACAAATGAGCACAGGCTTTAGAACGGAATATTCAATCAGAGCCTCAGGAGAAAGGAATAACGATTTGAAAATGCCGATCACATAACGATCCAAGAGGATGTGGGAGGAGCTGAGGGAGAGTCTACTTGGACCAATCAGGATGGTTGCTTTGGATGATTGACATACCTGATTGACAGATCGGTCCCTCTCTAGCTTAGCCAGCATCTTCTCTTTCATCGCCACCTCATATTTCTCCTTCAGTTGGGTCAAAGTCGGCTCATAGGAAGCGTAGTGCTTCTTCAATCTGTAGCATTGATAGTTAGGATTTTATCAAGTCAATGCAAAGGTAAATAGAGTTTGTAAAATTGACCTTTCACAAGCTTTATGTGGTGTGAGAATGTGTGCTTCACGTTTGAGTGGTCAAACAATCTGGGCACCAGCGGTGGTATGTCAAAAGAATTTGGTAATGAGAGGGTTAAAATGAGTAACTTCATCTTCAGGTCATTTAGAAATCCAAGATGTATTGGTTGAATGAGCGCCAGGTTTTTAAGTTTACCGTTTGATATCATCGATGAGCCTGTTCTTCTCCTGAACCACTCTCTTGTGATGCATACGGTTGAAATCTCTCTCCTTGCGTAGCTTCACATACGTGTCCTTTGCCTTACTGTTAAAAAAACCACACAGACAATACAAATAATCATTTATAAAACCTGTATTGAGCCTGCTTTATACTTTATGGAGTGTCATAGCCAAGCGGTCTAGTGTACTATACTCAAGTTCTGGTATTGTCAGAGTGTGGGTTCGGGTCCCGGTCACTTGACCATTATTGCTTCGTCTATCTGATGGCACGTAAACCCGTAGGCCCTGTGTGTTGTGTATAGCACGTACAAGAACCCAGTACACTTATTGTAAAGAGAAGGGATTTGCACTTGTGTTTCTGGTATGGCTGGTAGATTGCAGATTGTAAATTCTTTGCTCATTTCAAACTTAGCTCCCCATACCTGGCTTTCGTTAAAATAATAAGTGCTTTGAGACGCCCGTAGATAAAGTGCGATATAAGAAATTAGTATACCATTATTATTATTAGTTTTCAAGGATGCAGGGGCATTATAAAATTACAGAAAAAATATCAATCAGTCACATATCATTCAAATCATCACAAGTTTTAGAACCGTCTTTATCAGCAGGATTTTAAAAGAAAACGGGTTCTACTTTACGCCGGCCGTGTGACTTACTTTGCAGCATCCTTAAACTTGTCCAAGTCTCTCCTGAGTGTCTTGACCTGGAGGTCAAGCTGCTGGTTGCGAACATACACATCAGGAACAGTCTTGATGTCTTCCTCGTTCAGTAACCCTCGCTGCTGTAGCTCATACCTAACAGCAAACACAAGGTTCATCATCGGAATAAAATAAGACAAATCATTATGTGCCGGAAGGAGGACGTAATGAAAAGTAGCTGGAGAACGGGTGCAAGCAATTAACGTGCAAAATTGTGTTTCAAGAAAACTGAAAGTTTGATTGGTTTTCTGCCATTCATTAGTCATCATAGGAAGGTTATTTTCTGAATGGGAAATGGGAAAACATCTCTTTGTGGTAATTTTAGCAACAAAAATGTAGCAGTAATGTTATATTTTTTTTCAGGAGCCATACTATTGCTCACAGTCGTTTTGTTACAGGAAAAGGTGTAATTTGTGTGCCTGGAAGAAGGGCCTAATTAGCTTAGTAGTATCTCCCCCTATTTACCCAATTCACCTGGGCCCAATTTCATAGAGCTGCTTAAGCACAAAAAGTAGCTAAGCACAACAAAATTATGCTTACCAGAATAAAGGTTACCAGCCAAACTACCATGTCATATGTACAATTTGTGACTGGTATCCTGCTCATTTCTGCCTAGCAGACAATTGTTAAGCAATATTTTCTGCTTAAGAAGCTCTGGGCCCAATTTCATGGCTCTGCTTACCGTAATCAAAGAATCGGCGCTTACAAAAGCAAGGAATTCCGCGCTTACGTCAAGCGTATTTCACAGGTTAGAAGGGAATTTCTGCTTGTGCGCGTACGAGTCCAAGTTACAAGGCATTCTTTGCTAACACAGCTAGCACAGAAATTCGGCACTTGCCCTGAAAGTGAAGAACGGTGATCACAAGCGCTGAATTCGGCAGTAAGCAGAGTCATGAAATTGGGCCCTGATCACTCAAATCTTGGTTGCGCCATTTTGGAAGTCAATGTCCCTGCGTGTGTTATTGTGTTATACAATGCAGTGCGCATTTTAGGCCAAGTGGCATTTACGAGCCTGCCATAATCTAAACATGTAGTTCAACTCCCAAAAAGGCGAGCGACAGACAGTAGCTGCATATGATGTGTACGTTAAAAGCTGGTGTAACGGGTCAATTCACTTCTTGTGGTGAGAACGTTTTAACGTCAGTTTAATTTTACCATTCTGTTTGGAAGCAATCCAGAGTCCGCATCATGCCCATCTTGACCAAGAAGTTCCTGACGAAGTCATCCACCACCTCGGGTCTTAGAGTGACTGGAGGAGGAACCATGTGCTCTCCAGCCGTCTGAGAGTTTAAGAAGTTCGCATAAAGAAGATATTTAGTGCACATCTAAAAATCACGAGTTACACTACCACAATCAGGGCCAAATTCAAAGAGCTGATGAAGTACAAAAAGTCCCTAAGCACAGCAACATTATGCTTACCAGATGAAGGTTACCAGCCAAAATGCCATGTAACATGTACCCTTTTTGACTGGTATCCTGCACATTTTTGCTAAGCAGAAAAGTGGTAAGCAATATTTTCTGCTTAAAGGGATTGTATACGTTTGGTAACTGGAACCCACTGCTTGTTTCAATCCTATATAGTTGTAGATATATACCATACAACTAACCTGTGAAAATTTCATTTCAAAAGGTGGTAGCGTTTTTGAGATATTGCCAAAAATCTGGAGCGGTTATGTCCACCCAGAAAGAATAATCTGCAATTGGAATACACTATCTGAGAAACGACTGCAGTATAACGCCTCTCAGATTCAAATTTTTGGGGGATAAAAAGTGATATATTGTTCCATAAGCGCAGCACTTTGAAGTGAAAAGTTTCTCAAAATGCATAATACTATCCAAAGCTGCTGTACTTTTTACCAAGTAAGTTTTTATTGCCATAAACTTTCAGAGTCATTACCAAACGTATACAGACCCTTTAAGCAGCCCTACAGTGTTTACTGAGTTTTATAACGTTCATGTGCAATTTTGACAAAATCCCAAAAACATTTGATGACGTCGCATTTTTAATATATGGTCTGTACACTTTTGTGCCGAGAATTGTTAGCTCATTCCTGAATTTTGATGATATTCAATCAAAACGGCATTGAATTTGACCTTTTGACTGGCGCAAAAGATTCCTCTTTGGACTGTTACACAACCACTTGTGGTGAAACTTTCAATTTGTTTTTTAAGATGTTTCTTGACCTTAGGAGATAGAAACAATTGTAAAAACCCATTTTACCAATTCCCTAATGAACTTTAACGAACCATTGCATCTTGATCCTCCTGAGCTTCTTGGATGGTTCTCACGGCAGCATGAAGATCCTCATCTGGTTCTGAATTCATCAAATATAAACACTTGCAGTTTATTAAAAGACAAAAGTACAGGATATTCTGTTTTACAGAAAAGTTTAGAGTGGTTTTTGTTTAGCATTTGAATGTTCACTTGGATTAAAGCTTATTGACATTATTGGCAGGCCTGATAGTTCAACGGAGGCAACAGAGGCAATTGCCTTCATTGCCCCTGGTCATTGCCTTGGTGCCCCTAGAAATGTTCCAACAGTAATTTACAATTTCCTCATAGGGTGCCCTTTACCAAAGAGAAAACACCTCTTGTGGTGCCCTTGCATCAGGCTTTCATTAGTTAATGCTAAAGACCAATATCCGCACTCTATGTGACCCAACATTCACATGAAATAACAAACCTGTGAAAATTTGAGCTCAATTGGTCATCGGAGTCACAAGAAAATAGTTGTTAAAAATCTTATAGGCTATCTTTTTACTGCTTTCAAACCTCAAGTTTTGGAATCGCGAGTTTTACTCATTTCTCAAAAACTATAGCACTTCTGGCAAAAATATTTCAAGGGAAGTTTTCCACCATGACCATCTTTATACCATGTATTAAGTTATATGCAAATATGTGAAAATTGTTTTTTTTGCTCTTAAAATGTTGTGCACACCCTTTAAAGAGAAAAGTTAAACAATTTGTATTTGAGTGTATAATAGTGGCCATTTATAATGCGCCATGTCTGTCTAAAAGACACTCCTGGCGCATGAGAGATGCAGAAACAAGTGGGCCTACAATATAAGTTGCAAAGACCAAAATAAGTTTTCAAATGAGTTTTGAAGCTGGTAAATGTAGTGACTTGTTGGAGATTGGGAGGGAGTTCATCCCAGAGTGATGGGCCAGAGTGTGAGAAGGATCCGCTCCCCATGAATTATAATTTGAATGTTCACTTGGTATAAAGTTGTCACAAATTTATTTTCAATAGATATAAACATTTGATGAAAAGTGTTACTAAAGTGATGCTGCGTACTCCCCAAGAAGCCGAGATGGTTTAAGCAAATATAATAAATGGCCCCCGAGGTTCTTCCCAGGTTTTTTCAAAACTGTGGGGCATTCTGGGACAAAATTTTGAAATGTTTGGTCGAAGCGCGCTGAATTGAAACAAGGTCTTCGGAATGTTTTATACATGGTGTTTTTCTTGGTTTTCAAAGCCCTACTGTGCAATTTGGAGCATTCTATATGGTTTTCTTTTCATGTTTTTTGGTAAAGCTACCATATAAAAAATAAAATTATATATATATTTTGTTTGCGTATCGACCGAATTGTTTTGCTCTTCGGCCAAAATTTGCGCATATCGGCACGCAGTTCGCGCGTATCAGCCCGATACGCTAGCTTGTGCATGGGGAGATCCCTGGGCCCTTGTGACCGGAGTGATAACGTTCATGCGCCAAGAGCGTTGAATTGCTTACCTGATGCGAAATCATCATCGATTTCAACTTCTTCATAGGCAAACTCATCATCGGAATCAACAGGTAATACAGCCTCTGGGTGAAACTTTGTTAAGAAAGCTACTTAATACCCATTTCACAATTTTAAATTTTACCATCAAGCCTTCTTATCTAAAGCCTGGAAGTCCATCAAACAATTTGCTCGTGGCCGAGCGGTTAAGAGCACCGGACTCAAGCTCTGGTGTTTTGGATCAGCAGAGTGTGGGTCCGGTTCAAGTCACGGTTGTGACACAAAGCAAGACACTTAACCATTATTGCCTCGTCCTTCAGATGGGACGAAAAAAGCTGTAGGTCCTGTGTGTTGTGTAATGCACGAAAACAAAAACAGTTACACTTATTGCTAAGAGAAAGGGTTTGCCCTGGTGTGTCTGGCAGTGGCTGCTGAATGCTTTACAGCATCTCGCACCCATATAAGGTGCTACATAAAATTTCATCAATGATTTACTTAAAATCCATTTATTTATTTAATTACACATCTAAAAGCACAATCGCGCCAATAACAGGATGAATAGGAAATGAAAAGAAATGTTAAAAGTTAGATGTGGGAGGAAAACCCCAATATGGGGAAAACCCTCGCAACAAAAATTATTAACTAAAAAATTATATAAAAATTGACATGACAGTTGACACTAAAAAAGTGACTAATTGCCAAACATGACCCCCCAAAAATACAAAAAGAACGTATAAATACACTAAGAAATCTCCAATCACTATGCTATTTACTCTGTTAACTATCATCAAATGGTATCACGATAAGTTAACAACGTCTGGCACGTGGCAGAGATGTTTTGTTTTTTTCTTTGTAACTAAAATCAAAACCGGACTGGAAATGTTGTTGACGTGGAATTCGTTGACGTGTTCGCTTCTACTTTCTATTCATGCTAGTCTGGTTTGTAAACAATTAATTTTCAAAATGGAACTCAATATTCCCAAAGTAGTTAACCACGGAAAGAAATTATGATAAAGAAAGAATAAAGCAAGGATACGTTCCAGATAATAAGCACCGTCTTCGCCGGCTCGTTCCCCAGCGGTCGCCATATTGTATCTCTTTCAAGTTTGATACACGGTCTGGTACAATTCCAATTATACACGCATAACATATATCAGGGTTGAGCGGTGTACTGACTATTGTGTTGCTATGCTTTAAGTTCATTGACCTCGATTGGGGACGGAGCCTCTGAGTGCAAAGCGCATTAGCTTTTGCCCAATCTGCAGAATGCGCACGGTTTCACTCAATCCGCAGGTGGGGGGGGGGGCTGCTCAAAAATGTTCCCGGTATCCCCTCCAAGTCAAGGCATTCCCCTCAACCACACAAAAATTCCCCTCCGTTTCCTCACACCCACAAGTTTTAAGCCCTTCCCTCCACAATGAAATTCCCCCGGACTTTGCTGCGGGTCACCCCGAGTTTGTTGCGCCCCCCCCCCCACCCAACCCGATAGATTTCTCAACCCCCGTGTTCTTTATAAAGAACTTACCTATAAATATTTATGTACAGTTGTATAACAATCTTTCTCGAGGCCTTTTAAATATAGCTACAAAGTCCGACAAAATTCGGGAATCCTCCTCTTTCATGAGTGTGTCCAAAAAAAAGAAGAAGTTTAATGTATACATAAGGCCGTTTGGTAATTACCCAAAATATATATTATAAAAACTGACTTGGTAACGAGCAACAGAGAGCTGTTGATAGTATAAAACATTGTGAGAAACGACTCCCTCTGAAGTAATGTATTTTTTGAGAAAGAGGTAATTTCTCACTAAAATACTAAGACTTCTTGCAAGAAGCCTTTTATAAGTTCCTGTCTGAAAGCACACAAATTTGTACAACAAGGGTGTTTTTTCTTTCATCATTTTCTTGCAACTTCGATGACCAATTGAGCCCAAATTTTCACAGGCTTGTTACTTTATGCATATGTTGGGATACACCAAATGAGAACACTTGTCTTTGACAAGACCCTATTGTTTTTCTTTCTGGTCCTTGCTAGATGGCACTTGAGATGTACGTTCACACGGTCCCATGACGCCTCTGAGATGAGACCGGTGGGCCGAGCGAAATGTAACCATGGAGTAAAAGACAATTATATTTCTTGTGGACTCCATCTGTTGGAAAAATATAAAAACTAAATAATTTCAGAGCATCTTAGAGCTGATCTTTAAAACAAGCAACGCAGGGACGTGTCACTTTTGCTCTATCTCAAGAGTGCGCAGCGCTACCTCTTGCGCAATCTCCAGATAGGGTGAATGATATTTGGGCGTTGTTTACTGTATTACTTTTAGGGCACGTAGGGCGGTACGGTACCAAAGTGCAAACTATCTTGCTGAAATTTTACATAAGAGTAGAGCTGCTAGTGCCAGCGACTGTTTGAATCGATCACCATAAAGAAGTACCGACTGGCCTGATAACACAACAGCATTTTAGTACAGCAGGCACAAACAAACAAAAGCTTCGGCCACACACGGAAGTTTAGCTAATATTGTTCATTGTACGTATGTACTGACATATTAAAGGCCTATGACAATAGGCCTAAAACATGTTTGCTGGTGACGAAAGCACTGAATTACCGTCGATCTTTTGAAGCTTATCAAATTGTCTCTCATGACTTCTGAAAAGTTTATATTGTTCTTCCCTTTGGTGGTTTGGCGATGTTTTCATCAACCAACACACTTCAGAGGCAACACTACCAGCAAATATTTACAATACTGGTTGTACTCTCAAGTTTACTATCAGTCCACAGCACGCAAAGCTTCAAACGTCACCAACTTTTTCAAAGTTTTGCTTTTGCTTTTACTTTTATGTGCTGCATATTTTAATTCACATTTTTTATTTTAATTGCACACACACAAAAATCAAATTCATGCAAAGTAGGCCTATTTATTTAAAATGAAGGCCTACTCATCCTTATAGCCTATTTTTTTCAAGGGTAAACGTTGATTTTGCTTCTTTTAGTGTTGATTTTTTGTCAATTTCTCTTGGTTGAATGGATGGGTTACCGCGTTTAAGCAACTTAAGACAAAACTTTGCACACTCAAACTACTCAATTTTATACATGATTCTGACCGAAGAGGTTGAAATGTTGTAGGAAATGCATTGAAACAATTGCTTTCCAACAGGGTTTTCTGTCTCTAATTATCCTGATGAAGTATTCCATTCTTGTAAATCGAGAGTGCAGAACTGAAGGTCAACTCTAAACTGAATGGTTATTGTTATCTCGCAAAAAGAGAGAAGAATCCCCCTGGAATTGATGGTCATGAGACCTGATTTCTCAACCCCCCCCCCCACCCCCCCCCCCCCAATTATTTTGCTCAGTGCACCCCACGAACAAATCCAGATACAAGTGTTGCCCTAAAAAGGGGGGAACATGGCCCCCATGCTCCCCCTCCCACCCTCCGTGAAAAAAATCATGAATTGAAGGGTGGGTCTCAAAACTGTGTCCTTATTAAACCGATAGTGAAAGTTTTGTAACGCATTGGAGCCAGAGCTGTGTATTGAGAGAGTTGCGACATGGAGGGACCAGCTTTCTCCGGTCACGTGGTTGCTGGACGCCATTTTGCTTCAAAATGCAGTACAACCCAATGGGCAGACTAGTCTGGCACCCTGTATTCGCCAATGCATTTTTTGGAGACAAAATGGCTTCTAATCGCAAGTTGTCGCAACTCTCTCAATATACGGCTCTGATTGGAGCTCCCGTAGAGCGCCCTCTGTGTCTTTATCAGTCAGCGCCCAATTATTTTATCGCATAGATCGCTACCTGTCCGTCGAGACATCGAACTTCTCAACCAAACACACAGGTGGCGGCTTCGAACTGAAGCTAGCGCCGTATTGGGCCCGAAATAGCCAGCCGGCCGCAATTTTTTTTATGCAGTCCGAAATTGCCACACGTCCAAATTTCAACCAATCACACTCGAATTGCATATTCATGATTAGGTATGCCGCTGGGATGGCACGCATGCACCTAGTACGTGCGCGCACACACACACATAACTTGTCGCTGTTTTGTGCAACACACATAACTTGTCGCTGTTTTGTGCAAAATGGAACACATGAAGTTAAATACGTGTTTCAACGAAGCAGCCAATGATCCTAAAGAAGAGATAGTTGAAAACTTTTGATTTCTGTACAACTTTCTCATCGTTACATGCCTGTCACTACAGGCATAACGTTATACATTACATTATACATAACGTTAGGGGACTATGTAACTCAGTATAAAACGGTGAAGTCTAGTCTCTAACAGTGTATAACAACTAACAGTAACACTAACAGTAACACTAACGCACTGCTTGCTACTGAATCTTTTTACAGTAAACACTGCTGCTGTCATCAGCATGGTGAGCTTGCCCCTCCACAGTTAATTCATTTGTACTCGGTCACCGTACACTTTCAACTTTACTTGGTTGTTAATGTTACAATTTTCGAGATGTTTTGTGGGGATTCATAGCATAGGCCTACGTTACATTGCAACCACTTATGAAAGATTCGTTTTTGTTTAGGGATTCGGCCAACATGGCCAAGGGCCCTAGCCTATAGCGCTTTGCGCCCTAGCCTAGCGCTAGCAGTAGTAGCAGTACCTACATGTAGAACAGTCAGTGACACAAAATTTTTGTTTTTTTTCGGAAGAAAGTACCTTTGTTTGCGTTGTTCCAGTCATTTTCTAACATATATTTACATGTATGTAAATCGCGACCAATCACTTAGAACCAGGCCTCCTTCTATTGTACTATTTTTCGCCGCTACATAAACATTGAATCAAAAATGCTAGTTAGCACAATTCCATCCATCCCTGTTGGTCAGACTTGAATTGCCCTATATGCTGACTATACTGTTTGTGCCTTCACTTCCCCGGCCTCTCTTCCCTTCTATTTTCCCCATCAGCATTCCACTCAAGACGTTTATAACTTCTAATCACGCGTCATTAGTCTCTTTTTAAAATTGACTGAATGATATTAACGTAATTTAGTACATTTTGGTACGATTTGGGTAAAAGAAATGTTCTAGTGCAACGCCGCATGCATGGGAAAGGGGCTTTTTAATTTGTTATTTTTTATTTTTATTTTTTTGGGATGATGAAAAGGACGTGGTTGGACATAATAATTACAACCATAGCAATACAACCATACAGGGCAACCAAACAGACTTTTTGGCAGTTGGTACATGTATAACCATAGAGCACAAACAACGGTGAGGAGGTGATTTTTTTTTATTTATTAATATGGAAGGATCACAGCCTAACTCAGTGTTTGTTTTAGGCCGGACGTGCGCAACTTTTTTTATGCACATAAAATGCCCTGTTTAATGAAGAAACAGACAGGATTCTTGTGGCTCACATTTCCCACTATGATCTATGATTGAAAAGTTCGGTGACCGCAAAGTTCGGTGACCTTGCTACTACTGGGAGGCTGAGGTAATGTATGCAACTACGGTATACATGACCAGTGTATGACGTATTCAACGTCACTTCCTAATATATAACGTGTGATTGGCTGAAATTTGGGTGTGTGGCAATTTCGGACTGCATAAAAAAAAATTGCCAGCCGGCCGCGTATCCGCGGAATGGCCAGCCGCATATTCAGAAAATTAGAACACATGCAGTACAGGGAGGTGACAAAATGTCTCATTTGGCTTATTACTGTCGGTGAATCCGTTATTTTATCCGAACGAAAACTGAAATAATGGCTATAACTTACCGATTTGTATTTGATAATATTGAAATTTTATAGCTACAAGTCATTCGAAAGCTTTAAACAAAGAAAACAAAAATCAGTAAATGTTAGAAAATAAGCCTCAAACGCGGAGACAATGTGCGTGTATGCAATATTTCTTATATTATGTACATACGATTGTATCGCTTTAATACTAAAACATATTTTGAAATAGTGTACCCTTCGTTATGAGTAAAAGTGCAAGTTTAAAGGGACACGTTGCCTCGGATCGGGCGAGTTGGTCTATAAAAAGCATTTTGTAACCATTTGTTGTAAATTGCATATGGTTAGAAAGATGTTTTAAAAGTAGAATACAATGATCCACACGAATAATGTCTCGAAATTGCGTGGTTTCCTTTTAAATCGTGAACAAACACGGTCGGCCATTTTGTGGAGTCAAATTATCGGAAAAAACCCACAAAAGCCGTCAAAGGTCAGCGTATACGCTCTACCAGCCGTTGCAAGTGTCAAATTTACGGGTGTTGCTGCTCTCTGTTGCAAGTAGACTGGTGCATCCAAGATCCGTATTTTTACAATTTTTGTCAGAAAACTTGTCCAACATTTTCAATAAACACGATTGCTAAAGTGATTCACCGTCACTATCATAAAAGAGGTCTTCATCATGTATGGTGCAGAGTAAAAACCCTCGTACAACAAAACGTCAATAATGGTCTGGCTCCCTACCCCTCCCACAAGCTCACGGCTAGACCGGCAAGCTGGGGAGTTTATGCCCCCGTGGTTTGTCTCTCTGGCCCCCTCGAGACACGGCACCGGCTGTACGGGATATGCCCCTAGGTTTACGTTCCGCTAGCTCCCACACTGGTGCGCCGTAAAAACACGCTTCCGTTGCACGAACTCTCTGAATGCGAATTTTACGTTCGATTTTTCATCATTAGGCTATTTACAACTTGTAGGAATCTGAATACATGGCCTAGTCTTTTTCGTCAAATACTAATGAATAATATTGTAAAAAAAAGAAAATTCAAATTTGGTTTATTAAGTTACTTTTTATACGGCTGGAAGTAAAATTAACTCCAAGAGATCACGTGATTTATCCGAACCACTTTTTGGTTCGGATAAATCACGTGACCTTCATTTTTTGAAAAATGCTCGAAAACGGCAAAATTTGATGGTTGCTATTAGGAACCGTTCTTCTCCATTCCTGGAAGACCTTTGGAGTCATGTTTTGGTATATTTTGTAGCCCAAATAGCCCAACGAAGCCGGTATGTCCCTTTAACAGAGGCAACAAAACTTGAAATGTACATCGGCAAATAAGAAGGCCCCATCCAACCCCCCTCCACCTTCTTAACCCCCCCTTTCTGTGAAACTATATGCAAACATCAAAGAAAAGGTCTGTTTTAACCATCGCCCATTGACTTCTCAAAAAACAGAGACATTGTCTCCCGCCAAAACAACATCCAAACAGTCATAGGGTGGTTTATAACCAGAGACCATACCAAAACCATGTGCTAAATTTCACAACCTCTTTTTTCTCTGCCCATTAATTTATCCTTTGCTGGCTACAGCCGGAATTACCTTAAACTATACCATAAACACGTCGCCAATTCGCTTAAGATTAATTGGGCATATTAGTACCTGGGCATTCAGTCTCATTCCTCGCCACACCCCCCCCCCCTCCTATCCGTCCCCACCACCACCTACACATGTTTTCTTGCAGTTTTCCCTTAACCGTTTGCCCACCCCCCCCCCCCCCTTTCTCAAAAGACAATATGCAGTGTCCCATATGGGTCTCTTATGGGAAAAACATGGGTAATCCCATATGGACAGAATATGCGTTGTCCCATATGCAGGCGCAGATCCAGGGGGAGGGAGAAGGAGGGGGCAGGGGGCAGGGGGCACGTGCCCCGGGTAATATATATATATATTTTTTTAAATGCCTAGTTAACAAAAATAGCCAGCGGCAGGATGGATTTCTTTTTCATCCTATGCCATGCCAATGAATCTTTCATTATACGTCATTTGTAATATTGTTTAGATTTGCAACAATAACATAGTATTTTGAAACCTGACGTGCCAATTTGTCCGGGATAAAATATAAATCATATCATCGTTCCGGCATTCAAGTGTAAAGATTACACTAAGCTTGATTTTGAGAAACACAGATTTTATCCACTATGTTTTTAATGAATATGCATGAAACCAGATAATTCAGCGACCAGATCCAAACGCGAGATTTGTGGGAGTAAAATTAGAAGAGTGATATGGATAAGAAGTGTTAAAAAAGTGTTTCTATTTCTCTGTGTTTATAGGCACACGGATGCTTGATTTTTCACCCCTCAAAACGCCAATAGCTCAAAGCTTCAGGGGGCCTTGCCACCGTTGCTTCGCCCATGTACCCAACCATTGATGTTAAATAAACATTTCCAGTAAATTAGAAGAGTGATATGAATCTGAAGTGTTTAAAAAATGTGTCTATTTCTCTGGTTTTAGGCGCACGGAGGCTTGATTTTTCACCCGTCAAAACGCCAAAAGCTCAAAGCTTTCGCTGCCTGGACCTCCACCGGGGCGTTGCCCCTGGACCCCACCAGGGGCAGTAAGGCCGGCCCCTGGACCCCACCTGGTGTTTTTTTAGCCACCTAAAGCAAAATCCTTCTTTCACATGATCAACACTTTATAATATGTATTTATTCACACTAAGCCATACATGTATAATGTTCAACTACCTGGCAAAAGAAATTGAACATTTAAACTTACTGTACATGCATTGCAAACAAAAAACACTTAAAATTTAAAAGTAAAGTGATTGATACCAGTTAATGAGATTTGATAACAATGAAATACTTATACTGAAAAGATACATCAAGACAAACAGACCACTATGGAAGTAGCGAGTTGCTACATAGATTGTTTAATATACCTTATAACAAGATTTACCGAACCCAGTGTGCCACACAAAATAGAAAACCCACATAATTAAATATAATTCAACAGCAGATACATGCTACAAGTACATAAAACTGCTGCATGTTAAATATACCTTATTGAACCCAGTGTGCCACACAAAATAATAACCCCACATAATGAAACATAATTCAACAGCAGAACCATGTCACGAACATTTGTAATTAAAAAACTTAATAAACGAGTACTCAAACACCTCAAATACTACCTACATGCTACAATTACATAAAACTGCTGCATGTTTAATATACCTTATAAAAAGATTTACCGAACCCAGTGTGCCACACAAACTATTCACCCCATACACATAATTAAATATAATTCAACACCAGATACATGTCATAAACATTTGTAATTAAAAAAACCTAATAAACGAGTACTCAAACACCATCAAGTTCTCAAACACCCTCAAATACTGCATATATGCTAAATTACATAAAACTCCTGCATGTTTAATATACCTTATAACAAGATTTACCGAACCCAGTGTGCCACACAAAATAATAACCCCACATAAATAAATAAGTAAATATAATTCAACACCAGATACATGTCATGAACATTTGTAATTAAAAAACTTTGTTAACAAGTTCCCAAACACCTTTAAATACTGCCTACATGCTACAATTACATAAAACTCCTGCATGTTTAATATACCTTATTGAACCCAGTGTGCCACACAAAAGAACAACCTCATATAAATAAATATAAATAAATATAATTCAACACCAGATACATGTCATAAACATTTGTAATGAAAAAAAAACCCTTATAAATGAGTACTTGAACACCCTCTAATAATACTGCCTACAGTATATAATTCAACACCAGATACATGTCATGAACATTTTAATTAAAAAACCTAACAAACGAGTACTCAAACACCATCAAATACTGCCTACATGCTACAATTACATAAAACTGCTGCATGTTTAATATACCTTATTGAACCCAGTGTGCCACACAAAATAATAATTCCAAATAAATAAATATATTCAACAGATACATGTCATGAACATTTGTAACTAAAAAACCTTGTTAACAAGTTCTCAAACACCCTCACATACTGCCTACATGCTATAGTTATGTAAAACTGCTGCATGTTTTACATACCTTATTGAACCCAGTGTGCCACAGAAAAATAATAACCCCATAAATATAAATAAATATAATTCAACACCAGATACATGTCATAAACAATTGTAATTAAAAAAACCTTATAATTGAGTACTCGAACACCCTCTAATACTGCCTACAGTTTATAATTCAACACCAGATACAGTCATGTTATGAACATTTTAATTAAAAAACCTAATAAACAAATACTCAAACATCCTCAAACTGACTACATGCTACAATAACATAAAACTCCTGCATGTTTAATATACCTTATTGAACCCAGTGTGCCACACAAAAGAAAAACCTCATATAAATAAATATATATAAATATAATTCAATACCAGATACATGTCATAAACATTTGTAATGAAAAAAAAACCCCTTATAAATGAGTACTTGAACACCCTCTAATAATACTGCCTACAGTATATAATTCAACACCAGATACATGTCATGAACATTTTAATTAAAAAACCTAACAAACGAGTACTCAAACACCATCAAATACTGCCTACATGCTACAATTACATAAAACTGCTGCATGTTTAATATACCTTATTGAACCCAGTGTGCCACACAAAATAATAATTTCAAATAAATAAATATATTCAACAGATACATGTCATGAACATTTGTAACTAAAAAAAACCTTGTTAACAAGTTCTCAAACACCCTCACATACTGCCTACATGCTATAGTTATGTAAAACTGCTGCATGTTTTACATACCTTATTGAACCCAGTGTGCCACAGAAAAATAATAACCCCATAAATATAAATAAATATAATTCAACACCAGATACATGTCATAAACAATTGTAATTAAAAAAACCTTATAATTGAGTACTCGAACACCCTCTAATACTGCCTACAGTTTATAATTCAACACCAGATACAGTCATGTTATGAACATTTTAATTAAAAAACCTAATAAACAAATACTCAAACATCCTCAAACTGACTACATGCTACAATAACATAAAACTCCTGCATGTTTAATATACCTTATTGAACCCAGTGTGCCACACAAAAGAAAAACCTCATATAAATAAATATAAATAAATATAATTCAATACCAGATACATGTCATGAACATTTGTAATAAAAAAACAGCTTATAAATGAGTACTTGAACACCCTCTAATAATACTGCCTACAGTATATAATTCAACACCAGATACATGTCATAAACATTTGTAATTAAAAAAACCTCGTGAAGAAGTACTCAAACACCCTCAAATACTTACTACATGTTACAATTACATAAAACTGCTGCATGTTAAATATACCTTATTGAACCCAGTGTGCCACACAAAATATTAACCCCACATAAATAAATAAATAAATATAATTCAACACCAGATACATGTCATAAACATTTGTAATTTAAAAAAAAAACTCGTTAAGAAGTTCTCAAACACCCTCAAATACTGCCTAAACCAGATACATGTCATGAACATTTTAATTAAAAAAAACTAATAAACGAGTACTCAAACACCCTCAAATACTGCCTACATGCTACAATAACACAAAACTGCTGCATGTTTAATATACCTGATTGAACCCAGTGTGCCACACAAAATAATAACCCCACATAAATAATTATATTCAACAACAGATACATGTTATGAACATTTGTAATTAAAAAACTTTATAATTGACTTCTCAAACACCCTCAAATACTGCCTACCTGCATGTTTAATATACCTTATTGAACCCAGTGTGCCACACAAAATAATAACCCCACATAAATAAATATAAATAAATATAATTCAACACCAGATACATGTCATAAACATTTGTAATGAAAAAAACCCTTATAAATGAGTACTCAAACACCCTCTAATACTGCCTACAGTTTATAATTCAACACCAGATACATGTCAGGAACATTTTAATTAAAAAACCTAATAAACGAGTACTCAAACACCATCAAATACTGCCTACATGCTACAATTACATAACATTGCTGCATGTTTAATATACCTTATTGAACCCAGTGTGACACAGAAAATAATAACCCCACATAAATAAAGATAACTCAACACCAGATACATGTCATGAACATTTGTAATTAAAACCTTGATAACAATTGAGTAATTAAAAAAAACCTAATAAACGAGTACTTAAACACCCTCATATGCTGTCTACAATGCTACAATTATATACAACCGCTGACGGTTTAATACACCATATACCATAAATAAATTATAGTTCAACACCAGGTACATGTCATGAACATTTGTAATTAAAAAACTTTTGTTAACAAGGTTTCAAACACCCTCAAATACTGCCTACATGCTACAATTACCTAAAACTGCTGCATGTTTAATATACCTTATTGAACCCAGTGTGCCACACCAAGTAATAACCTAATAAACGAGTACTCGAGTACCCTCAAATACTGCCTTAAATATATAATTCAACACCAGATACATGTCATGAACATTTTTTTTATTAAAAAACCTAATAAACGACTCAAACACCATCAAATACTGCCTGCATGCTACACTTACATAAAACCGTGCATGTTTAATATACCCTCTAACAAGATTTACCGAACCCAGTGTGCCACACAAACTATTCACCCCACATAATTAATTATAATTCAACACCAGATACATGTCATAAACATTTGTAATTAAAAAACCTTGTTACAAGTACTCAAACTCACTCAATTACTGCCTACCTGCTACAATTACATAAAAACGCTGCATGTTTAATATGCCTTATAAAAAGATTTACCGAACCCAGTGTGCCACACAAAATAATAACCCCACATAAATAAATATAATTCAACACCAGGTACATGTCATGAACATTTGTAATTAAAAAAACTTGTTAACAAGTTCTCAAAACACCCTTAAATACTGCCTACATGCTACAATTACCTAAAACTGCTGCATGTTTAATATTGAACCCAGTGTGCCACACCAAGTAATAACCTAATAAACGAGTACTCGAGTACCCTCAAGTACTGCCTTAAATATATAATTCAACACCAGATAAATGTCATGAACATTTTTTTTATTAAAAAACCTAATAAACGAGTACTCAAACACCATCAAATACTGCCTTCATGCTACACGTACATAAAACCGTGCATGTTTAATATACCCTATAACAAGATTTACCGAACCCAGTGTGCCACACAAACTATTCACCCCACATAATTAATTATAATTCAACTCCAGATACATGTCATAAACATTTGTAATTAAAAAACCTTGTTACAAGTACTCAAACTCACTCAATTACTGCCTACCTGCTACAATTACATAAAAACACCGCATGTTTAATATACCTTATAAAAAGATTTACCGAACCCAGTGTGCCACACAAAATAATAACCCCACATTAACAAATATAATTCAACACCAGGTACATGTCATGAACATTTGTAATTAAAAAAACTTGTTAACAAGTTTTCAAATACCCTTAAAAACTGCCTACATGCTACAGTTACCTAAAACTGCTGCATGGTTAATATACCTTATTGCAGTGTGCCAAAGAAAAAAATAACCCAAAATAAATAAGTAAACTCAACACCAGATACATGTCATAAACGTTTGTAATTAAAAAACCTTGTTAACAATTGAGTAACTAAAAAAATCTAATAAACAAGTTCTCAAACATCCTCAAATCATGCCTACATGCTAAATTACATAAAACACCTGCATGTTGAATATACCTTACAACAAGATTTAATAAAAACCCAGTGTGCCAACCAAAATAATAACCCCACATAAATGAATATAATTCATTACCAGATACATGTCAAGAACATTTGTAATTAAAAAACCTAATAAACGAGTACTCAAACACCATCAAATACTGCCTACATGCTACAAGTACATAAAACTGCTGCATGTTTAATATACATTATTGAACCCAGTGTGACACACACAAAATTTACCCCACATAATTAAATGAAGTTCAACACCAGATAAATGTCATAAACATTTGTTTTTTAAAAATACCTAATAAACGAGTTCTCGAACACCCTCCTACAGTATATAATTCAACACCAGATACATGTCATAAACATTTTAATTAAAAAACCTAATAAACGAGTACTCAAACATCCTCAAATACTGCCTATACATGCTACACTTACATAAAACTGTACTTGTAAGAAAGTACCTCGTTACAAATTGTATGTATTCTGTCTACATACTTGTAACGAAATACCTCATTACAAATAAGTTGACAATTGTGAATGAATTAGACTTCATTCACAGTTAAATATTTCAGCCATAGGGACAAACATTGTTCCCAGTTTTTGGTGAGATCTATTTCGTTTCACGTTAACCATAGCACATATACTTCAAGAATAAAATCAACTAAATGACTAAACATATTTTAAATTTAGGAATACAAACTGATAAAGAAAATAACCACTCTCATTTTCACTTTCTTACTGACGTTCTTTCCAAAAACATCAGGTTACACATCCAAGTCATTGTTCAACAATATGCAGATGAAATCTGGATGATCATGCTGTTATGTCAAGATCCACTGGAAGATTTGTCGGCAATGACAATCTCAAAATAATTGTTCAATGTTGTTCACATGCTCTTGGAAAGTCAACTAATTGGTCTAAGTATAGTACATTCTACGCAACACCCGTAGTAACAGTTGCAGCTGTAGCCACAATGTTGATACAGCCTTAGATTAGGGCAGTCATCATGAAGAAATAGTCCTTCAGAAAAACGGTGGTGAAGCAATCGTTGCATTGGTACTGCATAAGGTGGCTCAGAATCTTCACGTGACCAACTGTAAATTGTTTGACTGTGTTCATCCTATAATATGATCAAGAAATAAAAGAAACAACAGTGACATTTAAATTGAAGATTTTAAAGTTTTAGATTTAAGCAGGCTAGAGACAACGTGACATTTTGATGGGTACCGATGTAACTTACAATATACTTCTAAGAAAAAGTCATTATCAACAAAAGAATTTAACCTTAAAACTCATCAATTAACAGCATTTTCACAGCTCAATTTCAATGCCAACAATAACTAGAGCCTCATATAAATGTAGGTCTTTAAGTTAAGGTAAATAGACTGCAGATATTGTTTTACCCAAGTATCAAAGAATGCACCATTAAGTGATAAGAATCTACTCAGATCATACCTGGAAACACTTACGCTGGTGTTTTTATGGTCCAGCTTGACAACAAAGTGCTGCATTTAGTGTGGTTCATCATAAAGACCTGTATTATTACAAAATAAGAATAAGATCATATTATTTCCATCACCAGCAACTTCGTAACAAGTACACATTAAGCTCTACTGTTTGGAATGTCCTTTACAAGAAGTCTATTCACTTTTAGCATGTCCTGTGCGAGTGGTCATCCAACAAGACATTCTAATTTAATTGCATTTCATTACCCAGGAATAACAGGTTACTCTCAAGGGCAGAAGTTGTTGAGGTACATGTCTGATTGTCCATCTGTGCACCCACTTTTTTTTATTTTTTTTATCAAATTCCTTCGGCAAACAAAAGCATGAGTAGGCCTACTTACAAAATTTTATATGAAATAATATAAGGTACTATATTTACATGCGTTTCTGAAACTGTTTCAGTTCTAAATGATCTCAGCTTGAGACACTATTCTTCAAATTGGTGATGAGTCCACGTAAAAACCAAGACGTCTTTATTGTTTATGTTGACAGCATGATACTGCTTCCTGTAATGTATTATGACACGTGAATAAAGTCACAATCAACAAGGAGGATTTTACCAAGGATCACAAACACTTTTTGTGTTTAAGCAACGCTAGTTATTTTCTGCACACTAATGGATTTCTAAATTATCAAATCAAGCTTAGCTAAAACAGAGCTTACCTTCAAATTCCATTTGGGGCCCTGGTGATATGTAGATGTAGAAATACTTGATGTCAGTCTCCTCAAACCATGATGTCTCTCTTTCTCTCTTTGTACTGTGATGTCACATCAATCTTCATGGTCCATGTTGACAGCGGAATAGTAGGCTACCGGTACAAAGCAGTTGTCACAATCACCTGAAAAACAGTAAAGTTGTTAGGACATCCATAAAAACTCAATTATCAACAACCTGCAAATATTAACCGATTGATGAACAACTTGACATGATACATACAACTTTACATCAATTCACTTGTATTAACTTGATTGTCTTAAAGTCTAGTTTATAAAACATTGAGCCATTGTCAACAACTTCACAAACTATATGAAGAATTTTCCTGGCATTACAAATCATGCAGATTCACTTGTAAACAAAGAAAAATCTCTTCCAGGTTATGTTCCACTCCAAAGAATAAATCTCACCTTCAACTTCAATAAGTGAACTTGCTGATCAGCAGATGCAACAATCTGGATGTCAATCTCCATGTACAGTGACATCACTTCAATCTTCATGGTCCATGTTGACGGGACGTCAGAATACTACATCAAGGTAGGCGTCACGTTCACCTGAAAGACAGTTACGTTGTAATCACATCAGTACAAACCAATTACAGACAAATATAATTTGATTATCTGATGATCACCGGAGGAATACTGCTTTAAAAAAAAAACTTCTCATGGGTCGAAAATACTTGTATAAAACGAGTGGGACAAAATACATTGACAGACATTTATCAAATGGATGGAACTTTTTAAAGAGATAACAGGAACAAAATCTACCTGTTGAAGTATACAGTGAGTCATCTGGATACAGTGACAGGCAATCCGAGCAAATCCGTCAGATAGCTCAGTCAATATCACAGTCACAGTCATCAAACAAACAGCTAACCTGGATAACATCAAATACAACTAAGAACAGACAGACTATGAATTAAATATGGCTTTATACGATTTGAGTTATTGTTCTTCATTACCTAAACTGCCTGTGATGTTTCCAACAAACTAAGAAATGTACAAGATGTACATGTGCTATGATTAAACACATGTTAACTTTTTCTTGGTAAATTGAAAAAAGAACAGAGTATTGGAGGATAGTTTTCTTGCACGTTGTTGATCAGATAAACACATTTCTTGGATATTTGGTATTGGTATCGAGTGTATACAGAATTAGGAATGGTCGTTTCTATTCCTCAGATCACTACCAATCGATGTCTCAAACCTTTCAGACAAATTTGTTACCAACCACAGTATTCATGAAGACCTGGTCTAGAACATAAACAATAAAGAAAACAAATTTCGATACTCCTTTCCTTGATTCAGAGATGGATTTCTCCAAGACGTCACTCTTCAACACCAGATCTCTCTCCATGTCTTCATGATCGTTAGCAGTACACTGTGTCAATTTCAATCCGTTATATAAAAACAAAACAAAAAACAACAAAAACTTAATGCTAAATTTCGAAACATGGGATATTTATATGGAGCTCTACTGATTGGGACAAAACACTTTTACAGCCAGACATTTATCAAACGGATGGAACTTTGTAAAGGAATAAAAGAAACAAAGTCTACCTGTTGAAGTAGACAATGAGTCATCTGGATACAGTGATAAGTCGATCCTAGCAAGTCATTTGGGTGATTTTTTGGGGGGAACCGACACCTTAACTCACTTCCATTGATGTATTTTTGGTCCAGGTTGACAACAGAACACAGCATGAGAGTGAATCTTCACAGTTCCCATCAATTGCTACAGTCTGTACCAAATCATTCTTCATGATGCCACCTGGAAATCGATCAAAAACACAATTTAATTCCACAGTTTACGTGGATCCCTAATATTTTAAGAATTTTGTAAAAAAACATAATGCTAACATAAATATCATGGGAGGAAAATAAATTAAGTTTTGAGTTGGTTCTTGTTGGTGCCAGTGGATGCGGCTTCCCTAATATAGCACCCAGCAACTTGTTCCACATTTTAGGGTGGAAAAATCTATGTGGATTCTAAACCAAAACATGACTTCACATAACAGCAAAACCAAAGTCATACAGGCTATCTAACATAAGGCCAATGTTGGTGTCTTCAAAGATATGAATAAGATTGGTTTGGGGGTGACAGTTCAGGCACACAATTTCAACTCCAAAGAAGAAATATCACGTTCAAATTCCATAAGTGTACCTGGTGATATGAAGATGTAGATAAATGCCATGCCATGATTTCACTCCTCTTCATGGTCCCTGGATACAGTGACAGGTCATTCCGAGCAAGTCAGTTGGGTGGTTCAGTCGATGTCCCAGTCAGTCATCAAACAGCAAACCTGAATTAGATCAAATACAACTAAGAACAGAAAGATTTTGAATTAAATATGGCTTTATAAGATTGGAATTGTTAGTCTTCTTTATCTAAACTGCCTGTGATATTTTCAACTGACTAAGAGTATTCATCAAGACCTTGCCTAGTACATACAAAATTAAGAAAACAAAATTGGATACTCCTTTCCTTGATTCAGTGATGCATTTATCTCCAAGGCGTCACTCTTCAACACCAGATCTCTCTTGATATCTTCATGATCGTTAGCAGTACACTGTGTCAATTCCAGTCAGTGAGATACCTTAGAGAAACAAAAATCAAAGTTGTAAGAGTTGTAAACCTTCTCCTTGACATGCAAGAACATTGTTTTGGAAAAGATTCCATCCCAGGTTCTCACAAAAAGTCACAGCAACGTATGAAAAAAAGGTGAAATTTTCAGAGTTGTGAAACATATTTTACAAACAAACATATTCGTTTGGAATGTTGAAAACAAATATAATATCAAAGGTCTTCACAGTGTCCAACTGATAGCAACAATCTGTATCCAAAATGCAGATCAGAATAGGGACTTATTTATAGTGACAGGGCAACTTATTTTAACAATTCAACATTTGTTTTCTTTTTAAGTTTTTTGTTTTGTTTATTTCTTGGGGGGTGGGAGACACGACAACTTAACTCACTTCCATTGATGTATTTATGGTCCAGGTTGACAACAGAAAACAGCATGAGAGTGAATCTTCACAGTTCCCATCAATTGCAACAGTCTGTACCAAACCATTCCTCATGATGTCACCTAGAAACCAATAAAAAACATAATTTGATTCTACAGTTTACGTGGATCCCTACTATTTCCAGAATTTAAAAAAAATCATAATGCTAATAATAATAATAATAATATCGAAGTCTTATATAGCGCACGTATCTACCAAACAAGGTACTCAAGGCGCTCAGTATATATACTTTAAACAGAAAGATGGGTTATTGAAGTTATGAATTATGAGACCCAACTATGTAGCACCTTATAATGTTTTTTACAAGGTGCTACGGCGCATTCAGCAGCCACAACCAGGAACACCGGGGCGAACCCCTTCTCTTTTCGATAAGTGCACTGGGTTCTTTTACGTGCATTACACAATACACGGGACCAACGGCTTTACGTCCCATCCGAAGGACGAAGCAATGGTTAAGTGTCTTGCTTAAGGACACAAGTGTCATGGCTGGGGATTCGAACCCACACTCTGCTGATCAGAAACACCAGAGTTTGAATTCGGTGCTCTTAACCACTCGGCCACGACACTTCCACAAAATTAAAATTAATAACATGGGAGGAAAATAAATCAGTATTGAGTGGGTTCTTATTAGTGGCAGTGATGAAAGCGCTTCCCTTATATAGCACCAAGCAACATGTTCCACATTTTAGGGGGAAAAATCTATGTGGATTCTAAACAAAAACATCATTTCACATAACAGCAAAACCAAAGTCATACAGGCTATCTAACATAAGGCCAATGTTGGTGTCTTCAAAGATATGATTAAGATTGGTTTTGGTGTGACAGTTCATGCACACAATTTCAACTCTAAAGAAGAAATATCATGTTTAAACTCCATAAGTGTACCTGGTGATATGAAGATGTAGATAAATGCCATGCCATGATTTCACTCCTCTTCATGGTCCCTGGATACAGTGACAGGTCATTCCGAGCAAGTCAGTTGGGTGGTTCAGTCGATGTCCCAGTCAACCTAAAAAACATCAAATTCAACTAAGAACAGAAAGATTTTGAAATAAATATGGCTATATAAGATTGGAATTGTTCAACTGACTAAGAGTATTCATCAAGACCTTGCCTAGTACATACAGAATTAAGAAAACAAAATTGGATACTCCTTTCCTTGATTCAGTGATGCATTTATCTCCAAGGCGTCACTCTTCAACACCAGATCTCTCTCGATGTCTTCATGATCGTTAGCAGTACACTGTTTCAATTCCAGTCATCGAGATACCCTGGAGGAACAAAAATCAAAGTTGTAAGCATGCAAGAACATTGTTTTGGAAGAGATTTCATCCCAGGTTCTCACAAAAAGTCAGAGCAACGTATGAAAAAAAGGTGAAACTTTCAGAGTTGTGAAACATGTTATTGGCTAAGCTATTTCATTTGATTGTCGTCTGAGTATAATCAATAACAAACAAGCTGCCCAAGCAAAATCCCAACATTAACTCCAAAGGTGATTTCAATCCTCTTCCAAAATATTTTATCAATGTGTAGATGTTGTTCTCCTCATAGCATACACACCTCCATTGATGTCTTCATGGTCCTGGGATGGCATTTGTTATTTGCATTGGACTTCGTATTTCCAAGGAATACTTGTACTTGCTCATAGGCAGATGGTTCGGCATTTCACCATTGCAGTAAAAAAAAAGACAAATAAATACAATCAGAAATCACAATCGAAAGAGAATTCCATTTAGTTTTGGATAATTTTAGGTGCATGAAAATGGTGTGAAGTGCTTGTTACATGACCCAGTGACTGATGAACGATGATGATGCAAAGTTATTGGTGATGGATTAAAATGTGACATGAAGATGAAAAATACAAGCATTATGAATCAATGGTGACTAATAACAATTTAAAGGTGTGTCCAAATAGATCAGTACTTCAGAAAATATTGTTGAAGTTCAGAAATAACCTTACCTTGGTTACATTGATGCTCCACAAGCTGACCAGTCAGAGGCTATTCAACACAGGAGTCCAGTGGTTGCAGGGTCTGTCCTGAGAGAGCTTGTGTAGATGAGAAGGACTCAATCCCAGGTTCCCACACTCAGTTACTGCCATGTATGAAAAAGGTAACATTTTCAGAGTTGTGAAACATGTTTTAGAAACAGACAAAATCACTCCATCAAGGTGGTTTAGTATTAGGCAGTCACAGTCATCTAACAGCCAAACTTAATAACATAAAACACAATGACGAACATGAAGATTCTAAATTAAACATGGCATTTGGAATGTTGAAAACAAATATCATATCAAAGGTCTTCACAGTTTCCAACTGATAGCAACAATCTAGAATGCAGATCAGAATAGGGACTTATTTACAGTGACAGGACAACTTATTTTTTTAACAGTTCAACATTTGCTGTTTTTGAAGTTGTTTCTTTTTGGGGGGCGGATACGACACTTTTTCTCACCTCCATTGATGTATTTATGGTCCAGGTTGACAACAGATCACAGAATCAGAGTGAATCTTCACGGTACCAAATCATTCCACATGATGTCACCTGGAAATCAATCAAAAACATAATTTGATTCCACTGTTTACGTGGATCCCTACTATTTCAAGATTTTTGTAAAAAAACATAATGCTAAAATTAATAACATCGGAGGACAATAAATCAGTTTTTAGTTGGTTCTTGATGGTGGCAGTGAAAGCGGCTTCCCTATATAGCACCAGGCAACTTGTTCCACATTTTAGCTGGGAAAATCTATGTGGGTTCTAAACAAAAACATCATTTCACATAACAGCAAAACCAAAGTCATACAGGCTATCTAACATAAGGCCAATGTTGGTGTCTTCAAAGATATGATTAAGATTGGTTTGGCTGTGACAGTCCATGCACACAATTTCAACTCTAAAGAAGAAATATCATGTTCAAATTCCATCAGTGTACCTGGTGATATGAAGATGTAGATACATGCCATGCCATGATTTCACTCCTCTTCATGGTCCCTGGATACAGTGACAGGTCATTCCGAGCAAGTCAGTTCGGTGGTTCAGTCGATGTCCGAGTCAGTCATCAAACAGCAAACCTAAATTAGATCAAATACAACTAAGAACAGAAAGATTTTGAATTAAATAACACTTTGTAAGATTGGAATTGTTAGTCTTCTTTATCTAAACTGCTTGTGATATTTTCATCTGACTAAGAGTATTCATCAAGACCTTGGCTAGTACAAACAGAATTAAGAAAACAAAATTGTATACTCCTTTCCTTGATTAAGTGATGCATTCATCTCCAAGGCGTCACTCTTCAACACCAGATCTCCTTCGATGTCTTCATGATCTAGCAGTACACTGTGTCAATTCCAGTCAGTGATATACCCTGGAGAAACAAAAATCAAAGTTGTAAGAGTTGTAAACCTTCTCCTTGATATGCAAGAATATTGTTTTGGAGAAGATTCCATCCCAGGTTCTCACAAAAGTCACAGCATTGTATGAAAAAAGGTGAAATTTTCAGAGTTGTGAAACATATTTTACAAACAAATTCGTTTGGAATGTTGAAAACAAATATCATATCAAAGGTCTTCACAGTTTCCAACTGATAGCAACAATCTGTATCTAAAATGCAGATCAGAATAGGGACTTATTTATAGTGACAGGGCAACTTATTTTAACAATTCAACATTTGTTTTCTTTTTAAGTTTTTTGTTTTGTTTATTTCTTGGGGGGGAGACACGACACCTTAACTCACTTCCATTCATGTAGTTATGGTCCAGGTTGACAACAGAACACAGCATGAGAGTGAACCTTCACAGTTCCCATCAATTGCAACAGTCTGTACCAAATAATTCGTCATGATGTCACCTGGAAATCAATCAAAAACATAATTTGATTCTACAGTTTACATGGATCCCTACTATTTCAAGAATTTTGTAAAAAAACATAATGCTAAAAGTAATAACATGGGAGGAAAATAAATCAGTTTTGAGTTGGTTCTTGTTGGTGGCAGTGAAAGCGGCTTCCCTAATATAGCACCAGGCAACTTGTTTCACATTTTAGCTGGAAAAACCTATGTGGATTCTAAACAAAACATCATTTCACATAACAGCAAAACCAAAGTCATACAGGCTATCTAACATAAGGCCAATGTTGGTGTCTTCAAAGATATGATTAAGATTGGTTTGGGTGCGACAGTCCATGCACACAATTTCAACTCTAAAGAAGAAATATCACGTTCAAACTCCATAAGTGTACCTGGTGATATGAAGATGTAGATACATACCATGCCATGATTTCACTCCTCTTCATGGTCCCTGGATACAGTGACAGGTCATTCCGAGCAAGTCAGTTGGGTGGTTCAGTCGATGTCCCAGTCAGTCATCCAACAGCAAACCTGAAATAGATCAAATACAACTAAGAACAGAAAGATTTTGAATTAAATAACACTTTGTAAGATTGGAATTGTTAGTCTTCTTTATCTAAACTGCTTGTGATATTTTCAACTGACCAAGAGTATTCATCGAGACCTTGCCTAGTACAAACAGAATTAAGAAAACAAAATCGGATACTCCTTTCCTTGATTCAGTGATGTATTTATCTCCAAGGCGTCACTCTTCAACACCAGATCTCACTCTATGTCTTCATGATCATTAGCAGTACACTGTGTCAATTCCAGTCAGTGATATACCCTGGAGAAACAAAAATCAAAGTTGTAAGAGTTGTAAACCTTCTCCTTGATATGCAAGAATATTGTTTTGGAGAAGATTCCATCCCAGGTTCTCACAAAAAGTCACAGCATTGTATGAAAAAAAGGTGAAATTTTCAGAGTTGTGAAACATATTTTACAAACAAATTCGTTTGGAATGTTGAAAACAAATATCATATCAAAGGTCTTCAGAGTGTCCAACTGATAGCAACAATCTGTATCTAAAATGCAGATCAGAATAGGGACTTATTTATAGTGACAGGGCAACTTATTTTAACAATTCAACATATGTTTTCTTTTTAAGTTTTTTGTTTTGTTTATTTCTTGGGGGGGGGGGGAGACACGACACCTTAACTCACTTCCATTGATGTAGTTATGGTCCAGGTTGGCAACAGAACACAGCATGAGAGTAAATCTTCACAGTACCCATCAATTGCAACAGTCTGTACCAAATCATTCCTCATGATGTCACCTGGAAATCAATCAAAAACATAATTGGATTCTACAGTTTACGTGGATCCCTACTATTTCAAGAATTTTGTAAAAAAACATAATGCTAAAAGTAATAACATGGGAGGAAAATAAATCAGTTTTGAGTTGGTTCTTGTTGGTGGCAGTGAAAGCGGCTTCCCTAATATAGCACCAGGCAACTTGTTTCACATTTTAGCTGGGAAAACCTATGTGGATTCTAAACAAAAACATCATTTCACATAACAGAAAACCAAAGTCATACAGGCTATCTAACATAAGGCCAATGTTGGTGTCTTCAAAGATATGATTAAGATTGGTTTGGGTGCGACAGTCCATGCACACAATTTCAACTCTAAAGAAGAAATATCACGTTCAAACTCCAAAAGTGTACCTGGTGATATGAAGATGTAGATACATGCCATGCCATGATTTCACTCCTCTTCATGGTCCCTGGATACAGTGACAGGTCATTCCGAGCAAGTCAGTTGGGTGGTTCAGTCGATGTCCCAGTCAACCTAAAAAACATCAAATTCAACTAAGAACAGAAAGATTTTGAATTAAATATGGCTATATAAGATTGGAATTGTTCAACTGACTAAGAGTATTCATCAAGACCTTGCCTAGTACATACAGAATTAAGAAAACAAAATTGGATACTCCTTTCCTTGATTCAGTGATGCATTTATCTCCAAGGCGTCACTCTTCAACACCAGATCTCTCTCGATGTCTTCATGATCGTTAGCAGTACACTGTGTCAATTCCAGTCATCGAGATACCCTGGAGGAACAAAAATCAAAGTTGTAAGCATGCAAGAACATTGTTTTGGAAGAGATTTCATCCCAGGTTCTCACAAAAAGTCAGAGCAACGTATGAAAAAAAGGTGAAACTTTCAGAGTTGTGAAACATGTTATTGGCTAAGCTATTTCATTTGATTGTCGTCTGAGTATAATCAATAACAAACAAGCTGCCCAAGCAAAATCCCAACATTAACTCCAAAGGTGATTTCAATCCTCTTCCAAAATATTTTATCAATGTGTAGATGTTGTTCTCCTCATAGCATACACACCTCCATTGATGTCTTCATGGTCCTGGGATGGCATTTGTTATTTGCATTGGACCTCGTATTTCCAAGGAATACTTGTACTTGCTCATAGGCAGATGGTTCGGCATTTCACCATTGCAGTAAAAAAAAGACAAATAAATACAATCAGAAATCACAATCGAAAGAGAATTCCATTTAGTTTTGGATAATTTTAGGTGCATGAAAATGGTGTGAAGTGCTTGTTACATGACCCAGTGACTGATGAACGATGATGATGCGAAGTTATTGGTGATGGATTAAAATGTGACATGAAGATGAAAAATACAAGCATTATGAATCAATGGTGACTAATAACAATTTAAAGGTGTGTCCAAATAGATCAGTACTTCAGAAAATATTGTTGAAGTTCAGAAATAACCTTACCTTGGTTACATTGATGCTCCACAAGCTGACCAGTCAGAGGCTATTCAACACAGGAGTCCAGTGGTTGCAGGGTCTGTCCTGAGAGAGCTTGTGTAGATGAGAAGGACTCAATCCCAGGTTCCCACACTCAGTTACTGCCAAGTATGAAAAAAGGTGAAATTTTCAGAGTTGTGAAACATGTTTTAGAAACAGACAAAATCACTCCATCAAGGTGGTTTAGTATTAGGCAGTCACAGTCATCTAACAGCCAAACTTAATAACATAAAACACAATGACGAACATGAAGATTCTAAATTAAACATGGCATTTGGAATGTTGAAAACAAATATCATATCAAAGGTCTTCACAGTTTCCAACTGATAGCAACAATCTAGAATGCAGATCAGAATAGGGACTTACTTACAGTGACAGGACAACTTATTTTTTTAACAGTTCAACATTTGCTGTTTTTGAAGTTGTTTCTTTTCGGGGGGCGGATACGACACTTTTTCTCACCTCCATTGATGTATTTATGGTCCAGGTTGACAACAGATCACAGAATCAAAGTGAATCTTCACGGTACCAAATCATTCCACATGATGTCACCTGGAAATCAATCAAAAACATAATTTGATTCCACTGTTTACGTGGATCCCTACTATTTCAAGATTTTTGTAAAAAAACATAATGCTAAAATTAATAACATCGGAGGAAAATAAATCAGTTTTGAGTTGGTTCTTGATGGTGGCAGTGAAAGCGGCTTCCCTATATAGCACCAGGCAACTTGTTCCACATTTTAGCTGGGAAAATCTATGTGGGTTCTAAACAAAAACATCATTTCACATAACAGCAAAACCAAAGTCATACAGGCTATCTAACATAAGGCCAATGTTGGTGTCTTCAAAGATAGGCCTATGATTAAGATTGGTTTGGGTGTGACAGTCCATGCACACAATTTCAACTCTAAAGAAGAAATATCATGTTCAAATTCCATAAGTG